>CM061531.1:122807949-122989175 GCA_030545055.2 Neoaliturus tenellus | reverse complement strand
ACCGAAGGCATTATATTGTTACAGTCAAGCTGGGAGACTACCGCTGAAAACCTATCATAGGGGTATTAGTTATACGTATGATCGTAGACTTTAAAATTTTACTGTTATGTGAGAAAACTACCACTGAAAATCAAAACATAGAGGGTAAGTGATACAGATGACCGTAGAAATTAAAATTTCACAGTCAATGTAAGGTAAGGACCGCTGAAAAGCATTAAATATAGAAGACGTAAGGGGATGAGAAATACATATGACCATAGACTTTACAAATTTACAGTCACAACAAGGAATTGGCCGTGAAAACTCAAAAGGCTAGGCATCAATGATACAGGTTACAGTACAAATTGAAATTTTACGGTCACAATAGTGAAATAGTCAATGAAAACATACAACTCATGAGTCAGAGGATCTGCTTAAAACAATTCACAGCCATGGCATAATATTTTCAAATAGCAGAATTCGCATGAAATATAGGCAATTCTACAATATAAGATGTTGAGAAAAGCGTATCTGTTTCCACCTCTATATGAACTCAAGGAAACGTTTCACTTTAGTTTAATAACAAGTTTATATAAATCTGGTTCATTAATAAAATATTTACATCATTAGGTACTCGATGATACCTCAAAAGGCACATACCATCTCCTTTTGTCCTCTTAGTGTTGTTTTTATGGTGACTTTTTCATCCCTGATACATTTATACTCTGATAAACCATAATGTTTATAGTACGCATCCTTCTCCAGGCACAGAATACAAGTTTCAAACCCACATCTTCTGTCATAACTGCAACTTTAGAAGTTTAATCAGTCAACATTTTAATTAGCTTTCTGTTGTTTCCCAATGCTATATTCAAGAACTGTGTCTGTTAAAAAATTTATTCTGAACATATTTACCCTATATATACACATTTGAACATACACCCTATATTTACAAATAGATTATAAGACTTCTCCAAACACCCAATCCTGGAATCTTTCAGTTACTTTCATCTTAGATCTCATAATTAATCCATACAAACCTGGTTCACTGATAAATACAGTATGTTTTTAGAAAGTTCAAAGGGGGGGAACGATTCGTTCCCCCCTTTGTTTTCAACTGTTTTACGATACTTTTCTCTGACATGGCCTCTGATTGCTTTCTTTGAATTTTCATAACCTAGTATATTACGAATGTCTTTTGCTTTAAACCATGGGTTATTTTATTCACCGAACAATACGGATACAGGGGTGTTATCCAATACATAGGAATGTATTACTGACATCTTTGAGGTTAGGAATTACAGCTAGCAGACGTCTGTTCTAAGTGTAAGTCAAGTACAGAGAGAGAGAACAGGGCTCATGGTTGTTGCTCCAATTATTGTAGTGATTGGGGTGAATGTTATTTTTTTCAAATAAAAATGATTTTAATGTACATTTATAAATATTAAATAGTAAAGGAGTCTTCCAGCATCTTTAAAAGAAATGAAAAAATTAATTTATAGTAAAAATTCAATGTCAAAAAACGCTTCGTCTGTTAAATATGCATATATTACTTATTATCTTTGCGGTTTGAAGGGGGGAACGATTCGTTCCCCCCTTTGTTTTCAACTGTTTTCCACACCACGGTAGGCATGTATGCCAGGTCGTACAGTTGTAGGCGCGTTGGTGTATCTTTAACGTGGGCACCTTCCCCAGTAGGCCTACCCCACGGATATTTTACGATATTTTTTCTCTAACATGGTTTCTGATTGCTTTTTACAACATATTTGCAGCATCTCTACCTCTAAAACATCGATTGCTGTTTTATTTAATCATAAAATTAACATATATATTGTAAGGAGTGGGGTAAAGTGAATCAAATATCCACTCGCTGTACAATTTAAGTATTAAATGTACTGTAAGGTAATAGAGCGGGGTTTGAGACCGCCCGTGTATAGCACCCTCAGCAGCAATATACCTTGAGAGAACACAACTCTGAGGTATTTCTACCACCGAGAGCTTTATACACCCAGGTTAAACATTATTCTATGCAAGAGTCATCCAGAATATAACTGGCTTACACTCTGCACAGACTAATGTATTTTTAGAATTTAAAAAACCATGGCTCCACCACCGCCATGGTCCGTGGAGGCTTTCCAAATTAGTTGCCTCCCCCGTTATTTTTTTTTTTACATTTTTATACCATTCATACAGGTTTACGGGCCTTTTCCTCAGCCGCGCCGGGGACCTTCATTCACACCGGGCTTTTCGAAGGCGAAATCCAAACCCTCCTCGGGTCAGGGCATCTCAATCTACTAAGCCCTTAGTCCGTGGCGGTCGTGGGAAACACAATGTTTTATGGGGTTTAACCCAACCCACTCATCTGTCAGGACTTACCAGGGGCTAACCCAGCCTTGACATGTGACCTCTCCATGGACACACACACACACACACACACACACATTCACACCGGGCTTTTCGAAGGCGAAATCCAAACCCTCCTCGGGTCAGGGCATCTCAATCTACTAAGCCCTTAGTCCGTGGCGATCGTGGGAAACACAATGTTTTATGGGGTTTAACCCAACCCACTCATCTGTCAGGACTTACCAGGGGCTAACCCAGCCTTGACATGTGACCTCTCCATGGACACACACATTCACACCGGGCTTTTCGAAGGCGAAATCCAAACCCTCCTCGGGTCAGGGCATCTCAATCTACTAAGCCCTTAGTCCGTGGCGGTCGTGGGGAACACAATGTTTTACTGTTTTTAGGCAAACCCACTCATCTGTCAGGACTTACCAGGGGTTAACCCAGCCTTGACAGGTGACCTCTCCACGGACACACACACACACACACACACACACACACACACACACACACACACACACACACACACATTTTTTGTTTATTTTTAGTATTTTTATAAGAGGTCAAGATACAAATCAGAGTTATAATGTTTACTCTGCTTGACCTCCTTGGTTTTTTCACAATGCATACCTCATGAAGTGAGGTACAAAGCCATATTAAATTATAGTTAAGAATGCAGTAGCATCAATTACAACAGATGTCGGCAATCAGTATGTCACAAGTCTGTAAACACCTATCGAATGTAGCATCTTGGAATTGTGATAAGTGATACTTCCACATTCAATGTACCAGATAGTTTTTCAACATCACAAAATATTTTTTCAAAGTGATCATCAAAAACCGGTGGAGTTAGATTATGTAAAGGCATAAACGGAATATTGCCTGAACCGTTAGCATGGGTTATTGTTATTCCAACATGAGTATTTGAAGAACATCCATCTGAAATTGTATCTACTATGTATTTTGAAAACGATAAAGGCCATTCACATGTCTCTATTGGGCCTGTAAGAGAAAACTCATATTCAAAGGATGTAATGCAAAATTTCGTATTTTCATTTAGTTTTCTTTTAGACAAAAATTTAAGGAAAACCGCCATAGTTGGAAGAGCAACTCTAGAGCACGTCCAACCAGTACGGTAGTTAGAGAGCAAATGATGGTAATAAGATGAAAACACCGTCTATTAGGTGACCACGGTGTAGATCCGTTGATACTCAAGCAATTCTTTTAATTTTACTGAATCCATACGGGAGGGTATTATAGTTATCATCTAGTTTTCTTTTTGGGCCTGTAATCTTAAACTGTTTGGTTTCAGTGACTGTTACAATATTTTTATCCTTTGTACGTCTGATTCTATTCTCTTCAACTTGTAATACTTGAACGGATTCAATCAATACCATTTCTTTTAATGTTTCAAAGTTTACCAATTTGGAAGTCTTGAGATTCAGTGTTAAACCTTTTACTTTACATACGGGGATCAATCTCTGCTTATTGGTTGACCAGACAAGGTATGCATAAGTCTTCGGCCCTCCAGATACAAACTCTACTATGTAGGACCCGGGTCCGTACTCTACCAACTCGTCGGTCATTTCCCCAAGGTAGTCCCCTGTAGGCACTTTATACAAATTACCCCTCAAGTAATATATTACCGAGTCTGTATCATAATATAGGACTTGACCTCCCAACTTTTCAAGGTGTTCATACAATTTGAGTCGGGCATGGGCGGTAGTATAGGCCGCGATCACAACATTCACATTTCTCAGTGCCTCTCCCACCTCATCAATGTACTCCCAGCTAACAACTAACACTTCTTCATTGATAACCTGTATCATGTTTACTTTGATTTCAGGACTTGATGATATTTGAAAGAAATCTTTCGGATCTCTAACGATTGAAGCTTTGGTTTGGTTCTCCCTCTGCCCAAATTTTCCCCAGAATGAATTTAACATTAATTTTGCCAAAGACCTTAAACCCCCATTCTTAGCAATCTTGTTTTTCTCCAGTTTTACTCCCTCATGTTTATAGTAATCCAAAATATACTTGTCTTAATCCTCCTCAGTCTTGCACCAACTAGGAAACCCTGACGCCTCCTGTTTCATTTTCAAAAATTTATTGATAAAATCAGTAAACAGACCCCCGTTTTCATAAGTCGCCACTTGATATTCCCAGAGCTCATACATGTCCAGAATCACATACCCCTTCTCTACTGCCTTTCTAATCTCCTGCATCGTCCAAGTCCCTACCAACGCCCTCTCATCGCGTTCATGAAAACATTCCCCCTGATTTAAAGTCTCCCCGCATGTTCTGCATAAAATAAACATTAGTTTACTGTTCATTTTTACTGGGAGCACGGGATGGTATAGGTCGCGAGGTGGCAAAATTTTACATTTGAGCAACCCTTCTACGCCAAGTCCCCGCTCTCTGCACTCCCTATCTCCTACATAAATTTCGGGGTGGCCTACGGGGTAGTTACAGTACTTGTTTACATATGGGTACAGTGAGCAGACGTCTACATACTGGATAGTTTCTCCCTCCGCACATTTATGATAAGCTTTAGCATTACCGGTCCTACCTCCAAAGAAAGAATCTCTCGGGTCAAGGGGAAGGCTGTTCAGTATCGGCAGACTTTCCAAGTGTTTAAGATTTTCGTCTTTTTTAATTTTTCTAAACTCGCACTCCCACATTTCAATAACATTACTTCCGAGTTTCTTGATTTTCTTTAGTGTTCTCTGATAGCGCAAATCAAGAGAATCCGAGGGATCCTCCTGCAGAGGAGCCTCCCGGCTGTAAGGGAAACATTTAGGGCAACCATGCCAGTAACACCCATGAAATTCATAAATATTCTCCCCATCAAAACCGTCTACTTTCGCTCCATTGATTTTAACTTCTTTACCCCGGCCTGCATGTTCAATCCTAACACCGCGCTTCTCCTCTTCCCAAGATAGCCACTGTAGGGCTACGGCTGACTGATTGTCCATTAACCGGTACCCACCTTTCGGGATCAAGCCAATTGTATTAGGTTTCAGAAATTTGCGGCGGAAAGCCAAGTTGCACGCGCTAGCAATAGTCACGGCCTCGAGAAACGGATCGACATTACATTCTTTAAGAAATAAGGCTCGGAATTTTATACACGCCTGCGCCAGAATCTCTACATCTGAAATGCAATACTCCAAAATCTCTTTTTGAAAGTCAAATACATAGCCGCTGTTCACCTGTTCGTTATACCATTTTTCAAAATCATCATGGGAATTCTCAAACATAGTCTCCGGGCAGTAAAACTCTTTCGCTGGCATCGGGCTTACATAATTTTGGTTCTCGAGGGTGTTGAATATATGCGGGAAATAGCCCTTCTTTTTCTCCGGAGGCAAGTCAAACGCTTTGGGGAGTGCAGCTAGAGGCATGGGAAAGTAGCTTAAGGAATCAACAAACCTAACGTTATCCATTTCCATCAAAATAATTTTGGATCCTCTCATTACAAGTTCGGGTGTGAATTTAGTCTCTTCCAATGTATACTTTAAAATGAATTGGAAATCAAACCCCTGTCCATTGTGTGCAATCACACAAACATCTTTAAACTTTTTCCTTACTTGCATAACATACTCCATGAATTGTTTTACCGGGTCTTCTTTAAAAACCTTTTCGCGGTTTTTGCATGCCATACAGAAGCCTGAACCTAGACACTGCCCACAATACTGTTGGCTTACGCACAGATTGACTTTATGAACTTTTTTCTCTGGGTCAAAAGGGAGGTTTTCATCTTGCCTGGTTTCAAAATCAAAGAAAATAAATAGGTAGTTTTTCCCCTTCGGTTGGCTTTCATTAGGTTTCATATAACATTTATGGTTGGGATCCATAAACTCTTCGCATACTTTACAATACACCTCCCCGCACTTATGGGGCTTGGACCTTTCATTGATCTTTATTAACTTGCCACAGTCAAGACATTTCTTTACTGACTTGCATTTATCAATTTTGTGAGCTTTAAAACAGGCCTGATTTTTATAAGTCATGTTACATTCCGGGCAGTCAATTCCTTTTTCCTCTAACTTACAAGGGGGTGATATGGTCTGGCAAGTAGGACAGATATTGGAGCAGCGGTGTGCAACTTTATGGTCATAGGGGATATGGCACGCTTCACAGAAATACTCACAAGCAAAGGCAGCAGTTAGTGAATTAATTACATTGTAATGGCCATTGTGGAAAAGCAAGTTAATTTTAAATTTTGGATTTTCGACTCGCCCCTCGAAATAGACTTCGCGCCCTTTATGGTCATAGTTGTAGACAGTAATTTTAAACTCTTTCAGGTGTTCTTGGAATTTTTCAAGTTCTGGGATACCCGCTCCACTATTAGATATCTCAACACGCGCTCTACGCAGAAGCTCTTGGGCCCTAACTGTCTGTCTTTTACCTTTATCCATACGTATAAGGTTATAATCTGAATCACCGGTAACTTTAGCCATCGCAACTACTATCGCCCTAGGTAAACACAAGTTGTCTTTATTATTAATAACAACAATACCCTTCCTAGCTTTACACTCTTCTTCAAATGTGTTGTATAAACCAGGTCTCCTGCGTGTCCCAGACCCTACAGGGAGATTAATTCGAGTACATTCTACCTTAAAAGTATCAGTTGATTTAATAGATTCCGAATTACTCTGTACGATTCCGCCAAAAATTTCCCACAAAACATCTTCGTTTACTTGATTGAAGGGCCGAAAAGCTACATACCCCGGTTCTTTAGATTTCAAATTTAGACTCTGCATAGTGAAACCAAGCATATCATTTTCATGGCATTGGGTTTTGACTTCATTTACAATCTGAGCAAAACCTTGCCTTAGCCAATCAATTTCATTTGTTTCGGGAGGAGGGTTAGAAAATTTGAAAATCGTTCTAAGGCCATACAATCTGAATTTCTTTACATAAGTTTGATCCTCACTTAGAACTTTAATAGGTTCAGTGATTTTTGGTAAATCCATTTTAGAGGACGATTCCATGCTCAAAATTAGTTGAAATTCAAAGTATAAAACACAAAAGTGAGGTTATGTTGTCCACGTCCAAACAGTATGACAACTGGAATCAGACTAAGACATTACAACTGTTAAGCTGGTTATATGATGAAAAAAGTTACTACTTGAGTCAAAATATCATTTAAAACACTACAACGCAAGTCAAAATAATACTAACCTCAAATAAGTATAACAACATAAAACCGGAGCTAAGCAAAGCAGTGAACAAGTACGCAATACACGGGAGCTAGATAGGTCCATTCGCTACGAGAGCCTGACGCAAAGAGAGCGAGGACAGGCAGCTGTCGGTGGAGGTAGATAAGCCCAGCCAATCAGAGCACTGCACGCCTATTATCTACCAATGACACGCTTCCATATTCCAGCCAATAACAAGCCTATAGTTTTCTGTTGCGATAATCACTGACCGGCTCACCACAGAACCTCAGAGGAAGTGGAGGGGAACAATTACTGGGTCATATCTTAACAGGATATCCTTTGCGGTAGCCCACGGGTTTAGTTTGTCTCAGTTCACAATGAACTCTTGTTGCTATAGTTTCAAAGTGACCTGTTGTGTTATAGAATACACTGCTCAACCACCACATACCACCCAATCATCCCACTATCCCCCTTCCAATCAAACTATACTTCAACACTCACTAACACCACCTCAACACTCACCCCCTATCCAATCACAGCCACTTCCACGGATACCTTCGGACCACATATACATCGAGATGAAACCCAGCCCATAGGTAAGCTGGATATTTGAATCATAATAACTCTTACCCATCCCTCACCTTAGCAATTTTCAGAGTTAATCTCTCTCTTGGCAATTATTTTTAAATTCTTTTAAAGTATACAGTCTCTTGAGATAATTTTCAGTGTTAGTTTCTTTACACAGCAAGATTTTAAACTCTACGGTCATATGTATAGCTGATGCCTCTATGATAGGTTTTCAGCAGTAATTTATTTAACTTGACCGGACTCTTGTGAGTCTTACTGTCATCTATATCTCCCAGCCCCTTAGGTTAGTTTTCAGTGGTCCTTACCTTACATTGACTGTGAAATTTTAATTTCTACGGTCACCTGTACAACCAAGTCCCTATGATAGTTTTTCAGCGGTAGTTTCATTACATGACTGTAATATTTTAAAGTCTACTATCACCTGTAACACTAAACCCTTCGATTTAGTTTTCAGCAACCATTCCATTCTTTCACCATAATGTTTTTAAAATCTGTAGTCATGTGTTTCATCAAGTCCCTATGATAGATTTTCAGCTGTGTTCTTCTAGCTTAACTGTAACATTATAATTCCTTCGGTCATTTGTACCTCCAATCCCCTTAATCTTGGCTTTCAGCGGTAGTCTCCTTGCTTTAACCATAAGATTTTAATGTATAGAGTGATCTGTACCACCGAACCCTTAAAGTTTTATATTCAGCGGTCTATACCTTATATGATTAGAGTATTTTAATTTCTACGGTCATCTGTATAACTAAGCCCCCTATGTTTCTTTTTCAGCGGTAATTTCTTTACATAACTGTAATATTCTACAGTCACCTATACCTCTAAGGCCGTTGACTTGACCAACGTCTGTACCACCAAACCCCTTAAGTTGTTTTACACAGACCCATAATATTTTAAAGTTATTTGTATTCACTGAGCCCTAAAATAGCTAGGCTAACACCTCAGCGTTTTTTAAGGTTAGGTTAACATAAAAAACAATATTCCACCAGTCTTACAGTATCACTAACCTAGCGGTACTTACCTCCACTTTTCTTCACTTCAGGTACGGCAACGGCCAACGCATAGCTTTCAACCCACTTCTCTACTTCTGTAACACTTGGACGGAGTCTCTGTGTACACCTCTGACGACTTAGAATTATCAGATCCTGTGTACTACATGTGTTAATACGAATAGATGTAAGGGTAACTTTTCGTTACCCTTGGAGTTTACAGTATTTTTCTCTATTGTAGCGGTGTCTTCAATATATTTAATCATTTATATTTTAACGATAGCTTCTGTTCCGAAAGACTCAGAAATAAAGTATTCTCTAAAGAAGACTATATTTAATGCAGTCCCCACGGTGTAGGTGTTTGCACTCTTTCTGACTTAGCACTGCAACTATACACTGGTAAAGACTTAGAATTGTTAACATGGTGTTGTATACTGTACACTGCAGTCTATAAGAGTTGACTTGCATTATACACTGCTAGCCTGTACCTTCAGAACTCTGTACTAGTATCTGGTTACAAACTTAGAAATATTGGCATAGTATTTACTACACCTCCTAAGTATTGAGAAGGTAGACCCCTGCGCCAGCGGGCTTGTAGGCCCCTGTCTGTTATTTAAGATGGTTTTTTATTTTACTCTAGGTCTGACCTTGACCAATACACTCTTCTGGGTCTTAACAAATACCTAAAAGGTAGAGCCCTGGGCCAGAGGGCCCATGTCTGTAGGTTTTGCTATGTAGTCACTGGTATCATAAAGATAAATATCACAAACTTTACATTTATGAGTTTTTTTATTTGTGAATAGGTCTGACCTTGACCACTACACTCTTCTTGGTCTTAACAAATACTTAGTAAGAGCCCTACACCAAAATGGAATAAAAAATTAATAGTTGTAAGTTTTTTTTATTTTTCACAGGTATGACCTTGAATCTGGGAAGTGATGCTTAGCATTTTATTACATGCTAACACTACACGTATACACATAGCAAGTTTAAAGAAAATCTGTAGTCCCATTCTCAAGATAAAAAATAAAACTTTTTTGCGCCTTCATTTTCTGGATACTTCCTGCCATGCATTTTTTAATACCAACCAAGTGTACACACATACCAAGTATGAAGTTAATACATGAAGCCAGTCCTAAGATATGATTTTTCAAAGTTTTGCCCCTTCACTGCCCCTTCATTTTTTGGATGCAACCCGCAACATTTTGGCTAATTTTGTTATTTTAGGGTACCTACCCCCCAGGGGCACCTCTACTTCGTAGAAGGTGGTTTTTTGAGGTCCCCGGACCCCTAGGACGCACCATTTTCGAGATATTTGCGATTTTTAGGTTTTTTAAGCTCAAATTTTCATATTTTTCACTTTATATAGTATACTATGCAATTTATATAGTATGATATACACTTTATATAGTATGATACATCATTTTATATAGTATGCACTTTATATAGTATAACCCACAGCAATCCAGATAGTCTTGTTCCTTAGCGATCCAGATAGTCTTGTTCCCTAGCGATCCAGGGGTTTTGTTACGCTATAGTGTATACTTTATAGTATATACCTTATAGTGTATAATATATAGTAAATGATATAAGTTGGTAACACTGCGGGGAATTGCAGGGAATTTTGGGAATTCGCAGGGAAATTTTTGGAAGCCCCCTGGGGTTGGCACCCCTGCTTTCCCACCAAACCGGAAGTCACTTCCGTTTCCGGTTCTAAGTCTCAGCATCTACTACTAAAGTACTTTCACAATTTCTACATTTTTTCATAAAAATGTGTTTATCTAAAAATTTTCATTTTCCATTATGAAACACAGATGCCCCAAACTTTGTACATATTATAGACCCAACTATTTTTACTATGATAGCAGCAATTGGTCAATTTAAATCATAGTTAATTCCCCCAAAAAATGAAAAGTCACATAATTATTAACATTTTTCATTATAAGTGTTTGTAAATTACTGTATTCTGCCAAATATACAAAAAAATTTATGTATGTTTTGTCAGTATTATATTCTACTTTAGACGCTCTACAAGTTTGGTCCTTTGCGATTTTTCAGTAAATCCCCCCTTCACCCTTAACAAGAGGCGTACTTTCACGGTATCGAAATTCTTTCACAACAATTGTTCTATTTAAATATTTTTTATTTACTATTATGGCACATACATGCCACAAATTTAGTATACATTATGGCCATATTTAGGTCTTACTATAGAAGCAGTTATTGGCCACTTCCAGTCTAAGATTGTAAAAAAATTTGAAAATACCAAATGATTAACATTTTTCATTTATAGTTTTTTTGTGATTTTGTTTGACCCTGTAAATGTACTGATAAACTGATATATGTTTTGTCAGGATTATATTATTTTTAGATGCTCTACAAGCCCGGAGCTTTAAGATTTTGTAGCTTTTCACCCCCTTCACACTTAAAAAGGGGGAGTACTTTAAAAATGTCAATTTCAATTTTTACCTTTGGATTAATTGCCCCTTATTATGATATGACGGTTTTTCTACTTTAAGTTTGAACAATCAAACTTTATTTATTTATTTATTTATTTATTTATTTATTTACATGCTACATAACAGGCAATGCCCAATTACAATGCAGCAGTTCAACAAACTATACAAAACATTGGAATGACAACAATAAACTTAATAACTTATGAAAAATCCAAGTCCAGGTACACAATTTACCACAGTCCAACATATAGCTTGGCTCAACCAAAAATTGTCTCTTAATACTAACAAGATTCCATAACAATCATAAGGCTAATAACAATCCAACAGGAACAAATAAAATCTTTGAAAAATACAACAGAAACACTTAGGCTAACATAAAATAAACAAGTATTATACATTAGACAAGTCAAAAACTAGGAATTTACATTTAAAGTACGGTATAACCAAATTCAAAGGAACAAATTAAATAAGAACAACCTTTATTATTGAACTGGCCTACACAATAGACTGTTACACTTGGTTTTATAAAAGTTAAATCTGTCAAAAAATACATCAATCTCTGAGGAAAATGAATTATACAATCGCATCATGACATTGAAAGGAGAGGAGTAATGAGATCTGGTCCGAGAGAAATTAGGATCAAATAATCTACAAGATCTATTAAAGAAAACAGGCACATACAGATTTATTTTGGATAGACAAAAAGGATCGTCAACCTCTCCTCTGAGCAATTTGAACAAAAAAATTAAATAAGATAATTTTCTTCTTTGCTCGAGGCTCTCCATCCCAAAAATAGCAAGCAACTCTTTATAAGAAATATCATATGTAAAAATTCCAGTTAATTTGTAATATAAAAATCTCAGGAACTTCTTTTGTACCTTCTCAATCATTTCAATATAAATATTGAAGTAAGGACACCAAATGATGGCAGAAAATTCAAGATTGGATCTTACTAGTGAGAAATACAAAGTTTTTAAAGTTGCAAGTGAGTTAAAATTAATTGACTGTCTCATAATAAATCCTAAATTTCTATAAGCTTTGTTTACACATGTAATTATATGTTGATTGAAACTCAATGTAGTATTTAATAAAAGTCCCAAATCCCTAAATTCCTCTACCCTCTTGAGTATATGGCCACCGATAACATAATTCCCGATAATAGGGAATTTCTTCTTTGAAAATGTCATAACCTTACACTTTGCAGTGTTGAAAGAAAGTTTGTTACTTTCACACCAAGTAACAATTGCATTTAAATCATTTTGTAAGCTATCTAAACAGTTTATATTACGAATTACTTTAAAGAGTTTGATATCATCGGCATACAACAGTATTTTTGAGTTACTCACACAATCCACCACACCATTAATGAAAAGATTAAAAAGACAAGGGCCAAGGTTTGAACCTTGAGGGACGCCTGATGTAACTGTATATTCCTTTGAGCAAACCCCCTTATAAGTGACATATTGCAATCTATTGCTAAAGTAATTTCTGAAAAAATCCACTAAATCTGATGAAAATCCCAAGGAGTGCATTTTATGTAAAAGAATTGAATGATCTACTCTGTCGAATGCCTTAGAAAGATCTGTAAAAATTACATCAACCTGAGAATTGTTCTCTAAGTTTTCTGAAACATATTCAGTGAAATTGAGCATATTTGTTGTAATTGATTTCCTAGGTAAAAACCCATGTTGTTTTTCAGACATCAGGGTTTTGGAGAAAAACATAATTTTTCTGCAAAGTAAAATCTCAAATATTTTAGCAGGTGTTGAAAGAATGGCTACTGGTCTATAATTTTTTATCAGATTTGGGTTGTCATTTTTAAAAATAGGTGTTACTTTTGTTAATTTAAACTTATCTGGAAAAATATTTTTCTGTAAACAAAGATTGAAAATGATGAGAAGTGGCTTCACAAAATAATCTTGACACCCTTTAAAAATGTATGAAGGAATTTTATCCGGTCCTGCAGACCTTTTGGAACTTAAATGCTTTATTGCTTGTGCAACTTCAGCCTCTGTGAATTCATTTATTATTAAAATATTGGACGGCTGTCCAGTGCCAGGGTCATTTACCTTATTTGATACAGAAGAAGGAGTGAATGTTGACTTAAAATGAGCAGCAAAAGCCTCCGCAATCTCATTATTCCCCTTAAAAATTACATTTCCATCAGACATATCACTGTTGGCGTTTTTGTGTTTCCTAGTATTTTTTACAAAATCCCAAAATTTCCTCGGATCAGTATTAATACTACTCTCGATTGAGGCCAAAAAATTTCTGTGCTCCACCTTGATCATATCTTTTACAACAGCTCTAAGTCTCTTAACTTAACTTCTAGTAATAGGGAATAAACTTGGTCTTTTATCAGTCGTATCTTGAAATGAACTACATTTTTGGACTTAACATTTTGACGAATCTGAAGCCAATTCTCAAGGTCGATTTTAACGATTTAAATTGTAATTGGTAACCCTTGAGACTTTATAAATTATAAACGAATTATTAGATTTTATAAAATATTTTAAAAACCCCCCACCACAGATGATTCTTCTTGAGTTTTAACTTCCAAACTGATGGTAACATGTAAGAAGCGGGTCTTTTAAGAGACATATTTTGACATCAGCAAAAAATTCAAGCATGAAACATATTGGCGTATCTCTAGCTGCTTAGACTATCTTAGCGTGCTTAGCTTTGCTATGTGTTTGATATTAAGTTTAAAACTTTAACTAATCAGAGAGAACTATAAAGGGGGCATGGGGGCGGAGCCCCCATCGAGCCGTAGGCGAGTCAATAATATATACAGCCCCATGTGGAACTCACTGACTGACTCACTCATCTATCAAAATTCTAAGCCACTTCCGGGTGAGCTGGAAACGTGATTTTTGGCATGCTTGTGGCTTAGGACCTGATACCCCCGGGAAAAGTCTGAAATCCGAAAGTTTTTCATTTCAACCCCCCCAAAAAAATAACGAAGGGTGGAAACCGGTAACCCGCAAATGTAAGGTTTTACTATTTTCGCTGTAACTTTTGAACGAGAGGTCCTACTGTGAATCTGAGGGAAAATCGTTAGTTGGGAATTAAATGCTCTACAAGTTAGGTCCTGTGACATTTTACTGTATCTCACCCCCTTCACCCTTAAAAAGGGGCGTACTTCCAAAATTTCAAAATTTGTTCACAAAATTGCGCTATTTTAATACTTTTTATTTACTATTAAGGCAAATGGATGCCTGAAATTCAGTACATATTATGATCTCAACTAGGTTTTACTATAGTAGCAGCTATTGGTGAATTCCAATCAAAGTTCTGTCTAAAACAATTGTAAAAACATTAAATTCTTAACATTTTTACATGTATATTGTTTGTAATTTAGTTTAACCTGCTAAATATATTGTTATATTGTTATATATTTTGCCATAGTTTTACTCTATTTTATACGGTCTACAAATTCGGTTCTTTGACATTTTGGCGTATCTCACCCTCTTCACCCTTAAAAAGAGGCGTACTTTCAAAATTTCAAAAAAATTCTAAAAAATTGCGATATTTTGATATTTTTATTTACTGTTATGTAATATGTATGCATGAATTTCTATATATATTATTACCTCAACAGGTTCTTGCTATAGTAGTAGCTTTTTGCCAATCTCAATCTAATTTTAGTCCAAAAAATTAAAAAAAAAAACATAAAATTCTCAACATTTGTTCATGTAAAGTGTTTGTAATTCACTTTAACTTGGTGAATATACTGCTATATTGATATATGTTTTGCTATTACTATATTCTATTATAGACACTCTACAAGTTTGGTTCTATGACATTTTGTCGTATCTCACCCCCTTCACCCTTAAAAAGGGGCGTAATTCCAAACATTATACTTTCTTCCACAAACAATTTGCTATTTTATTATTTTTTATTTACTATTATGGTGCACAGATGCCTCAAACTTAACAAATATTATAAACCCAACTAGATCTTACTATTTTAGCAGCCATTGATCAATTTCATTCAAAGTTAAGACCAAAACGATTGAAAAAAACACGAAATGATTGACATTTTTCCATGTAAAGTGTTTGTAAATTACTTTACACTGAAAAATTTACTGCCATGTTGATTTATATTTCAAAATTAATTTGTTCCATTTTAGACGCTCTACAAGTTCGGTCCTTTGCAATTTGGCAGTATCACCCCCTTCACCCTTGAAAAAAGCGTACTTCCACGATAACGAAATTCTTTCACAACAATTGCTCTATTTCAACATTTGTCGTTTACTGTTATGGTACATAGAAGCCACAAATTTAAATTATACTATGACCATATCCAGGTCTCACTATAGGTGCAGCCATTGGCCAATTTCAGTATAGTAGTTGTTAAAAAAATGCGAAAATACGAAATTATATACATTTTTTTATTTATAGTTTTTTGTGATTTTGTTTGATACGTTAAAAGTACTGTCATACCGATACATGTTTTGCCAAGATTATATTATTTTTAGATGCTCTACAATCTCGGCCCTTTGAGATTTTGAAGCATCTCATCCCCTTCACCCTTAAAAAGGGGTGTAATTTCAAAATTACAATTTCAATTTTTACGAAGGGGTATTAAAACGGATTCATAGGAGATTTTCAAAGTTTTTTTTACTATTGATTGTGAATTTTGTGTATTAAACCATTTTGTTGCTGTCTTTAATGTCTAGCTCTTCCGTGGAACTAGCTTATTACATACTTGACTTTAAATTATTCTAAAAATTTAGGGCAACGTCTGAGGGGGCATGGGGGCGGAGCCCCCATCGAGCCGTAGGCGAGTCTACAGCCCCATGTGTAACTCACTCACTCACTCATCTACATAAATTCTAAACCACTTCCTGGATAGCTGGAAAGTTGATTTTTGGCATGCGGATAGCTTAAGATCTGACGCCCCCGGGAAAAGTCTGAAACCCGACAATTTTCCATTTCAACCCCCACAAAAAAATAACGAAGGGTGGAAACCGGTAACCCGAAAATGTAAGGTTTTACTATTTTCACTGTAACTTTTGAACGCGAGGTCCTACCTCAAATCTGAGGAAAAACCGTTAGTTGGGAATTAGACGCTCTACAAGATTGGTCATATAAAATTTTGCCGTATCTCACGTTCTTCACTCTAAAAAAGGGCTTACTTTCAAAATTTCTAAAACTTTTCGAAGAAATTGCGCTATTTTGATATCTTTATTTGCTATTATGTAACATATATGCATGAATTTCTGTTTATATTATGACCTCAACAGGTTCTTTCTATATCAATAGCTATTTGCCTATTTTAATCGAAGATTAGTCCAAAAAAGTGGTAATATCACAAAATTATTTACATTTTTTCATGTAATGTGTTAGTAATTCACCTTAAACTGGCAAATATATTGCTATTTCGATATATAATTTGCCTTTACTATATACTATTATAGACGCTCTACAAGTTTGGTCCTGTGACATTTTGGCGTATCTCACCCCCTTCACCCTTAAAAGGGGTGTACTTTCAATATTTCTAATCTTTTTCGAAAAATTGCGCTATTTTGATATGTTTTATCTACTATTATGTAATACACATGCATGAATTTTCATTTATATTGTGACCTCAACAGGTTCTTCCTATAGTAGTAGCTATTTGCAATTTCAATTTAAGTTTAGTGAAAAAATTGTAAAAACTCAATGTTGTTAAAATTTTTTCACGTATTGTGTTAGTAATTCCTTTTAACCTGGTAAATATATTGCTATTTCGATATATATTTTGCCATTACTATATACTATTATAGACCCTCTACAAGTTTTGCCGTGCAACATTTTGTCGTATCTCACCCCCTTCACCTTTAAAAGGGGGTGTACTTTCAAAACTAAAAATAATCTTTACGCAAAAATTGCGCTATTTTGTTATTTTTATTTACTATTATATAACATATATGCATGAATCTATATTTCTATTATAAACTGAACAGGTTCTTTCTATAGTAGTAGCTTTTTGCCAATGTCAGTCGAATATTATCCCAAAAAAGTTGTAAAAACACAAAATTCTTAACAGATGTTCATAAAAGTGTTTAATATTCACTTTAACCTGGTGAGTGTACTGAAATATTGATATATGTTTTGCCATTAACACATTCTATCATAGACGTTCTACAAGTTTGGTCATTTCATATTTTGGCGTATCTCACCCCCTTCCCCCAAAAAAGGCGCGTACTTTCACAATTTCTAAATTTTTCTTAAAAAAGTGCTAAGCTTTGCTATGTGTTTAAAATTAAGTTTAAAACTTGAATTAATATGAGAGAACTATAAAGGGGGCATGGGGGCGGAGCCCCCATCGAGCCGTAGGCGAGTTTAAATACTATACAACCCGATGTGAAACTGACTGATCATGTATACAAAGTATTTTGGACTTCCGGATGAGCTAGAATCTTGAAATTTTGCACACACACTACTGGAATCTTAGAACAAAAGAAAAAAATCCCAAATCGGAAAATTTCAAATTTTAACCCCCTTAAAAAATGAAAAGGGGATGACATGAGTAATCTGAATATGTAAGGGTTTTCTATTTTGGCTATAACTTTTGAACGAGAGGTCCTAGCTCAAATCTGAGGGAAAATCGTTAGTTGGGAACTAAACGTTCTACAAGTTAAGTCATATGACATTTTACCGTAACTCATCTCCTTTACCCCTAAAAAGGGGCGTACTTCCAAAATTTCAAAATTCGTTAACAAAAATTGCGTTATTTTAATATTTTTTATTTACCATAATGTTACATGGATGTCAGAAATTTTGTACATATTATGCCCTAATATAGGTCTTACTGTAGTAGCATTCATTGGAAGATTTCAATCTAAGTTTAGTCCAATAAAATCGAAAAAAAAAATTCTTGAAAATTTTCATGTATCGTGTTTGTAAATTGGTTTAATCTGGTAAATATAGTGCAATATTGATATATGTTTTTTTCTATTATTGTATTCTATTTTAGACGGTGTACAAGTTTGGTCAAGTGAAATTTTGCCGTATCTCACCCCCTTCACCCTTAAAAAGGAGCATACTTTCAAAATTTCTAAATTTGTTTCACAAAAATTGCGCTATTTTGATATTTTTATTTACTATTATGGTACATGGATGCATGTAATTCTGAACATATTATGATCTCAAACAGTTATTTCTATAGTAGTAGTATTTTTTTGCCAATTTCAATCAAGTTTTAGTAGAAAAAAGTGTACAACCACAAATTCCTTAACATTTTTTTATGTAAAGTGTTTGTAATTGACTTTAACCCGGTACATGTATTGCCATTTCGTTACATGTTTTGCACTTATTATATTCGTTTATAGACGCTCTACAAGTTTATTCTGGTGAAACTTTGCCCTATCTCACCCCTTTCACCCTTAAAAATGGGCGTACTTTCAAAATTTCTAAAATTCTTCGAAAAAATTGCGCTATTTTGATATTTTTCTTCACTAATATGCAACATATATGCATGAATTTCTATTTCTATTATGACCTCAACAGGTTTTTTCCATAGTAGTAGCTTTCTTCCAACTTCTATTGAAGTTTAGTAAAAAAATGTGTGAAATCACAAAATTCTTAACATTTATTCATGTAAAGTGTTTGTAATTCACTTTAACCTGGTAAATATACCGCTACATCGATATATATTTTGCCAATACTATATTACATCATAGACGTCCTACAACTTTTGTCATGTGATACTTTGGCGTATCTCACCACCTTCACCCTCAAAATGGGGCGTACTTTCACAAAATCTAATTTCTTTCACCAAAATTGATCTATTTCAATACTTTTCGTTTACTGTTATGGCACATAGATGGCTGAAATTCAGCTACACACCCATACCCTGATTTTTTCATATAAAACAAAAGTATCAATTTAAACTTTAAATATCAAGAGAATTTATTAAATTCTTTAGACTTTCTAATTCAACTAAGTCAGCAGAGATGAGGATAGCGTTGGGGTGGAGGCCCCAACGACCATGTTCAGTACTTAAGGCTTAGAGCAATTAACAAATTCGGGGCCACCCCCTAAGGGGGCATGGGGGCGGAGCCCCCATCGAGCCGTAGGCGAGTTAATATCTTATACGATTCCACAGAAATGATTTGATGATGATATCCGTCATGAAGGAGCTTGAGTTGAAACTGCGAGAGAAAACAACGATTAATTGTACTAGACAAGAGGATATTTTCAGACTACAATAGTCCACTTTAATTCCATTTGAAACACCCCAAACAAACATAGTTGAATTATAATGATATTTTATAGTAAAAATTATTAAGGTTTATAATATTAAATGTAAAGAAATCTTCACGATTGTCAAAATTAAATATTCTGAATTATTATTTATTGTAATTGGATCATTTACAAAAATATCTGCGGTTCATTTTTAATATTAAAATCATATTTGTTATTGTTGTAAAATAAGATAACAAGTTCACGATCAAGAAATTAATTTCAGACGAGTATTTATCATACTTATAAGAGTACTTATATTATGATACAGAAAAAATACACAAACAATTTTATATTGAACGTCTATTATATTAACGAACTAAAACTGTTATTACTTCTTAAAATGAACTTCAAAGGTGTATAACTTCAATATTTAAAGTTCTATTAATAACAATAGAAACAATACAGTGCATAAAATCTATACTTATTTAATACGCTAAGGGTTTTTTTTGTCTTGAGAACTCCTCCTACAATTTTCAACCGATTTTGAAGTTTTTGGTGTCGTTGGATAGGGCTTGGTCTGTAGTTGTTTCCACCAAAAACTGATGAGAATCGGACTGAAAATAAGCGCTATCCACCATTGAAATCTCAAAATTTCCCATTTAAATAACATTGGGATTGAATAAAGCATTTTAAACATCTGTTAATAATCAGCTGTAAATACGTGTAGTTTTTGGTAATTACAGATATTCACAATATTGGATTGGTCGGATGTCATTGATTTAGAGCTAAAGTATCATTTGTACTGTATTAAAATAAATTGCTCGATTTCGAGCAACACGTATACTAGTAGAACTTATTGTGGTAATTCATTTGAATGGATCAGGATTCCGTATACAGACAACATTTTATAACAATCATTGGTTTATGAAAAATTAAATAGGGCTAACTTAATATTATATAATTTTTATAGAAATGAGTAATCATTTTATCAATTTAATTTGTTAGTAAATATTCTCAAATTTACTACATATTCTGAAAAAGTACGATCTAGTACTAGTTAGAAGTTTAGATAGCATAAGTTTGATCATTAAAGGAGCTAGCACAACTACCACACCTGCTCTGCTTTATGTTAAAGTGACTGTATTTAAAGAATTTCTGTTTCTGGACGATTCTTCTCTAATTATATTATCAAGTATAAATATAAATATATTAAAATTGATTCTTTAGAAATTTTACGTAAAATTCAAATTGTTAATCAAACTTAAACTATTTACAAAGTAAATAAAACAATAAATCGATAAAAATAACTTTTTAGGTAATACTGTAGGACTAGGAAGCTAATAGTAATAATAGAACTATAGCAGATGTATAAAGAGGAATGATCAGTAACACTAACACATCAAGTTTTATACATCTAAATCCCTATAATCTATTATTTTTATGGATACAAATTTTATGGTTTGGTTCAGTGTTTTTAAAGTCAGATACAGGGGGAATTAATTTAGGGAATTATAGGAGAGTCAAGTAAACTCACCAAAGAATGTTGGACAAGGAAAACTAGGGAAATTGGCTAATATCCCGGAAAGAGAGAAATTCTCTTTAAATATCAACTTGATTCCACTTATGAAAATAAGTGCACAAGAAAGACACACCCTTTTTTAAATAATTTTCTATGACTTCTATGCAGTTGTACAAAGATTGACATGTGTAATTGGTTTATTTTTTTTACGTTGCTAAATTTGCAATAAATACTAGTAGGATATGTTTACTATAATAATGCATATTTGGAAATTAAATTTTATAAGAATACATTTGTAATAATGTAGAAATTAATCTTGGTTGAGATCTGTTTTTAGCGCTAGCAAATATTGTATAAAAACATTATCAGAAAGTCCCTCCACCCTCCAAAATATTTTGGATGAAAATTAGAAATAAAAATATAATTGTAGACTTGTATTAAAAGCCATATAGTAACACAAATTATAAAATAGTTTTAATGTTATTGAAAAAACCTTCATAATGTATCTCCTGGATATAATTTAATTTATAGTATTTCTTAAAAAAAAATTATTTATACAGAAATTGCATACAAAGAATTGCTAAGGTGTAAAATAAGGCCTCAGATCCACCTGAGTCCATCAACTACTGTATGCATAGTAATACTTTTTTTATTATATTTTTTATCTAATCAAATTTATAACCATAAATATAGTGGTAAATTTTAGAAACTCAATACCAAGGAGATAAATTTATCTAAAAAGCTAAATAGAAAGCAAAGCAATTAGAACATTTAGAACCAAAACGTTCAATTGATAATGAGAAATACACATTTACTAGCACAATGGTATGAATAAAAAAATATTTTAATATTATGTTTTAACGAACTTCATGTCTCCTTGAATATCTTTCATGTTTATGAAAAAGAATTTTTAAGCTATAAAAAACAACAATTTAAATCGGAGAAAAAAGAAATACAAAATTTAAGATTTAATTAAATTTCCCAACTTGATACTGTTAAACTTTATGAAAAATGTAAAAACTTATAATAAATTAACATATAAATTTTTAAACTCCAAACGGGTTATAAACTATAAAATAATTAAGACTCTTAATATTTAATTTACGTTGAGGGTACTATTACTTCAGTAAGATTATTGCAGCTGTTGATGGACTCACATTGGCATTTAACAATTTTTTAAATTTTTATTTTGTTATTAAAGAAGAAATATTAAATATATCATTTTAATGGTTCATCATGCATTTTTTTATTCTAATTTATCTAGAACAGTTAAAGGAAACACCTACAATTTATCTTAATATTAAATAAATTTTATGTATTGCAATTGAATAAGGGTATTCGACCAAATAGATATATGATATTTACTGTACGAGATAACATTTACTAAACAATGTTTATTTGGACTCAATAGAAGTAGGGTTAAAGTGGACAATAACGGCAGGAAAATAACCTCTTGGCTGACTCAATTGTGGAGCCATACTGCAGTTTCAACTCAAGGTACTTCAGATGAAAATCTGTTAAATCATCGTAGTGTACATATCTAACAGATATAACTCTTAAGCATTAAAATAGTGTTGAATTCGCTCAATTAGTTAGCTTCAATTTTATTTTAATCTTTTATATCTTATAATCACGAGACCTTATTGGGTCGTTATTATTAAAAAACTTTACTTTTTCCTGATTATTATAACACTGAACATTGAAAAACGTATACTTGTTATCTCTGCCTTATTAAAATATAAAGAAAAATGTAGACTAAAATAAATCAAACTGGAAAGGATTTTTTTCTTAAAAGCAATTTTCCTAATTAAACTAAACGGTAGATTGAAGATGCAATGTAAAAGTGAAAAATGAAATCATTAATGTCACCATGGTAAATTGAATCTTAATATAATTTTAAACATTATATCATGGCTTTTTAAATAGTGAGTTTTTGTCTGAATTAATAATTTTGTAGATGTATTTCACTTTCTCAGAAAGAAATTTAATTACCTGAAATGATTCATTAAAATTTATTAAAAGAATAACACTTCTTTAATTTCTGGGGTTGCCTCTAAAGACAATGTAAAATAATTCAAATTACATCTAATCTTAAATTATATAGGATAATGCTGAGTTGGTTTTAGGGCAAATAAATTATTGCTTATTTATTTTTTATCTATTTATTAATTCATTTATTTATAATTTATTATAAAATAAATTGTGGTTATTTAATGATTATATTTACATTTTTAAGTAATTAAATCGTGTATTATGAATGTCTGAAAACGTTCAAGAATTATCTATAAACTTTGGTTTTGGGTTTTAAAAATAAAATTATCACAAATAAAAATTTTCATGTTAAATTTAGACCAATCTTAGTTTATTAGTGGGCATTTTATTTTTTATTTTAACTACTAAAAGTTCAATTTCCGACAACAAATGCTGATTAATTGATACAGTACAAGGTGATAATTCCCGTACAAAGACTAGTTGTACAATGTGTTTCAATATACAGAGAGATAAGAGAAATTTTTCAAGATTATCTCGGTTTAAAATCCATATTATAATGGCAGCACGTGCATTTCTATTTAACATGATTACATTGCAAAGGGGAGAAGCCAAACAACTGAGATGCTTAATATTGCAAGTCACGTGATACTAGCGGTTTTGAGACATGAGCTTAAAACACAATGCTGGAGTAAGATACACTCCTCATCACCATACAAATGGACCAGCATTGCAGCACATTCACCGTCACTGTGGCATTAAGATATTCTTATGTCCTGCAGGCGAATCCTTAAACTGTTTATTCTACTGCAGTCGCTATACCAGGAATTGTTGCATTGTTATGTGAGTAAATCTTTATATTGTTAGATACATCGTATTCTGATTTTTAACAGACAATCTAACCCACCATTTTAAAAGTAGTAAAATACATTTTTTTGTAAAATGGAAATGTACATTTTTAAATTAGTAAATATAGTGAATAGCTTTGTTTTATTGGATTTTTTATACAACTTTAGCACTGTAAGATTGTTTCTCTTCGAAAGGTTTAGTTTTAATTTTTTTTAAATAAAATGAGAACCTGAATCAGTTTCGTAACAATTAGGAACATCGGATTTTATGATCTCAAGACCCTTCTACTGTGTACATTCGAATCAACCTTATTGTTTCACCATTCCTCTTAAAAATTCTGTACATACTTTTAAAATAAGGTTTGGGGTTTTCAAATTTGCTGCTTTTATGTTTATATATGCATCAACTTTGACTTTTCTTTGCTCTTTTGTCAAGTTGTCTTCATTGGGAGATAGTAAAAATAAATAAATAATTTAAAAAAATTAATGATAACTTAGATAGATATCTTTTAAAAAGGTTAGTGGTATAAAGAATTAATTTAGAATTTAATTTAAAATAAAAAGTGAATTCAGTTAACAAAGAAACGAAATTCCGCCCAGCTTACAATCACCGGGGATCACACAACAATCAGACACTAATTAGCCTGTTAAATTGTTGTATGTTAGCGGTGTCATTGTGAATACCAAATGATGTAACAGATATCCGACTGATGTCTAGATATTAATCAATCCAATTACACACAAACTAGTGAGCTAAGAGCTAAACGGAGCTAACAGAGAGTTTCCTTGTGAATGGGTTTAATTGGCTTGCTGGTTGTGTGAATACTAGGGAACAATTTAAAATCCAAAAGTTGCCGGTTCGATCCAGAGAAAAGTCAGTATATTTTTGTAGGTTTAAGACTGGACCCATCTGACATTGTTTGTTTGACTATTAAATAATGATCATGTCAAATATATCAGCTGGTATTCAGTAGTAACAAATCTAAATCCCGACTGATTTATCACACTACCCTTACTACCCCTACATTCACCCTCCAGTAATATTCACTTTAAAAAGGGACCAGATTGCTTCGATGTCTCATGCTAATGTGAGACGAAAGATTCGTGACTAAGTCTAGATTATGGGGCCCAAACTACATTAAACATTACCTTTAATGTTTAAAATATTTTGTAAACATTATCTTACATATTTTAATCAGTTAAATTTACTATGTAGTATTATCTTGATGTTTTGAGAGTCACAACTTTGAATATGTCTTTAATCACAAAAAACATCATGAAGGTCAAATAATAATAAACAGGTGCCTCCCTGAAAGAAGTTAAGTAGAATAAATGTTACGCCACGTAGGCTATGAAGAGTAAAGTATTCCTCTACATAAGCTAATGCACGCTAGCTTACTTAACATAAACTTGACAGTTTTTTGTATACCTTTTAGTGTAAGAAAAAGTTCCATCATTGATATTAGTTAAAAGTTTCTACTGAAGTATAGTGATATTAAATGTTTAAATGCTTGTTAAATACTAATTTTGACTATAATATTCTGCAAAATAGCCAATTATATTGTTCACAATCATTCTTTGAAGTCAGGAAGATTACTTTGTCCTGTACAATATTATTTTACTTATTATTCTTAACTTACTTACTTTTACTTATTGTTCTCTATAATTAAAGCATGTTTAATAATTTAATAATGTCTAATACTATAAACTTACCATTGTAAAGATGATATTTAACGTATGATTTAAAGGAAAGGAATAACAATTTAATTGAAGTAATTACATAGCTTAGAGTTAGTTCACATTGTTTTATGTTATAGGCCTACTTATTTCAAACCATTACAATAAAGAATGTCAAATGAAATCACCTTTTCTTCTTTTAAGGAGTTTAGTTTAGATAACCGGATTTCGACCGTTCTCGTCCAAAGTTATGCAACTTTTTAATTATAACTTATCTTAAACGAGACCCTTCATTACCAAAGGACAAGAATTAAACTTGAAACAAATATATTTAACGAATAGTGAAATGCATTTTTCTTGATGATGGTCATATTATTTTAAAAATAATTTTTGAGCAAATGCCTAAAAAGGTTTAGTAAAAAATCTTATATCGTTAATGCTAACGATATAAAATCCTAGTAACATCCTTTACATAATAATAATATAATAATAGTCCTTTATCCATAATAGTAACATCCTTTACTTTTTTTAAGATTTTGATGTAATCATATACATCTAGTGATCGCTAGAAACCGCTGACTAATTGGAGATAAAGCTTTTACTATGAACATACATTGTTTTGTGACATAGATTTTTTTAATCAATCTACGCACGACCTTTAATATACAATGGTTTTATCAGTTGGTTTGAATAAATTTTACACAAAGCTGGCATAAAAAGGATTTTTACACGTTTCTTTATTCTGTGGTTAGGTGGTAATACGCCTAACCACAGAATAAAGAAAGGGCATTGGGTAGTTCTTATACTGCCCTATAGTCTTATTAATATCCATGCTGTAATGCTAACACCCATATAACTTCCGCTCATAGAGAACAGTTTAGTTATGGCTATGGTGGTTTTTTATCTCAGGAATCCCAGTCCATCTATATCAAACCTTCATAAATTAAGAACAGATTTAGTTTACTTACAAAATTTAAATACAAGTCTTTCTTACAAGCCCATAATTATTAGGAGTCCTTATTTGGATACTGACATGTGTTCTAAGAAATTGTTTATTGACTTAATTAAACTAACAAGAATAACAATCAAGAGACAATAGGTATATTTTTGTAGTAGATGGAAACCAAACTAAATGAACGAGGTAACGAAAAAGAACAAATGAAACAGCGGTCCTTTATAGATGATTTCACTTAAATAGTTTATTGTTACGTAAATAACTATATTAGGTCTACCTGGAAAACATCTATCATTGCATTAACAATATGTTTCATAACCTTCTTTTTCAGAATTGGTTTGAATAATTAATCAGATAAATAATGATGTTCTATAAACGAAGCATACTGGTATATAATTTACAAGCTTCAAATAATTTTGAACTGAATGGGATTTAATTCATGAAACATAATTATTTGAAATGCTATTTCTTTGAACTTGAAATAGTTGTATAAATAATGATTCTAATTTAATATGTGCATAAAGGATTACACTTGCCAGTCTAAATAATTTGTGGTTCTTGATATTCATAAATCATTAATCGGGTTCTGGTTCCATTTTAAGCGAAACAGTTTTCATGGAAATAAAGATATTTGATATAGTACAAACAATGACTTTTTTTTAATTTGAAAAATTCTTGATAATTTTCATCCAAGATAAAACAAATTTGAAAAATCTAGTCCATGCTCCTTTACGGATTTGAAATGAGTGCAGGTGCTCTCACTAATTAAAATTTTATAAGAATTAACTTTGCCATTCAATATATGTTGTACAATATTTTAGTCAATAAGAAACTTACTAATCTAATAAAAAACAAGTCAAAACAGGTCTCAACCCACTCAAGCTAAAAATGCATGTCCATGCACATAGCAAAAAAAAAAAAAATTCCATGTACAAGCGAGCAAGCAAAATCAATTCAATCATAAGCATGCTCAAAATACCTCATGTGTTGAAAATGTGGTGTCAATGGTTATGATAGTGTAGGCATATAGTTTTGTGATCTGATTGGAAAACTGTACAATTAAAACAAGACCAACAAAATGGATACATTTCTTTACTACTAAGAAAAATTTGGTTTAAGACAGGTTATGGATCGAAGATAGAATAACATTAAAGAATGATGATGCCAGTGTGATTAATAGAAATAGATTGCTATTATAAGATTTTGGCGCCATCTTGATTCTTTCATTCTTGGATTGGGCCTGAAGGTTGAAGGTGTGTCTGGTCGAAATCACTTGGATCTCCTTAATATAACAGGCCTTATGCATTATTAAAGTACCTAAATTTAAATTTGTATAAAGGAAATCCCCCCCCCCCTTAAAAAGAAAAAAAATTAAAGGGAAAAGGGAAAGGAGGACCTCCCTTTTTAATTTGAGTCTTGGGTTCTTTTACATGTTACATCGGAGGTTATAATTAATAAGGTGACCTTTTACGATACCAAGAACACTTAACTTCTTCCAATTAAGAATTCTCGTCGTCCGGTGTCCGCCACTATTATATCCCCTGCTTAAACTTGGCATTGAAATTTCTCAATCCTTCTAGTACACTAGTTCCTTCCTTTGATGACTGGTTTATTACGAGGACTACCATTGTTACGAAGATCAATTTGGTTACCTTCTTTATAAAAGGCTTTCAATGAATAACCCTTGTGTTTTATACAGAATGTCGTCCGTCTCATACTCTACGACGTACTGCCCGTATGTTAAGCTGAAGAATTTTACTCATATAACATTTTTTTACGAAATTTGGAAACATTTAAATTGGGGATTTAAAATAATTACAACAGATAGATTGGTCAATCTCACACATTTGAACAAGATCATAAATTTTGCAACAATGTAAGAAATTGTGTTGCTCATTAAATAGCGCATATTTGGACAGCCAGTGAGATAAAATTAAAACTTCTTAGTATAATAATAAAAGTGATAATGAAAATAACAATAAAAAAACTGTTGTAGACTAGGTAAAAAAACAAAACTATCTTTCTGAATTTATCTAAATTTTCTATTACTTTTTAAGAAAGACAATCTTTTCCGAATATAATATTTTTTATTATTGTATTAACATATGTTAACTTTTTAAAGCTCTATTCATACTTATTTTAAGTTTAAAAAGGAAAGAAAGAATTAAACTTGGCAATAGTAATATTGTTGATAATTTTAAATTTAGCATTCTTTGCATTAACTGTTGCTTTTGGTTCTTTTTTATCGTTTGAAATTAGACTATCAAATTCCTTTGACTATAAGTGTTGGGAAAGATTCGCGACAATCGGACGATTTCCTTTGGTCCCGAAAAGACGAAACTGCACCACTAGTTTTTTCGAGGCCCAACACATCATGGTTGTCACGACTGTCTGATGTTAGACTGTACGATCAAAATGTTAAGCTTGGCATAAAATAATCTCACAATCAAACTTACATTTACAAATTATTTTGATTTCAAATATTTAAGGTATTAAAAAAAATGATTTTTGGTTATTTTTGCAAGATAAGCTCATTTTATTATGTGAACAATACATTTTTATTAAACTTGCATCCATTCAAACTTTTTTGTTAAAAACAAAAAGACGAGTCTGTACTTTACGTTTAAATCATCAGTTATTAATTGTTATTTTATTGACAATCCACAAAAAAACGTTTAAAGAATAGAAAATTCGATTTTGAACCTAACAACACAAAAACCTAACAGCAAATCCTAAAACAAAAACGTAAAGTAAAACACGTTCACACCAATTTACGTGAAACTCAAAGATGTCCGAATTGTTTCCCGGGATAATTTGTTCAACTTAAATTGTTTCCCTTGATTATTAAATTTTGAAAATTCTAAATGGATGACAAAATTTTCCCGTCCAGCACTCAATCACCGGGGATCACACACCAATCAGACACTAATTAGCCGTTACATTGTTGTTGTCGAACTTGCAGCATGTCGGCGTCACTCTGAATACTAAATCATGTAGGTAAAAGATAATTCACTTTGTGTGTAGCATAACGCAAACTAACTGTGAAATAAAAAGTTAAAAAACTGAGAAAGATGAATTAAAAACGTTATATTTTTATATTTTTTTAAAGTAATAACTTAAAATAATTTATGAATTTTGAAAGCTTTTAGGACGAAAAATACGAGGACATGCAATTGAAATAAATTAATTTTGAGTATAAAATTGCCATACTATATTTCTCTTTATATTTCTATTTTGTTTTCTTATATTACTTTTTCATGCATTTACCATTTTTTGACGTATATATCAACAAATATCTAAATGTTACAATGCTACATTGATATTTTTTTTAGTTCAAAAATTTACAAAGTACAAAACATATACCATACATTAAAAAGGTTGTAAAATTAAAGTTTACATATAGAATTAGACATTATGACAAACGTCAAAAAACATATTTTAAATTGACGACCTAAGAGTTGTGATTCACAAAAAAGTTTGATAATGCTATGAAATAATTCAGATTAAAATTTAATTCAACAAGTTAGATGCATACATTATTTAATATGTAGAGGACAACCAGTACGATTAACGTTTTTTACAATTTAGTTTATATGCAAATAAAAACATGAAACAATTTTGAGTTGTTTTATATTTATCATTTAATTGTTTACTGAGCAACTAAAGTTGTATTTAGAAAATGTTTGATACCAAGTGAGCAGTCCATATAACTATTGTTACGATATACAAAGCGGTCTTTGATCCATACATAAAATGGCTAAGAATTTAACAATCTGAAGATTTTAAATAGTCTTGTTTGTGTTTTCTGGTCTAATTATTATATTTGGTCTAAAAATAATAGTGGTTATGCACTTAAATGTGCATAACCAAAAAGTACACACCACCACGGTAGCGGTCAAGTTCAGTCGACTGTATGAAAACAGTGGCAACACACAACTGGTCGACTGTTAAATTTGGCCCTCAGTTGGGATTGCTGCTAGTTATTTATGATTAATTTTACTTAAGGAATAATTTTCAATGCTAGTGAATGTATAGTTTAAGGGGTTTTATATATACATATTTCACTATAAACAACAAAAATCATTGTGTTATTTGTAAAAATCTTATTTAAAAGTATATGATTATTATTATTTTAAAAGAAAAATAAGTGACAACGTAATATGTTATATATATTATTCATAAAAAATTCACTCTTGGGAAAATTATAATAAATTTTTATTAATACACAATCACCAATATAAAAAAAACATTTTATACATATCTTTAGAAATACAACTTAGGTAACAACTTTATTAGATAATATTTTTATGAATAGGCCTACTGTTTTATATATGGTGCATTCCGATTTTCAGTATAAATGAAATGTATTCCAGCTCGAACGTTTCCATTACTATACGACGTGCGAGTGAAGTGTATGACAAGACCAGAGCCCGACTGGGATCTCCTGTGACGACATTGACAGACTTTGAAATGCAACATGTCTTTAATGCATCGTATTCTGTATGTGTTATCTACATTCAATTTAGGTTCAATTTGAAAAAAAAAAACATATATTTAAAAATGAAAAAAACTGAATATATAAATTAATTTATTGTTTTATATTATTTTTGTAGTTAAAAAGTTTTGTTATATTTTTTATTGAAACCTTGTTAGCATGCCAATTTTATATTCTTAAACATGATTTTTGCCAGGCCAAACATATTCCACCATTCTAAGTGTTTTTTTTTTTTGTTTTTTTTTTTTTTTTTTTGTTTTTTTTTTTTTTTGTTATTATTTTGGGGTTTCGGTTTCTAGAAATCAATTTGGGCTAGTCTCTCGACCAGGAAAAATCCGATTTCCGTCCCGTCCAAAACTCCATTAAAGTGACAATCTCATCCGTATGGATACCATGGTAAATTCTAGATTAAATAAAAATCAGCTTTTAACAATAAAATAAACCAACGTTTTACATTTTCAACCTGTAGTACATTTAAATGGTTCAATACCTACCGGATTGAAAAGTGGGAGTAGAAAAACGAACTCGTTCACTTGGAGTGAACGAGTTCATCTACCAAGCAAACGCTCAGTCACCCTGGCACTTTATTTTGTCGGTTCGTGCCGCCAACACTTCATAAAGTGCCGATTATAGGTGCGCTGGCCGTGGCGCCGCTATGCGACAGCCTCTCTCCAGAACCTTCTCGAAAAGGTCGGCGAAATCGAAGAATGCCAAGCTCCTTTTTCTCTCGCCCCTTCCTCCATCTACTTTCGTCGCGTAAGGATCGGAGCCACGACATGATATGATAAGTACCTAAAATCTATGTGTAAGGCCCAGGGAATAGGTGTGTGGGGATGATAATCATTAAATTAATCAATATAAATTTATTCAGTTAGCTAAGTAATTAAGGCTATAAATTGTACTGTACAGGGTAGTCTCGGAACCGTAGTACACATGTGCCTTCTGGACGTAGCCATTAGGTATAGGATGGGTTAGATTAGAATATTCCTAGATACAGTTTACTATTAGTAAATTCACTTGTCAATTAATCTAGTTTAAGTTAATTGTAGTAAGCTCATCAAAATGGCTGGTTCTGGTTTCTGTGCTTGGCATCGGCCCGGTCTGGGTGAACGTTGACTATCTCCTTCTAGATACGCTTTCCAGCTCAGTCAATAAATCACGTCATTCCCCGGCTATCTCATTTCACGCCTTAATACTATATTTAATCTACCATTTCCATAGTCATTTTGGGTTATATTGCCTAAATCTGGAGATGACCAGTCAGCCCACTCCTGTTGTTACCTGAGCCCAATCAGGGACGTTTTACGTAGTCTACCAGTTCAGCTTCCCAATAGTTTCGCAGTAGTTCAACACCACCATAGGTTCACTCCCAACTTATCCGAATTCCCCACATCATCCTTATTCAACCGACATGTTCCCGTTTCATTATTAAAAATAATAAACCTTCCTTTCTTTTCTTTTAACTTTCTCAATTACTGTTGTAGCTGTCTGCATGATCTGTGGGGGACTTAACTGTTGGGAGCAGCAAGAGGTGGACACGGGACTAAATAAAACGCTCATTTGAAAGGATTACTACGACCCTGTGCTGACAACAAAATGAAATTGAAATAATAAATAATAATGGAAGGGCTTCATAATAAAATATAAAGACCTGGGTTATTTGATTTGATTTTTTTCATATTTTGAATCCATATGATGTTGTATCGGCAGTCTCTGAAACATCTAGGCGTGCAGGCTATGGACGTAGTCAACAAATATCATGCATTAATCTAAAGCCCTACCTTCCGCGGCCACATCTCCTCGCCCAACATAATTTACATTGGTCTTGGGTATCACACGTGCTAAAATGCAGCAATGTTTCTTCAGCACAATGTTTTTCACTGAATACTGGATACTGTTTCTCGCTCTCAGTATGGTTGTGACCAATGCCTAAGTATTCAGGTAGTTTCCGCAACGGTCACTTGACTGCACAGACAAACTAATGGCCCTATCCCTTTAGCTCCCTCTGAAGTGTCAAAACATGCAGTATTGAAGTCAAAGGTGTAAAATTATTCCTAACACGTAAATCTATTGAAAAATAGTAGGTGGGACGAACTTCGTGTAATTTCCTAACGTTTTAACTCGCTGATATGTATGTACTTTAATATGCTATGATTTTATAATGTCAGTTTAGCAGACACTGATGGAAGGATCGCGGACCAATCAGTAGGTAATTAACCAGCAACATGTTGAATATGCAACAAGCCCGTCAAGCGCGGCTGAATTATCCACCAGAGTTGGTCGAGTAATGGTTAAAATATTATATTTATCCGACACACTTTTCACCTTTGAGCCCTGTGGGTTTGTTGTGAACAGATATAACTTATTTTTGTAGGCAGCATAGGTTAAATAAATATAGATACAGGTTAGATAAAGTGGTTTAAGTTTTATGGTGTAGGTATTCCATTATAATAAATACAGCAAATATGCCCAACTACATTTGACTGAAGCCAATTAAGATTGTTCATCACTGCTATGACTTAATCAATTTATGATTTTAATCATTATTAGTTTGTAACGACATATGCACATTAATTTTGAATGACTCTTTGTATATATTATTGGTGTCGTTACACATATAAAGAAGACGCCTTTTTAGAAGTGTATTATGTTTGTATATAATGTAATACATTTTTTTCTTCGTTATAGATGTAATTTTTTTAATTATCTCCATTAACATATATTGTGTTTTCGTGAACTCCTAGCTTAGCAGTAAATCTCGCCATAATAATGAACATATTATAATTATACATACATTAAATAATATACAGTAATTCATTTTTCTGTGAAATGTTGCTCATCCTCACCATCATCTATAAACTGAAATACCTTATTAGTGAAAGGAAACTCTGAATAGTAAAGCTAATGTGGGTGGGTACCCTTGCTTCCTTATAAAATATCTTATATACATTTTTACTATCCATTTTAAAAGTTAACCAAAAGAAATATAACACATTCCATACATTACGTACCATGGTTGTTTTATTTTTAACTTAGCATCACTAGGCGTTTGGCCAGGTAATTTATTTAAAACCATTTCAGGAACAACTTCGTATTCGGCTCGAGTATCGCGGCCAGTGGCCAGTAACGACTAAAGTTAGTACACGTACAATATTCATTAGTCGATGAATACTCCAGTGTAGTTTAGGTTAAACGAGTTCCTCTTTACGAGTGTTTCTATGAGTTGGATTTTGTTATGGTTATATTTAAGTTAAGCAAACATTCAAACGAACCTAAGTTAAATAATCCAATTTTTAATGGGTGTTTTCATCATTATAGAGTAATCAAAAAATTATAAACTTATCAATCATTTTTGCTAAAATGTTTTTTTTATTTTTTATTTTTATTGCAAAAGTTTAATTTGAACCGAGTTTCCATTTAGTTCATGCTTTAGTGTGTTGTGTACGACTTTCTTGTTGGCCAGACTAAAAAACCACACTGCAATCGAGGCCTAGCTAATGTTATCAGAGATACGTGATAATATTTGATTCAAATATAACTAAAAGAAAGCCATTGCATCTTAAAGAGCACAATCACAATGATTATACAAACGTGCAAAGAAACAAACATTTAGCTAATATATTATTCGGGTTGAGCAAACTGGAACTCTTTTAGACACGTTCAACCATTTAAACTAAAAGAAACATTAAACAACACCTCAGTTTTAATAGAATCCCAATTAATTAAAAATCCCCACTTAATCAAACTTACCTGCAGGCTCTAGGATTTTGGGCCCCAAGGCTCATATTAACTAACACCCCAATCCCATATACACTCAACTCAGTCTCGCATCCAACTCCCCGAATTCAAATGTGCTGTCCAACTTAATAAACATAATAATTTGTTCAGCTTAAACAAGTTATCTATTTACCGTTTCAGCCTACTTGTTTAAACAAGCTTAAATACTACCCTCACATTATTCCCTGACCTTACTGAAACTAAAAAAAAATTGGAAACCCATTACAATAGTGAACGGTTAATTATGAGAATAACTCTACTTTCCCTTTTCCATCCCCTTGTTCCGAAGATAATGTAGTCATCATAACACCATAAAACTATAAATTTTAAAAACATATAATTGCACTATCAACTAATTAGGTTATGAAACTAAAAAATATGGAGGGATTATTAATTAAATATGCAACATTGCTGCTTCTACATCCGTGGGTGTCTCATCATTATGCCCCTGGCCCCACAGAGCTTGAAGTTTTAAGTTAGCGGTGGGTCCTCAGTGACGTCACACGTAGATCAGCTGACCGGCCGACCAGACGGACATAGCACCGGGAGCGGAGACAGCGGCCGTCTTATCGCGTTATCTGACTCCTTATCTTTACACCGGTCTTGCTCAGTGACGTTACAGGTAGATCAGCTGACCGGCCGACCAGACGGACGCCGCACCGGGAGCGGAGACAGCGGCCGTCTTATCGCGTTATCTGACTCCTTATCTTTACACCGGTCTTGCTCAGTGACGTTACAGGTAGATCAGCTGACCGGCCGACCAGACGGACGCCGCACCGGGAGCGGAGACAGCGGCCGTTGTATCGCCTTATCAGACTCCTTATCTTTACACCGGTCTTGCTCAGTGACGTTACACGTAGATCAGCTGACCGGCCGACCAGACGGACGCCGCACCGGGAGCGGAGACAGCGGCCGTCTTATCGCGTTATCTGACTCCTTATCTTTACACCGGTCTTGCTCAGTGACGTTACAGGTAGATCAGCTGACCGGCCGACCAGACGGACGCCGCACCGGGAGCGGAGACAGCGGCCGTTGTATCGCCTTATCAGACTCCTTATCTTTACACCGGTCTTGCTCAGTGACGTTACAGGTAGATCAGCTGACCGGCCGACCAGACGGACGCCGCACCGGGAGCGGAGACAGCGGCCGTCTTATCGCGTTATCTGACTCCTTATCTTTACACCGGTCTTGCTCCGTGACGTTACACGTAGATCAGCTGACCGGCCGACCAGACGGATGCCGCACCGGGAGCGGAGACGGCGGCCGTCTTATCGCGTTATCTGACTCCTTATCTTTACACCGGTCTTGCTCAGTGACGTTACACGTAGATCAGCTGACCGGCCGACCAGACGGACACCGCACCGGGAGCGGAGACAGCGGCTGTCTTATCGCCTTATCTGACTCCTTATCTTTACACCGGTCTTGCTCAGTGACGTTACACGTAGATCAGCTGACCGGCCGACCAGACGGATGCCGCACCGGGAGCGGAGACGGCGGCCGTCTTATCGCGTTATCTGACTCCTTATCTTTACACCGGTCTTGCTCAGTGACGTTACACGTAGATCAGCTGACCGGCCGACCAGACGGACACCGCACCGGGAGCGGAGACAGCGGCTGTCTTATCGCCTTATCTGACTCCTTATCTTTACACCGGTCTTGCTCAGTGACGTTACACGTAGATCAGCTGACCGGCCGACCAGACGGACGCCGCACCGGGAGCGGAGACGGCGGCTGTCTTATCGCCTTATCTGACTCCTTATCTTTACACCGGTCTTGCTCAGTGACGTTACACGTAGATCAGCTGACCTGCCGACCAGACGGACGCCGCACCGGGAGCGGAGACGGCGGCTGTCTTATCGCCTTATCTGACTCCTTATCTTTACACCGGTCTTGCTCAGTGACGTTACACGTAGATCAGCTGACCGGCCGACCAGACGGATGCCGCACCGGGAGCGGAGACGGCGGCCGTCTTATCGCGTTATCTGACTCCTTATCTTTACACCGGTCTTGCTCAGTGACGTTACGCGTAGATCAGCTGACCGGCCGACCAGACGGACGCCGCACCGGGAGCGGAGACAGCGGCTGTCTTATCGCCTTATCAGACTCCTTATCTTTACACCGGTCTCACCCAGGTCACTGACCGTCTGGAGTTTCATTGCATTATTTTAACCATGGAAATGTATTACCAACATTCTTAATAACGTTGGGATTTTTAAAATTTTTAATAAACTTATTTTTCATCATTCGGTTTTATTTTATTAGATATAAATCCGATGGTTATAAATTCATAAAATTGCTTTTGCACTCTGCAAAAGATAAAATAAATGTAATGTAATAAGAACACCGTTTAGAATGAGTAACCTAAATAGTAAAAGATTTGAGACTGGCGAAACTTGACAAAATAATTACGCTTTTGGTTCATCACCGTTACTCTGAAACATTTAAAAATGACAAGTTAACAATAGAAAAAGAAACAATTAAAAGTTATCTTAATTAAACTCTTTTAATATTGTTGACAATTTTAGGTTTCTGAAGATTGATTGTAGTCAGCCGAATAGATTTACCTGGTGATTATATTTCTTTTAATAATAAACCTTGACTGGAGATTGTCTTTCGATGTAATGATTAGTTTCATATTGAGTTATTTCCGGATCACGTAGACTAATAATTCGTAATTATATGTTTTTGTGTGCTTGTGTTTAAAAACTTCAACGCGACTATCAAGTGATGAGTAAAAAGATTTTTTAGTTTTGGTGCGGACCTGAGGATGATGACCTAGGTCGTTGAAATGCGAAGCGTAGGATTACTGAAACTTAGACCACAAGGCAGACAGCAGGTATTTAAACTTTTTTATTCATAATTACTAGCCAATAACTAAATTTGGTTTTTGTTGGATCTTTAATACTTAACCAGATGTAAGGGTTGCACAATTTTGGCTGTACAGAGTTTTCTCGATACCATTCAGTGGTATTTACATGTATAATAGTTACATTACCTAATAGACTGGAAAACCGTAACTTCCCTCAAGAGCTCAAGAAAATCGACAAATTAATAAATTCTCATAAAATATACAAGTTTAGTTTTCTTTTCCATGTTTGTATTTGAAGCAACACCCACCGGGTTAGCTATTTTATATTATAAACATATGTTTTTAATTAGAAACGAAAAGGAGACGTGCCGAAGTCCTTTATGTTATTTAGACGACCTACATATAAAAACAGTGATTTGTTTTCACTCGTTTTGACTTAACACTAACTCCAGTGAGAGAGACTCTAACGGATCGGAGGATAACTGTATTTTACACCCCGTGAATTCCTAATTTAGGCCGGCTTAAACCAGCTCTGCGTTTGATAAGGCTTACTAGTCGACTTAGTTACGTCCATTGAACCTTTATCTTGAAAAGTTACCGGGCAGTAAATGCGATCAATGTGTTCACTAATTCCGTTTCCGGCTCATCAGTTCTTGTAAAATATTATCAAATAGAACATTATATAAGTTTTAGATTAATTGTGTGATTTCCATATAATATTTATTTTAATTACAATTTTATCTCTGTTTGTATATATTTTTCACAAACTTTTTACTTACAAATCTGTTATACAATACAGGTTAGTAAAGAATTGAACATGACCTACATTAAATTTGCTAGGAACAATTTAAATTTAATAATTATAATAAGAACATCTTTAACAAAAGCAATTCAAATGTTTTAAAATATTTTACATCTAATTCAAATATTCATTAATTTTCCCTTTTTCTATAAATCGTTGTGCCAGTCTTTATATTTCAATCTAAGTTTTCTCAAAATTTATATAAAATCCGAACATACAATTTTTTTAATAATCTTAGTAATATCGAGATACTGTTACTTAGTAAAATTTAAGATAATGAATTTATACAACTTAATATTTTATTTCTATCAACATGTATTTAAAGATGAATATTTATTTTGAATACTGAAGTAAAAAATAACCATCAACTAATTTTATTAAATTATTTGTATCATGATACTATTGAGCCACTTAATACCAAACTCGTTTAAGTCAAAATCCATCTACATAAGGTCGTTTCTATTTACACAGTAAGCCTATAACCTCAATATAATTTTTTTTGAACCTGTAAGGCTGGTTCTACTTTGATGGCAAGAAATCTAAATATTTTTTAATTTAAGTATTCCTATTTTTGTTTAATTTATTGTTATTATGTATTACTTCGATCCTTAAGATAATATAGGATAAAATATTATATCTGTAAGAAATAAACTGTGAACCAGAAGTACTTTGCAAGGTCACAAGAAAAGACATCTTCGTACTCGTGTGAGTGTATGTGAGTGTCAATGTGTGTGTGTGAGTGTGTGTAAGGTGAGGCGGAGTTGTAAATTATTGTTGTGAATAAACCATGAGCTGTGACGCTGCCTTTATCTTTCCCGCCAAAATTGCCTAACAACCTTACTGATATTGGATCACCCAAAGTAGAAAATTTATTACCAACGTGTAAAATATACACACACATAGTCAAACATATTTGTATTATAATATATTTATGAATTACATGTTGGTGGTAAAATATACTTGTTGTTGGTAGTTTACTAAAGTCTATTTCAAGCTCAAAGATATAGGTTGTTTGCATTCAAAACAATTTATTTAATAAACTATCTTCAATTTGTTATAGTTTCAACTATTAATAAATTATTTTGTTTATTATACATTTTGTCCACTATTTATTCTTTTTTTCTATTTTGAATAAAATATGGTCTCGTAATTATTTTACATTTAACCATATTCTACAAAATTATAGGTATATTATATTTTCACATTTTTTTCATTTTTGAGCTTAGAATTTGAGTAAATGTTACTGCGACTATTGCAAACAAGATTTGACAAGTATATCTAAAAAAAAGTTACGACCCTTGTTGCAGTAATCTATAGTTTAATAGTGAATTAGTTCAAATTAAAAACTAAGCAGAGAAAGTATTAGAATGAAAGTATTATTATTATTATCGTTTTGTTTGTTGGTAAAGATATGTGTTTCAACCGTGCGAGTCATTTGATAGTATGTGGGAAAACGTGAGTTAGGGGTCATGCTTGTTTGTTAATGTATTCTAAAGCCTGGATATAACACATCTGTCACACAACTTTTATATACATTCAACATTAAGTTATCGTAAGAGATTAATAATTAGGGGTTTTCGTTTTTGTAAGTTATAACCTTAAAAAATTAGAAAACTAATAATTATAAAGTTTTTTTTTGTTAAATGATTACGATTAATCTTCAAGCCAATATGGAGATTAAAAAGAAAACATTATGTGATATTAGGATTTAATTATTGATAAACATATGAACGAATGAGAAATAATCTAGCTTCGAGTTGTTAATATTAATTTGAGACAGTCTATATAATTTTGGTGCCATTTTATCATGATCACCCCGGTACTGTAAGCAATAATTAAATAGCTATACCATAAAGATAGCTGTTACACACATATTAGTACCTGTATAAGTAATTTTTATCAATGCATAGCTTAGCCAACTGTATCCACACATGTATGACGCATCCCTCCATATGGAGAGGGAGTCTTGTACCCTGCACTGCGGAGCCACGTGCTTGGAAGATCAAGTGTCGCACGCACTCTGTCATCACTACAATATTCATATAAAAATATTATATCATGATATTTTTTATCTTATTTTGTAGAAATTGTAAGGATTTCCTTTTTTTTAGAACAATATGAAGATACCCTTTAGTCGGGTGGTAATGGGGGTTTCATGGAGTTTCAAAAGGATGAACAATGGGGTTTTGGCATTTTTTACCATTTTTTTATTTAACGTTTTTACGAAAAAAAGCTTGAAAAACTAACTGTTAAGTATTTGTAATTTCGTAATATTCTGTATTTTTTTTTTATAAAAATGGCATTTCCATGTTATTCTAAGGCAAATCAACAAAACCCAGCATCTTACTTAGTTGTTGGCTAACTTGATCAAATTTTGTATTTACATTCACTAAGTATAGTTTAACATAGATTTACTTACAGCACCCATATGGTAGCAACTCCCATTGGGTTTGTGGGAAAATGAAAAATATCAGAATTTTATGCACTTTAGTATGTACCTGCCTTGGGAAGAACTACATCCTTGTTCCCATGGTGTTTATGGTTAGAATAAAAAACCTTATTTCGTTGGACATTCGCTGAATACGCAGGCCTGCTGCGACGGGACATTATAATTTACTATCATAATTACAGTTAGTAGAAGCGGCGAGAAATGATTAAATCCATTGTCGTATTCATATTATAGACACTATTGGATTGCCAAGACAAAGGAAGTAGTGTTATAGCTTAGTACAACCTATTTTTCAAACGCAACTATCGTTTTAGTTCATGAATTATGGTGTGATGGATTAAAAACATAAGATTATAAAGTGTTTATTTTAAACTAATAAAACCTCAAAAAAGGGAACAATCCTAATGGTGTAGCTATTATAAATAGGTGTGTTTTTCATTTATTCAAACAATAAAAAAATCTGACATCCATTGAAATAATAATATAAACTGGGAAAACGGAACAGTGTTAACATATTAAAAGAATATTTTTAAAAGGGATTGATTTTACTACAGTATTTATGGTTTAATTTACTTATTCCGTTAGCATAATGGGACTGTTACAATAGCAATTTTAAAGATTCGTTTAAGGCCTAGAACCCCGGAAGAGCAATTTCACGATAAGCGAGGCGCATGATTTGGTCTTTTTACTTCCGCTACAGTTTTATTTTAAATTAACTTCCTTGAGGAATGTTTATTTCTACTTTAATTTTGTTTTAACAAACCAAAACAAAGAACTTCTAAAAAGTGACTATAATACTATAAAATTCATATAATATAATAATCTCTTTTAATTTACTCTTTTGAAAATATTTATTCTATTTATGGCCATTAATTTATGATAAAACTTTTCTCTTTTTATTACAACTTCAAATTCAGCCGTTGTAATTTTAGGCTACATAAGTCATTGATTTAAAACTGAAAAAATATAAGGTAAAATATATGTATTATGGTAACTTCGAGAATATACTAAAAAATTTGACTACCATCTCAATATGATTTTACATCATTTCATAAAAACCGTTAATAACACTCTCAGGCCAAAAATGTAAATGTGTGAAATATCTGCTTGATTTATTAACCCACTTCGTTAAAGATTTACTTCATCTTTTTTTAAACGAATTTCATTAGCAGTCTGACTTGTACGGATCTCTACTACAATGCGATTGGATACTTTAAAATACAGTTATATAATTCGTAACAAATTTGCTGTTAGTTAACCATATTGGGCCGGTCCACTTTGACCAAGCAGCTACTGTAAGGCTGTCTTCGATTCACGGTTGACCAGTCACAGTCAGCTCTGACTCTACAGTCCGGCCATCCCCGAGGAACAAGATAGTCTCATGTTCTGTTACCTTTCCCTTCACGGTTGACCAGTCACAGTCAGCTCTGCTCTACAGTCCGGCCATCCCCAGGGAACAAGACGGTCTCATGTTCTGTTGCCTTTCCCTTCGCGGTTGACCAGTCAAAGTCAGCTCTGGCTCTACAGTCCGGCCATCCCCGGGGAACAAGACAGTCTCATGTTCTGTTGCCTTTCCCTTCACGGTTGACCAGCCACAGTCAGCTCTGGCTCTACAGTCCGGCCATCCCCGGGGAACGGGACAGTCTCATGTTCTGTTACCTTTCCCTTCACGGTTGACCAGTCACAGTCAGCTCTGGCTCTACAGTCCGGCCATACCCGGGGAACAAGACAGTCTCATGTTCTGTTGCCTTTCCCTTCACGGTTGACCAGCCACAGTCAGCTCTGGCTCTACAGTCCGGCCATCCCCGGGGAACGGGACAGTCTCATGTTCTGTTGCCTTTCCCTTCACGGTTGACCAGTCACAGTCAGCTCTGGCTCTACTGTCCGGCCATCCCCGGGGAGAACGGGACAGTCTCATGTTATGTTGCCTTTCAATTCACGGTTGACCAGTCATAGTCAGCTCTGCTCTACAGTCCGGCCATCCCCAGGGAACAAGACAGTCTCATGTTCTGTTACCTTTCCCTTCGCGGTTGACCAGTCACAGTCAGATCTGGCTCTACAGTCCAGCCATCCCCGGGGAACAAGACAGTCTCATGTTCTGTTGCCTTTCCCTTCACGGTTCACCAGTCACAGTCAGCTCTGACTCTACAGTCCGGCCATTCCCGGGGAACGGGACAGTCTCATGTTCTGTTACCTTTCCCTTCACGGTTGACCAGTCACAGTCAGCTCTGGTTCTACAGTCCGGCCATCCCCAGGGAGAACGGGACAGTCTCATGTTCTGTTGCCTTTCCCTTCACGGTTGACCAGTCACAGTCAACACTGGCTCTACAGTCCGGCCATCCCCGGGGAACAAGACAGTCTCATGTTCTGTTGTCTTTCCCTTCACGGTTGACCAGTCATAGTCAGCTCTGCTCTACAGTCCGGCCATCCCCGGGGAACAAGACAGTCTCATGTTCTGTTGTCTTCCCCTTCACGGTTGACCAGTCACAGTCAGCTCTGCTCTACAGTCCGGCCATCCCCGGGGAACGGGACAGTCTCATGTTCTGTTGCCTTTCCCTTCACGGTTGACCAGTCACAGTCAGCTCTGGCTCTACAGTCCGGCCAGCCCCGGGGAGAACGGGACAGTCTCATGTTCTGTTGCCTTTCCCTTCAGGGTTGACCAGTCATCGTCAGCTCTGACTCTACAGTCCGGCCATCCCCGGGGAACGGGACAGTCTCATGTTCTGTTGCCTTTCCCTTCACGGTTGACCAGTCACAGTCAGCTCTGACTCTACAGTCCGGCAATCAACGGGGAACATGACAGTCTCATGTTCTGTTGCCTTTCCCTTCACGGTTGACCAGTCACAATCAGCTCTGGCTCTACAGTCCTTCCATCCTAGGGGAACGACACAGTCTCATGTTCTGTTGCCTTTCCCTTCACGGTTGACCAGTCACAGTCAACTCTGGCTCTACAGTCCTTCCATCCTAGGGGAACGACACAGTCTCATGTTCCGTTGCCTTTCCTTTCACGGTTGACCAGTCACAGTCCGCTCTGGCTCAACATTCGGGCCATCCCATGGGAACGGGACAGTCTCATGTTCTGTTGCCTTTCCCTTCACGGTTGACCAGTCACAATCAGCTCTGGCTCTACAGTCCGGCCATCAACGGGAACGGGACAGTCTCATGTTCTGTTGCCTTTCCCTTCACGGTTGACCAGTCACAATCAGCTCTGGCTCTACAGTCCTTCCATCCTAGGGGAACGACACAGTCTCATGTTCTGTTGCCTTTCCCCTCACTTTTGACCAGCCACAGTCAGCTCTGGCTCTACAGTCCGGCCATGCCCAGGGAGAACGGGACAGTCTCATGTTCTGTTGCCTTTCCCTTCATGGTTGACCAGTCACAGTCAGCTCTGGCTCTACAGTCCGGACATCCCCAGGGAACGGGACAGTCTCATGTTCTGTTGCCTTTCCCTTCAGGGTTGACCAGCCACAGTCAGCTCTGGCTCTACAGTCCGGCCATCCCCATGGAGAACGGGACAGTCTCATGGTCTGTTGCCTTTCCCTTCATGGTTGACCAGTCACAGTCAGCTCTGGCTCTACAGTCCGGACATCCCCAGGGAACGGGACAGTCTCATGTTCTGTTGCCTTTCCCTTCACGGTTGACCAGTCACAGTCAGCTCTGGCTCTACAGTCCGGCCATCCCCGAGGAGAACCGGACAGTCTCATGTTCTGTTGCCTTTCCCTTCACGGTTGACCAGTCACAGTCAGCTCTGACTCTACAGTCCGGCCATCAACGGGGAACGGGACAGTCTCATGTTCTGTTGCCTTTCCCTTCACGGTTGACCAGTCACAGTCAGCTCTGGCTCTACAGTCCTTCCATCCTAGGGGAACGACACAGTCTCATGTTCTGTTGCCTTTCCCTTCACGGTTGACCAGTCACAGTCAGCTCTGGCTCTACAGTCCTTCCATCCTAGGGGAACGACACAGTCTCATGTTCCGTTGCCTTTCCCTTCACGGTTGACCAGTCACAGTCAGCTCTGGCTCTACAGTCCGGCCATCCCCGGGGAGAACCGGACAGTCTCATGTTCTGTTGCCTTTCCCTTCACGGTTGACCAGTCACAGTCAGCTCTGACTCTACAGTCCGGCCATCAACGGGGAACGGGACAGTCTCATGTTCTGTTGCCTTTCCCTTCACGGTTGACCAGTCACAATCAGCTCTGGCTCTACAGTCCTTCCATCTTAGGGGAACGACACAGTCTCATGTTCTGTTGCCTTTCCCTTCATGGTTGACCAGTCACAGTAAGCTCTGGCTCTACAGTCCTTCCATCCTAGGGGAACGACACAGTATCATGTTCCGTTGCCTTTCCCTTCACGGTTGACCAGTCACAGTCCGCTCTGGCTCAACATTCGGGCCATCCCATGGGAACGGGACAGTCTCATGTTTGGTCAATCACTAGACTTAGACATCTTCACGCTGTTAAGGTACTAAACATGACTATTTCAAAGCTAATGCAAACATTCGGAAATCTAACCAAAGTTTTTAAACCGCTGTAGTAAAATTGCACTTGTTGTTTAGTTATCGTTACCTTCATATCATCAATGCGTTTGAAACTGTTAGAAAACCGTTACTAAAACCGTTGGTTTTCCTTCAATAATGTATTACGGTATTCCTATAATTTACATAAATTTGTTTTATTTTAGTTTTTAGTCGGTTAGTTCTAATTATATATTAATGAAATAATCCTTTCATTCGCTGTTAAGTGCCTGCAATATTGTAATGTGATAAGATGTTTCAAAGTGGCATTTATGAAACTACGTAACAAATTTAAATATTAGTATCATCATGAAATCAACAATACAAATACCCACAATAGACTTTTTTAACAATGGATTGTGCAGGTATGGCAAAGTGTCCATATTCATTTACAGTTAACTAAGATAACATAGGGGCTGTCAGCCTGGCGGTGTGGTGGCAGCAGTGGTTGTTATGATGGGTTAAGTTGGTCACACTGGCTACCAACATGCAGCCCTCAACTAATGGAGTTCATCAACAGATGAGAAATGCCTTTAGAACAGTATAAATGTTGTATGTTTATTTATGTTATAGTAAAAATTTTACAAAGTTTATTTTGCATGGTTAGCTACTGTATTTCCAACAGTAGAGCTAGTTAATTACTTTTTATCTATGACCGTTGATATTGTTAAAAAATGGTATTACAATCAATATGATGTGACTGGTGTGGCTACGTTTCGAATGGGTGACCACCAATAATGTATACATTTCGACATGTTTATTATTTTATTTATTACAATAGTTTATTAAATTTAAGTAAGTTGTATATAAATAAGTTTATGCACCAATTGTATAATCCTTTAAGCCACTAGTGAGATATTTGAATCAACTGCTTCGCTTGTGTTAAAAACTCAAGTTTCACTCGTGCCTTATAGGTCTACATGATACAATAATTGTATAAACTAATATTTTTCGGTACAGTTTTGTCCTTTATTTGGCAGTTAGTCGAACTTCAAATATTTTTAAATTGATTTTATGTACTTTTTTCAATTATACGTTGAAAACACCAACATTACAGTTTTCGCTTTTCATTGATTTATTTTGGTAAAAGTTGTATAGTAAAATTCAATTTATTACATGTGTTTTTATTTTCATAAAAGATTTAAAAATCTTTAAATACACTTTTCTTTTTGTAGTAATCCTTATAAGTGATAGGCCCTACATTAAAACTAAAAGCTATGTCAGACTTAACTGAACTAAATAAAAATAATGTAAGGATTACGTAGGCTGTGTAGCTCTACACTTCCACAATTTACATTCAAACCGCTGATCAAATGATCAGCGGTCCATAAAAAAATTAAGAAAAATATCATATATATTACATAAGATTTGGTTTGACAAATCTAATTTCATAAGAATACATACATGATATTAATTGGAAATTGAAAGTGAATTTTGAAGTCATGAAGAAAACTGAGTCTAACCTTCATTATCATAGAGAGTCCCATGAAAGATGTAAGGACAGTATCGGTAGTTTAATATTCCAAGAGCTAGAGACTCGATGTCGGCTCAGGGGCTGCAACCAGCTGAACACCAGGCAGCCTTAATTAATACAAAATATTTCGTCTTCGACAAAATATGTGCAGGGTAGAGAAAAATTATGTGAAACATTAAAATATAAAATACAGTCTGAGAACGGTTCTACTATTCTCTTATTTGCAAATAATAAAATTATAAAATGAAAAACATTTTTTTATCATTCTGCACGAAATCAGCCTGTTTTTGTTCGCTGAATAGTACCAAAACCGATTTTTTATTGTCCTAGGACTGAAAAATCCTCTGGAGAATTTTTTAGGTCCTAGGACTGATAAGTCAGCTGTTTTCTAAATATATTATTATTGATTAATTAATGTTTAGGAGCAGAATTTTGAAATTCAAACGCAAAAAAGTTATAAAGAGCATTGTTTTTAAATAACAGAAATGTACACACTGCATATACTTACTTTATAAATATAACCTCAAAAAAACAACTTAATAGTTAATATTTTTAACGATCAAAAGTCTAATTTTGCATTATGATAAAAAACGTTGTTCATCACTCGGGGCAAAAGTGTCTTTTTATGCTTAACCGTTTTTAAAACTCGGCTGCGCCTCGTTTTTAAAACACGATTGCGCACCAAAAATACCCACTTTTGCTACTAGTGATGAAAACTACTATATTTCAATAAGATATCAACGTAAAAATATATGCATAATCTTTAGTAAATATCACATAATGCGTTTTTCATTATTGTAAAAGATATAAGTAAAGAATAGTTTTACAATTCATTCCACAACTTACACGGTTTTGAACTGTTAAACTGTTAAAAATACATAATTTTAGTGTAATTCTAGGAGTTTAAACCTTTAATTCACCATAATCATGTAAGGAGTGAATAGTGTTCTTAAAATGTGTCACAAATAAAGTATTTTCGTACTGTATTATTTGCTATAAATTATTTTTTCATTAATGTTGGATTAAAAATAAATAAAAATCGGTAAATAATATCCTGTCAAAATTATTGTTTAAGGAGGCTTATTTGTTAACTATTATAAAAAGTTAACTCTGTAAAAAAATACCATGGAAAAAACATACAATACTAGCCGTACTTGTCTAGGCGTACTAGAAGTTGACCTTAATTTTTCCCATGAAGTTTTAGAAGGCGCCCATAACTTATACAACGCACGTGAATAAAATATTCACGTTGTCCTCTCGTGAATATTTTACACAAAGCGCTCTATGAGGCACTTTCGTTGTGTTACATATGACTACTTGAAATGTCAACATACCGTCCTCTAATCGTTACAGTCAAAATAGTCTGTCCATAACAATACTCACAACATTTATTTTTTTAAATATATTAATGGTATGAGTATTGGTTGTTTCAACGTAAAATAATAACACCTCTTTCTTAATTGTAGTATTCAAAATGTTTCTTTATGGACTACAACGTTTAATACGAACTTCGTCATACAATCTATAAGTTATTCAATGTACGTTTTCATACATCTATGTATTTTTAGCAGATTATCGCTATCTTATTATTATTTTTAATATGAGACCTACAGTAAAAGTATAAAAATAGAAAAGAGTTTAACTGTAGTTAATTAAACTGATTGATAAAACAATAAACAAATTAATAATTATGAGTAAATTTATGCATATATACTATAGTTGAATACATTTTAATTAGTTAACGATAAACAAATAGTCTATAGTTTTAAAAATATACTTTAAGTAAATCTTGCAAAGCTTGCAGTAATTTGTAATGGTTAAATAATATGGTAAGACTTTTGGAGGCTAGCGGCTTAAGGAAGCGTTTTAGGATATACAGGGTGATTGATATAAGTGTGCCAGCTGTTTTACATGGAAACTGTAAGAGCTATCGAAAAAAGTTAAATGGTAACACCCCTGGAAATTAAGTCTAGTCTTTTATAATGATAATGAATTTTTTTTAAAGTCGGCCATTTTTCCAATATGGCGGCCAACTTTAAAATTTTTAATGAAACACCCTACATTTTATGGTGTTTATGAAATTGTCATAGAATTTTAAGACTTTTTTATTCTTTGCTATTTTTCTCTAAACCTAACGGTTAGGGAGCTAGAGTCAATTAAAATTTATTTTTAGTTCCATAAGAATAACATGGGGCAAAATGTATGTGCCCATATCTCTGAAACCATTTATTGAAATAAAAAATACTCAAGAATAAAAATGTCTTAAATAGATGTTTTAAGAACATTTCACTCATAAAAATTATAATTTACGCATTAATTAAATTCTTTCCAATATGTCGGTCAAAAACTTAAATTTTCAAAATTATTTTAGTTATTATGAAAAAAATGTTCTTAAAACATCAATTTAAGACACTTTTATTCTTGAGTATTTTTTACTTTAATCAATGGTTTCGGAGATATGGGCAGATAAAGTTTGCCCCATGTTATTCTTATGGAACTAAAAGTGAACTTTAATTGCCTGTAACTCCCTAACCGTTATGTTTAGAGAAAAATTGCAAAGAATAAAAAAGTCTTAAAATTACATGAAAATTTCAAAAACACCATAAAATGTAGGGTGTTCTGTAAGAAATTTTAAAGTTGGCCGCCATATTGGAAAAATGGCCGACTTTAAAAAAAATCATTATCATTATAAAAAACTAGACTTAATTTCCAGGGGGGTTACCATTTAACTTTTTTCGATAGCTCTTACAGTTTCCATGTAAAACAGCTGGCACACTTATATCAATCACCCTGTATGTTTACGGGAACTTCTTTCTTATTTCAATGTGTAGAATAACCTCCTGAATAATAGGAACGTTTTTAGAATACTCTGTATAAAGTTGAAGCTTATTAATACAATATATGGTATTTTGTTAAATGATTGTTGCTATTTAATTGTAATGGTTGTGTTTAACACTCTTTAGAATGGTACCAGGCGTTAAATCTAAGTAATTATAGGAAATGTTAATTAATATATTTTTTTAATGTGGGAAGTTGGATTGAATTCAATTCACTTGGTCTGTTTGTTTGATTTATGTTCTAGCTTAAGTACAAAACAATCAAAATAAGCAAAATTTTGGGTCTGTAAATTTTAAGATCTTAAGTTTACAATGGGTATTTGAATTCTGAAATAAACATTGTTTTAAAATAAATTACTTTGTATTCAACCATGTACGAGAATTCGGATTATAAAAGATGTTAAACTTGTTTGTCACACGTTTAAAATGTATTTCAATTTGTAAAATTTTATTTTTCGCTTTTAGAAATATTGTTTTTCCACGCATTTGAATGCAATAAACATGGAGTGGGAACTGGCAAGGGAGGTTTATCGTTAAAGGGAAAATAACTTAAAGCAATACCAATAGTTAATTTTTTTCCTAAGATTCATTTGTTTCGTAGTTAGTAATTTCAGCCAATATTACTTTGATTTGTGGAATAATTAATCACTAGATGATAAGGAGTGAAAATCCCAACCCTAAGGAGTTTTGGTTTGATATTACATAAAATGCCGTTTTTCTTAAATAAACAAGAATCCCTTAACTGGCGAGTTATATAAAGACAAAATTATAAAAAATTGTGTTTACTAAACATAGTTTTTTTTTATTTTATTTAATAGGTACATTTGATTTAAAAACAATATTGTTTCTGATCTTGCAATCAAAGTTAGTGATTTTAAAAGTGATTATTACTTTAATACAATCCATGACAAATTAAAATGAATTGAATATAGTTCTTGTCAAAAGGATTGAACATGTGAGAGGGATTTCAGCACAGCGAGTGAAATGAAATCTTATAGCCTTTATTCTACTATAACAATATCAGTTCTGTAATCCCTACATTAATCCTTTTGGCTAACATATATCAGGCTTCGTCATACCAATGGTCTTTGTTCATGTATTAGGATTAAATAATAGATTTTGTATCATATCGATCACGATTGAAAACCACATAATTTCATATGTATGGACATTTTATATAAAACGTTATTTATTAATATACAATTATAAAACATTGTATTCCCAATTAGTTGACAGATGTGTGCTATGCATATTCTCTAGTAGCTACTAGCATAGACATAATACTGCAAAAATAAAATATAAAATTAAAAATCACGATTTTGTTTTTAAAACTTTGATGAAATGCATTCTTAATGTGTCAGCTTACTGACAATTGAAATTTTATTGAATTATTATACTGTATGAAGCTGTTTAGCCATGCCCATCTCTTGGCAAGGGAGGTATATCATAGACATTTTGATGTCGACAAGGACTTGGTAAGAACACATTTTAGTTTCTCAAAACGTTTCAATCACGATAAAATTTTATAAACTTTATTTTAAGAATCTTAAACTTTTAAAGAATGTTTCACTAAAACACGATTCAATCAAGTCTAAGTTGGTCAAATTGAATAATAACTATTTAATAACCTAGTTAATATTACTTCATTTTCACATAGTTCTGTGTTAAAACAGTGTTAAGTTCCATTATTAATCATGCCTATGACTATTTTTTAAACTCAAGTAAAAAATATTGTAGAGTTAGGTTCGAATTAAGTCATTTGTATTTCGCACTGAATATTTTAAAAGGTCTAGCCCAACAGATAAAGTTCTAAGGCTCATACACATTTACTAATTATGGAATATTTTACACTGTGAATCAAAATCAAACTCGAATAATTCCATTTGATATATTTTAGATATGGTATCAAATCAAAATTTACTTGCACAAAATATTTAATGGTTCAATTGATGATTCCGAGATATTAAACCAAGTTGGATTGCGCGTTCCATCTTTTTATAACAGACAACACAGACTTTTTCACATTCCATATTCACGTACAAACATTAATTATTACTCTCCACTACTTGACATAGTTAGATTGTTTAACACCTTGGATGATTCAGTAGATATCTTCAATGACAGCTTTCCTACATTTAAATCAAAATGCTTATCATGTTTGCAAATAACTGAAAGATAAGCCAAACCGTTGTCCAGCCTTATCACACAATCACAAAAATATGTTGAGGTAGGCTTATCAAACTCGTTTTTTAATACTCATCAGATTTTTCTGCTCTGTCTCCTCAATTTATCATACTGTTTTATTGTGTTTGTTGTGTTTGCTGATGTGATAGACTGAAGATTAAAAATGGACATTTCCACATTGTTAAAAATTATTATATTGATTGTACTGCATTATTGTAATTGGGTTTACAACCTGTTATAATGCATGTAAATAAATAAATAAATAAATAAATAAAAATCAAAATTGAGAGTAAAACTTCCAATAAATACCATTCCCAGACACAATCTCTTAAAAAGGAAATGGTCAGCATTTCAATACTCTTTATTAGTAATTAATAAAATAAATAATGAATAAACATAAATATATTCAGTTAAATGTAATAATAATATTTTAGTATTACTGTAAAACGAATATTTTTTAGGCTAGAGATTGTTTAAGGGGTAATTAGATGAATCTACATTGCCGTAACAATTTCTGAACGATCCGCAAAAGACTGTGGATAATCTTTCACATCCTATTTAGTCTGTGAAATTTGATGTTTTACCGACCTAATTCAACTAAAGAAGTTTCTTATACCAAAACCCCATTTCCAAAAATCCATTAAAAAATACAAATTAATTATCTTATGTTTTTTACTACTAAGTATGTAGTCCGTTATATTTGAATTTAATTGATTTCTAATTATCGAAATCTTAAACCCGCAATTTTTATTTTTCCTTTATCAATATCAGTTGTATTTATTAACTAAGAGTTGACTTTATAACCGACTCTCACAATTTATTGCATCATGTTTACATCAACAACATAACAGTCATGCTCGAAATAACGTTTACCTCGCTAATCTAATTCTAAGAGCACAATAGAATAAAGAGCAAATACCAATTTCTTGGAAGAACTCCAATATTCCAGTAATGATGTGTACCTTCTGACAGCGGGCTTATCATACAAACACTCTGATTATTCTCCTTCATCATGATTACTTGTCTGGTTGGATTCGGCTCAATCCTGATGATAAGTTGATTCTTGCACTGTGAATATCAAAATATTTACGCATCGCTTTTATTAAAATGTTATCCCGTTTCTATAAATTTGAATTATTTTTGATTGGATAAATAAAAAAATTTACGTAGCAGATAATTTTATTGTTTACCAAATTAAAATAACATGCTAATAAATGAAAATAAATTTGCACAAACTGCTATTTTATTAGAAACTCATACACCTTTCTTTTTTAATTAAAACTAATCGATTTTTCCCCAGGAATTTACCTAAACGACAGTAATTTATTATTTAATAATTAATGACACAGTTTGTAACAGCTAAATGGTAACGACTAACTGTGTATGTTAAAAGGATTCAGCTTTCCCTCATGTTCAATGACATTTGGAAAAACATACTGAACTCCCTTTATAATTTCGTTTGTAATAAAAATCTTTTATAAATAATTCGACAAAGTTTTCACTCAAGGCTATGTTAACTGAACTTGAATTAAAACCCAGTTTTGGAAAGTGAACTATATTTTACGATCTTCTGTTCAACCCCCCTATTGAACATAGTGCTCCGCAAAAAATTAATGTTATTAATTAGTTGCATTCAAGGTTTTGATTACTTTTAGCCTACAACCTTTTTATATTCTATAGAAGCAGCAGTCAAAGTGACTGTTAATTTCATAAATATAGTATTAACAGCTATGTTTACGTTCGTAGTAATTAATTGTTGAGTTATTCCCTTACTCATTGTCATTATCCTCAAACCATCCACAAGTTAGTTTTGGAGCAGCATAAAATATTTGATAAACTATTTGATACGATTTCACACATTTGAAAGTTTTCTCTTACAAATTTAGGTACTAAATGTTTTGATTATAATGTACATTATGAATTTATAATGTACTAGATATTTTGTTTTGTTAGGTACTAAATGCAGTCATGTAGCGTCAGCCGCATGGTGTATTCAGTTGGACGCAGCCCCGGAGATTTCATAGAGTCTTTAGCACTTGGAATACTAAACTTCCGATACTGCCTTTACATTTTTCATGTGGCTGTCTATGGTAATTTTGCAATGCCTATGTCAGATATATTATAAGAAAACATTGAATAATAAACATTTTAAAAATTAACAATTCATTATAATCCTACTACGAATATAATTCTACTATTGAAATAAGTTTAAATTTTATAACCTAAATGGTTGAGATTAGTTGACACAAAAAATGTTAAAATATATTACATTATTATATGTTTTTATTTCTTATTACAAGTATTATTCAAAGCAATTATGCAAAGAATTTAATGTGGGCATCCACACCCCCCAAGCAAAACTTAAGTTATTTTTTCGATTCGTATTTTCATTTTTATAAAAAGGGAAGTTTTACACACGTAATTCACAAGATATGTCTTAAGTCCATATTTGAATAATTCATCTGTTTAATGCCTTCTCCGCAATCCAATATTTATTTATAGACGATTTTCTTATGCTTGAAGAAATGTCGTAAAATCATTTCGTGAAAAATTTGCTCTAAAAGTGGCTGTTCGTATGATAATCTCGTGTTTAGAGCTGAATAGCCGTACATTTGAAACATAGTCAAACTTTAAAAAGTATCCATTCCACTTGACGATTTTAAATTTTTATCTGACCCCCCTCCTTACCTTTAAACAAGTATAAGAATTATTTGTGAGTTTCTTGAAATATATAGGGGGTTTATAAAATTGTAAAACCCTTAAACTATAATAATGTTTATTTTATTATATGTATTATTGGTGGATATTAAAAATGCATGTAACTGAAAATACATGTTTCACTATTCATTAGCAGTAACGTATGAACTGACATACCAATAAAACTAACTGTCATACACAAAGAAAAGCTTATTAAATATATAAGGGAATACACCCTCTTGTAAAAGTTCAGGCAGTAATCCAAATGTAAAATTTACTCGTAGTACTCATGGGGTAGACTAAATGGAGAGAAAAGTGATAGTATGGAAAAAAAATATTAATTTTTCTTCGTTGGCGTATAAAAACAAGACGTACATTACCAGCCACCACATTTGACGTGGGATTACATTATGCTCATTGATTTGCTATGAGAAACTTTACTTTTTTCCTTTTCACAGGTTGGAAAGGTTTTACTTTTTTCTATTTTCTTTTGTTGGCCATTGATTTCAGTTTGATTATTTTAATGAAATAGTTAATATTAATAAAATTATTTTGTATGCTTTGTCTCCCACAAAAAATAATCGTTTGGCTTTTAGTGGAGGGAGATAAGCAATTAACTGATAGTTCTCCTCGCCTGAAATGCCTGCACTTTTTTGTTTTCTATGCAGGTGAACCAACGGCTTAAGGTGACTTCCGAACCACGGGAGCGGCCGAACGATCTTTTTGTCAACGAGCTGGGATTTGAACCCGGCCCACTGGGTTATAACCCAGAGCTCACCACTGAGGTACGGCCGCTGCCAGTAGCTCTAAGTTCAAAATACTCGGTAAAGAGTTAAATACTCGGTAAAATCTCCCACTCAAAATACTCAGAAGAATTGAAAAAAAGCAATTTCTATCTGTAATAAGAAAACTATGTTAATTTCTGGTCAGTAAACAGGGAAGAAAGCCTTTTGAAATGAGCTTAAACGAGATTCATCAGACTAAATGTCACTGAATATGCATTTGTTAGCGCTCGTCGAGTTTCAACCCGCACTGATTGCGATGCTAAGAACAATCGCGTCTTTAGACATTAATGTCCCTTTAATGGCGCTACTTTGGACATTTACGAAAACCAAACATATTTACACTTTAATATTGTAAAGTTAAATTTACAGTTATATATAAAATAACTGGACGGACGATTGCCATGAGGTAGATCAATATAAAGTATTAAATTATAATTTTATGTTGTGCCCATCAATAGTTTATTATAGTATTCGTTTCAGTATTGGCATAAAGTATTTTTTAACATAAAGTATATTAAATATATCTATAAATGGTGTAAATGGTATTTTAAAAATATTTTATATTTATTTCGTTATAAGGCAGTTAAATGTTTGTTTAAATAAACATAATTTACATTTTTTATTTATTCATTGTATGGGTGATGCCAAACTGTCATTTGAGGATATAATTACGCATTAAAGATATCTGCAAATTTTAAACAATTGTCTAATATAATTAACTTCTTAACCATGAACTTATAATTTTTATATTATAGTTCAACAAGGTAATTATTAATACAAAACCGATTAAAAGGTAGGTATGTGATAGGACTATCACTTTAAAATATGAAAAAATTGGATTTTAGAATTGATGGAGTTTCGTGCAAAGCCGATAATGAAGTTAGGTCACAAAGGCTTCTGCTCTCTTTTCTCTCTTTCTTTTACCATAGTGAACTCGAATGTGTCATTCTTTCTAAAAAACCTTTTATCGATCACAACCAGATTATCTGTGATATTTCGAAAGACAAGTGATCTAGTAACACTTTTTTTGTAGTTTTGGATCAAGTAAAAGAATTTGTAAACATAATGAAATGTTAATATTGATGTAAAACAATGTAAAATTAAACTAAACAAAACTTCACACAAATAGAGGTCTAAAATCCATCCTTAAGACGGTAGCCACCATCTTTATAATACCAATGTATATTTTCAGGAAAAAAATATATTTTATACTTAATAATTTGAAAATAGCGACCATTTTAATTTTCAAACTGAAATATAGGAAAATCGGTAATTAACAAAAAATTACAGTCACTAAAAAGTTGTTAAAGTTGTTTAAAGTTGTTAGTAACAAATTAAATTATATAACTAATGATACCTAGTTTTTAAGGATCTGAGAATAAATAACTGTTATTTGGATTTTCTGTCGTGTTGGCCTTAATTTGCATTAATTATAATGCAAAATGAATGTTTTTTTTTATGGATGAAAACTGTAATAACTCCGTTATTTGTTGTCATATCCTTACAAAATTTTACCATTAGTTAAATAATTTAGGCGAGGCCAAATCGTGTTATAATGTGTCACGATGTAATAATGTCTTATGATTACATACACATTGAAAAAAAGTAAGTACAATATTCTTTTATGCAAATAAAATTGTCTTATGTCTTTCATGAACTTTTCACCCAATAAAGTTTTCACCTTGTTAGTTTTCGCCCCCTATTACAATAACAATAAACATGACACAGTTTTCCACAATAAACTCTACGAGGCAAGGTCGACATCGAACACTCGGCAAGAGAACGGCGAGGACCGATGTATGTTGGCCAACATCTGATGTTTGGTGTCTCTGGACAGGCGATGTCCTCTCCTTTGTTTGAACTGGACACCGACCAGCTGCAACGTGTTCAGTTGTTTTGATCTTTGTAGGCTACTTTCAAACACGATCAAAGTCAAGAAGAAAATGATACCAGGGAAAGTCGCGTATAAGGTAATTAATACACGAGAATCTGATGCAGTGGGCCAAAGCCTCATTTGGTTAAGGTAAAATGCAAAGATAGTATTAAAACGATTGTGTAAGAAATTATGTGAAAACTAAAATATATTTTAAGATTCGTTTCTGTGTTTGACAAAGCGTTTTGCAGACGTATTAACAATTTGAACTGTCCTTCACTCAACAGTTGTAGACTATGGATTTGTTGAACTCCTCTCTTGCAAGCCCATGTTTGCTTCGTTCCCTTGCAGTTAGAGGAGAAGAGTTCTGTGGTCCCTCTCACAATAGCGTGTTGTAAGCATTTGACATTATAGGTAAATACAACAATAGTCAAGCCGGTTACAATCGCCACCACCATTCTGTGGTAGGCTATGATGTGCCAACTGATTGGTATTGGCGTGTTAAACACATAAAACAATCGGTAAGTTTGATAAAGAGGGTATAGTGCGGCCAATACACACAGGGCAAAGGTGATCCACCTATAAAAGATAGCTTTGCCCTCTGTTAATATTCCTAACAAAATCAGCTCTTTTTCAATCGTTTCTAACGTTAAAACAGAAAGTAGTTCATCTTTGTGTTTTAAGATTGAAAACGCCACTGCGTGTAATATAAATGAAGTGTTGATTACTACAGTTACCTTTGCCAGAATACTACGAGTGTTACTTATGCCTCCATAGATGAAAACCCCAAGAAGAAAAACTAAATAGAATAGAAAAATTGAAGTGCTATATAAAACCTTCAATACACTTCTTTTAAGGGAGCTAAAGGACGCACTATTCAATCCTACAAGAGTCTTCAACCACAAAAGAGAATGAATGTTCCAAGCTTAAAAGTCATATTTCAAGTTTTGTTAAAATTTCATGACTAAATTCATTTTAAATGTCTCTTTCTTTTGTGACATTGTAAATTTAAAGCGACTATCTAAGTTTTTACCGCCTAACAATAACCATACGTAATAATAAATGGAAGAAGTAAGCCACCAATCTTCTCAATATAATTTCTATGATGTTAACTTTCCACAAATACCTATAAACCACTTTGAAATAAATGAAAATGTCACTAGTAGATAAAATGTGTTTGCATAACACTTGTTGTCATATCAATGTCGTTATTAATTGACCTACAAGTCATTCTAAAAAGTACAGAAGTCAACATTTTAAGACATTTTGGAGTGCACCAATAATAAATGGAATCCATCTCATTTAATTTGTACTAACAAATTTTCTTAAACTGAAACTAATCGTTTATACTTGAGAAAAACGTTATCTGATAAGTATTTCTGAGGATCTAAACTTAATTGTAATAATAGCTCTTACCTCAACAAAGTAATGAATAATGGATTTGCCAAAAACACAATATCCACTACCAATAATCGAATATGTTACATTACATAAAAATATAACTTTCTCGCCTAGCGATAATTTTCGAAAAAATAGACACTTACATGATCAGCCTCGAGGTGTCAAATTTAAATTTCATGCAAAGCTGGTTTCGTACTAATTAAATTACATCTTCAGATGCATTCTTATTATAACTAAAGCCCATCTTGTGGTACTCAAAAACTATTTAAAATAGGTGTCATGGCTGTTAAAAATAATACACTTTGATACACATGATGTTATAAAAAACCGTATGGTTCTTTAGAACATTTAGACTGGCTGCTAGACCAAATTTGATAAGGTTACAAAACCTCAAACTTTCAATAACGAATACAGTTTAAATCATAATGAACGACCTAAAAATACACAATAGAAATTTTCTTTGTTCTGAATAAAATTATAATATACTAAAGGGATTTGACTTCAAACCACTGATTGTATAGAGCCGAATTGCCAAACAAGACTAGATATTTATAACATCATATATTTTCACCAAACTACGTGTTAAGCACACCAGAAGCAAAACTGAGCCAAGACACGAACCTTAACATTGCAACACACGAAATATAGCCGATATATTAAACTGGGGTAACTTATGAAGATGTAGGCCTAAGTCATTAAATGACTATATGATTAATATTATTTCAACCATGTTTTCAGCTAACATGTCTTAGTTTTTATCAAAACTAATTTGTCATTTTACTAACGTAAATTCTTATAATATAAAATAAATCTAAATATAACTTCATAAATTTTGGGTTAGTTTTTATTCATTAAGTTTTGAAATATTTTAAGTGTAAACAATAGAGTGATATATAACGGTTAAAAGTAGTATATAATTATAGGTTTTTTAGAAAACCACCGTGACGTCAAAATGACGTAGAAGTCGCGTGCCTGCATTATTGACGACAATATTACCTCTTATTAACCCCATTTGACCTCAAATTAAAAACTAATTTGATAAGTGATATCAACATACTTGACCTAGAGTTATCTGTTATCGGGGGGTTTTCCGACCTTCTGGTCAATTAGATAAGTGATATCAACATCAGATAATTTTAGAAATCTAAATAAAATTTATTATTTTATCATAGATACAAGCCAACCTGACGATAGCCTTGATGTATTGAAATATTTGAGACCTAACTTTCCAAACAATAAAATTCACACACACAAAGTTACGTCACACCTAAGGGACTCCTAAAACACTTTGTAGTTTAAAAAATTTACAAAATTAATTTTTGTTTCCTCAGAAATAACCTTGGGGCTTGTAGGTTTGATGAAACCGATGTGCTTGGTGTCAGTTGCACGATTGGACCTGACATATTGCTATAATAGCATTATATATATATATATATATAAGTAGATAGTATCATGTTACTTCTAGGACACTTTTGGAGACAATCAAAAATCAAACAAATTTCACAGTTTTTTAATACAATTATGCAATATTTTTGCCATTTTTTGGCCAATTTTCAGCTTTTGTCAAATTGTCTTAAAAAATATGCAATTTTAATGAAATTTTTAACAAATATGCCTAAATTTTCTACAAAATAAAATTTTTTTAAAAACAAGTAAAATTATCACATTTTATAAGTATTTTTTCAATAAAATTAATAGTCGACTTTTCATAAGGTAATTTAAAATTTTAATAGTATTTTTTCAATAAATTTGACTAAAATAGTAATAATATATTCTAATTAATTTCAGTAATATCATTTTTGATTATATTATATTCAAGTAATTTTTCAGATACAATAATAATATAACAATTTGTTTTACTAGTAGCTACTATATCATAATCAAAATCTGCATTAATAATAATATCATTTTTTGAACTTGAAATATTTGTTGGATTTTTTGTAGTATCAATTACATAAATTGGTCTATTATCTAGAAATTCTGTTGGACTATAATACATTTTACTACTAATATAATAAACTTTTTTGTAATCTTGATACATTTCATACATAATTCTAAATTTTTCATTGTTTATATCAAAATTTTCCAATTCATCAGGGAATAATGACCATTTAGTTTTACTCTTATATTTTTTACATACATACTATCAAATTTAGAAGTATCAAATAACTGATCATTTGTTCTTGATTTTTGAAATCCAATTATAATAAATTTTGGATTATAAATATTTCTATAGATATTTGTTATATCAAAACTTAAATTCTTTCCTGTAATATTTTTTTGTTCAATGCATTGCCAATGATTAAAATGAAAATTTACTTTTTCAAATTTGCTTAGTTCATTAATTAATTGAATTTTACTTGTTGTTTTGTATTCAATTATAGGAACTCTAATAAAAAATTCATCAATTGTTATTTTACCTTCAGTTGGTAATGTAGCATTATCATAAGATCCATCAGCCTTTTTAGTTTTCCATCTAAAAATTGTATCATTATCTTCTGATCTAATAAATGTTATATTAAAACCTCCTTTGTATATTGGAATATTTACATTTTCAAAAAATCCTAATCCAAAATGAGATAAATTACCAATTGCTTCAAATTTATTTTTAAAATTTGATTCAAACCCATTATTTATCTGATTTATTTCTGATTTTGAATAAGTTATAGTACCTTTAATTGTACTTAATAGACCAGGATATTCAATTTCATCAATCAATTTATTATGTTTTCTAACTTCAATTTTTGAAAATAAAAATGGAACAAAATTATCAATTAATTTTATATTAGCACCATTATCATATGCATTTCCATCAGATTTAGTCAATTTACCAGATATATAAAATTGAAATTTAGAAGTACAAAATCCATCTCCAAAATCTATATTAAATTCAGTTTTTTTATTAGGTTCATTTAAATGTAATTTAGATAATGGATAGAAATTTTTGTATTCAGCTCTTTCAATATCATTTACATATTTTTTGTAATCAGCCATTTATTAAGGATAAATTTTTTAAATCAAAAGCTTTTTTAAAACAAGTAAAATTTTTATAATTTTATGATGTCAAATTTTATAATTTTTATGTATCAATTTCATTTTTACTTTTAAAATATTCAATTTCAGTAGCATGATCAAGTATAAATTTTGCTGATATATTTTGATGTTCTAAAATTAATTCCCAATTTAATGTAAATGCATAATCATGAATGAAATATTCAGTTAAATCTTGATATTTACAAATCAAATCAATATAATCTTTTAATTGATAATTTATGAATTCAGTAATAAAATCTGAAGTTAAATTTTGATGTTGAGCAATTTTTTGCCAATTTAATTTATTTTGAAACAATCTCATCATATTAATACTCAACTCATATTTTTCAGAAATATCATCCCAATCATCTTTGTTTAATTGATTTTGGTTTCTGATAATGAATAAATCAAATGAACTGTATAGAGCCATTTATTAGGGAGAAAATTTTGTAAAACAACTTTTCTTTGAATTACAAATACAACATTTTGATTTAATTACATTTATATTTTTCAATTTTATTATCTGAATATCTTTAGAATTAGTTTTTTGTTTACATTTAAGGCAATAAATCAACTCCATTTATATAAAATAATTATTGTAATTTATCTATATCATCTTTAATTAGTATTATTTCAGCATTTAATTCTTTTATGGATTCATTGACTCCATCAAATAGAAATTTTAGTTCTTTTTCTAATTTTTCTTCTAAATTTTCAACATATTTTCCAATATTAATTAAAAAGTCTGTAATTTTATTTAAATCCTTTTTAGTTTCTGAATGATCATTACCAATTTTAATAATTGAATCTAAAACTTCATCTAATTCTGATTTTATTACAACATCATATTTATTTATACTTGGTTTAACATTAACAATTCTTTTACCATTAATACTTATATAATTTTTTGATAAACCAATAGCATTTACTAGATTTTCAGTCTTTTTTACATGACTTTTAAAACTTTTACTAAAATTATTAAAAAATATATTTAATTTAGAATTTATATAATCTTCTTTTGATGTTTTTTCTGTCTTCCAAACAGATCAAATATATTTTGTGAATCCATATTTATTAAGGATTAATTTATTTATTATATTATCAAATTTTTTATTATTATTTAATTCATTTAATATAAAAATACATAAATGACCACAAATTGGTGGATCATTATAATTTTGAATTTGATTATCATTATAAAATATATTATCTTTTCCTAAATATTTAACTAATTCTATTGGTGGTTTATTAACTATATTTCCATATGAATCAAAATAATATTTAATTTTATCTTTTTTATAATAACAAACCCAATGAGTTCCATTTCCATCAAATGAATCTAAATTTATAATTCCACATTCAAATTTATTAACTTTATTAGGTAATATATCTCTCATAAATACACCTCTAAAATATTTTATATTTTTACACAATTTTTCTAATTCACCTAATGTTAGTGGTTCAAAATTTTTTTATAATTTTGTTTCATATATTTTAAGGTTTTTTTTATCTAAACCAGATCCTTCTACATTTTTTAATTCATGATCTAACCAATCAACAAAATTTCTAAATTTAGGAATTATAGATTCTTTTACTACTTTTGCTCCCTTTCTAACATTTGGTGTATAATTTTTAACTATAGGTATATTATCAGCAAAATCTAAAATTTCTTTTAGTAATCCACCATTTTTTATTTCTTTTAATTGATTATATGAAAATTCAAATCTTAATCCTTTATTTAATTTTTTATGTTTATTTAGTTTATTAATTTGTCTTTTAGATAATAATATAATATCTTTTCCATTTTCATTAAATTGATCAATATTAAATTGAATTATAACTGATTTTTTATTTTTAAATGCTAATTTTATTTTTGATTTTTGATTATCTGTCAAGTTTATATTTGTTTTTTCCATTTATTAAGAAAAAAATTTATAGTTTTTTATAATATAGATTAATATAATTAATTTTATTAAAATTTTAATCCTACTTCTAAACCCATACCAAATTTTCTTTTCATCCACATAGCACCTGATGTTGGTAATGCAATTAATCTTTCACCAATTCTATGATCATTTGATGTTACTATATCCCATGCTTTATCTTGTAAAATTTTATCAGCTATTTCATTTCTAGATTTTGTATCTTTATGATCTCTATAAAATAAATCATGTTCTTTAGCAGCTTTATCTAAATCATTTATTCCAGGATCACCTCTTTTTACTCTTTTATTTAATTTAGTTCCAGGCCCTAGATATTGATAACCAGGTACATGTAATTCAAAAGGTAAATTATTTATAACATTATTTAAAATACCTGATCCATCTTTTAATAATGGTGATGAAATATTTGCCAAAATTCTTTTTAATACTTAATTCCTTCAGGTTTTTCAATTAATTCATCTAATTTATTTGATATAAAGTCTTTAATTGCTTTCTTTTCATTTAAAAAATTATTATTGCCAGCTTTTTCTTGTGCATATATATAATTAATAATATTATCTAATTTATTTAAATCATCTATAAATCTATATTCAATTTTATTTTCTGTATATTGTCTGATTCCTGAACCTTCAATTTCACCTTTTAATTCCCAAATATGTTTAATTAAATTAATATATTTATCACCTTTACTAGATTTTGGTTTCTTACTATTTGGATCATTATTTTTATAAATTGAATTAGTTTCCCATAAAATTTTTGAATAATTTTTTAAATCATCTTGTGTATATAAATTATTATCTGGTTTCTTTTCATAAGTTAACAATCTCCATAATCCATGTGTTCCATTATATTTTTTATCATCAATTATTAAATCATCATTATCAATTACAGTTATTTTATCACCAATCATAAATGATTTTTATGTTTATTTCAATATAAACCAAATTTATCATCTTTTGTTCTTGGTAAATATTTTTGTGCTAATGGACCAATAATTTTATCTAATGTTTGAGGTGAAATTAAATTTGGGTCAATAAATGTCGATTCTTCTTGAATTATTGGTTGTCTGATTGGTCTAAATGGAGTACTTGAAGGTAAATTTAGTTCTTCAGTTTCTGGTATTGATATATTGGCAAAATTATTAACAATAGGTACCAATTCCATAAGGTTTTTATTTTCAACTTTACCAATTGCTGATGTCATAGGTTCATATGCTTTTTGTTTAATTTTTTCATAATTATCTTCAATTTTAATTTGATTTTTAAATTCTTTTATTAATTTTTTCTCAATATCATCTAATTTTTTAGCTTCATTAACAGATATTTTATCCATTTATTACAAAGAAAAATTTAGGTTCAAAACAAATCATGTTAACATAAACACAAATCATGTTAACATAAACACAAATCATACTAACACAAAACACAAATTATGTTAACACAAACACAAATTATGTTAACATAAAAACAAATCATGTTAACACAAAACACAAATCATGTTAACACAAAACACAAATCATGTTAACACAAACACAAATCATGTTAACATAAACACTAATTATGTTAAACACAATTTATTTTACTTTATTTCTGTAATTTTCATTAAATATATAAATACTAATGAAATAAATAATACTAATAAAATAAATATTCTATCAATTATTGAATCAAACATACAACAAGCCATTATCATTATTTAATATCAGAAAAATATTTCATATATTTTCCATCATTTGATTTTTTCGATAAATTAATAGTTAAAAATCCATAGTCTTCTTTCCAACAATCATTACAAATAGTTTTAAATTTATCAAATTTCATATCTGATCCAACAAAATTATTATATATTTTTTTTATATAATGTTCATTTTGTTTAAAGATGCATAACATATTTAAATTATTTCTAATTAATTGCATATCAACTTTTGAATAACATTGTGATAAATAAATACATGATATATTTTTATGTCTACCCATTATAAAATATTCTTTAATTTTATCTTGTTTTTCTAAAATACAATCATCAAAAACTACTAATGAATTTGGTTTACATTTATTTAGTGGAATCATATCATCACATGAAAAATAAGAAATTTGTTTATTAATATTTGATTCTATATTTTTAAATCTTTTTTGTAATAATTTATAAGATGGTTGTTCTAATGATTTACTAAAAATATATAAATTTGAATATGGAATTAATCTTTTGTAAATAAAATTTAATAATAATGTAGTTTTACCAGATCCACTTGTTCCTATAATTAATAATCTAATAGGTTGATCATTTTTATTATTTTTATCATATAATTCTAATTTTATATTATCTTTGTTTTCTAAAAATTTCTCCATTTAAATAAGATGAAATTATTTAAAATAATTGGTCATTCATCCAAACTAGAATTAAGATTAGAACATCCAATACATTTAGATGGAAAATATAGTATTGGTTTAAGTGGATTTTATTCAGATAATTTTATATCAAATATACCAAATGATTATAAAAACTGTTATGGATATTCTATTAAAGATGAAGATGATAAAATTATAGATCAATATTTTGATATAAATAAAGGAAATTATACAATTGAAGAAATAAAAAATATTTTTATTAATAGTTTAAAAGAATTTAAAAAGAAAATTAATAAATTTGATGAAAATGATTTTATACTGAAAAATGATGGACCATATATTATAATAAAATCTCCTGTTAAAATTATAGTAACAACAATTATAATTGATTTATTAGGATTAGATGATAAAATGACTGAACCAAATGTATTAACAAAAGGAATAAAACTACCAAAAATTAGACCTTTTGATGTTATTGAAATACATTGTAATTTAGTTGATCCTAGTTTTGAAAATCATAAAGATCATTCACATTTACATAAAGAATCAGAAATTCTATATTCATTTTATCCAAATGTTGAATATGGATCAAAAATTAGTGAAAAACCAAATGAAATTGATTATATTCCTTTAAAAAATATAGATAAAATTCAAAATATTGTAATATCTATTCAAGATAGTGATGGAAATCAAATAAATAATAAAAATATTAAAAGTATTGTATATTTAAGATTAAAACAAAATTTGTAATATAAAATTTATCTACATAAATAATAAAAACAATAATTTATTTAATTAACAATAATTTTATATTTAATAATAAATTAATTGTATTTAATAAACAAAATAAACCTTGGTTTAAAAGAAAAGATATTTGTTATATTTTAAAATATAAAAATTCTAGAAAAGTTTTAATTGATAATGTAAAAGAAAAATATATAAAACTTAAAATATATCAAGTGTAACCAACAGTTACATTTACATAATAATGATAAATTAATTTACATAAAAATTATAGGTGTCACAAATTATGACACCCTAGAAATTGATGTACAAACATGTTTTTCAGATGCCCTAAAACAGGGCGTCAATAAAATAGATAATAAAACAATGTTTATTAATGAATCTGGTTTATATTTATTAATTTTAAAATAAAAAAAGTAGAAAACAATAAGGATGGATTAAAATTTATAGATATTTTTAGAGGGGACAATTTGTCCCCCCATCATATAATGAAAAACATACAAAACTTATTAAAATTAGGTAGGACCCAAAATGGGTCCCATATAAATTAGAATATTTATTTTAAAATTTTTTAAAGGAGGTAACCTTATTATACAATAAAAACTTAAGGGTAACAAAATGTTACCCTTCTTAAACATTCAAAAATATTCATAAATATAATAAATTATATACAAATTTGAGACCCGTCTTAAAGACGGGTCTTACTTATAATGATAATAAAGTAAAATTTATAGATATTTTTATGTTAGATATTCAATAAATTATTGAATATATTTAAATTTATTAAAGAAAATATTTAAAAATATACATAAAATTATAGTATAAATTCAATATCATATGGTTATAAATTATTAATATAATTTTGATAATTTTCTTTAAAACTTTCTTTAACATAATTTTTTATTATATTTATAAATGGTTCTATTATAAAATTAAACTTATAATGATATACAAAATAATTTTTATATTTAAAAAGATATATTAAAAATTTATTTGATATTTTAGTTTTAAATAAATATAATTTTATATCAAAATCATTATTTATTAATTCTTTTGGAACAATTAAAATTTCCATTTATTTATAATTATTTTTATACCCCCAAGGTAATGTATCAATTTTATTTTCACAAATAAATCTTTTGTCATCTCTATTACTTAAAGCTAATTTATTTATTGTAATTGTATATAGTTCATGTTTAAAACTTCTAATACAAGTCATTTCTCTATATTGTTCTTGATCATCAAATAAACATTTCTTAAAATCATCCATATGTAATGTTTTATCAACAACACTTTTCTTAATACCTTTACATTTTACAGGATTTTTATTATTAAATTCATAACTATATAATTTTGATCTTAAACCACAATATTCTTCTAATATTTCACCATTTAACTCATCTTTAAATTTACCAATTATTTTTTTATTCTTTTCACTATAGCATTCATGTTCTTTCTTATAATCACTTGTATCAAATTCATTAATATTTTCTTTAATAATTTTATATGGATCTTTTTTAAATTCTATAAAATAACTGTCTGTATCCATATATAATAACCTTATATTTGGATCAAACTTCTTTAATTTTTCATAATAAAATTGATACATATGTAATTTTGATAAATCAAGTACTGAAAATCCTATATAGATTGGTTTATCAAACTTAACCTTTTCTTTTATCATATGTGAAGCAATACAGTCTTTATCAAATATACTAAATGTTTTAAAATTAGGTTTTTTTGCTTGTTTTAATGAAAACTTTTCATCACCTAATTTAATATCACATCTATTTCTAACATTTTCCATAGTTTTTCCAAAAACACTATTATTCATCAATTTAAAAAAGTCTTTTTCAAAATCTGATGTTGATTTGGATCTTAATTTGGTATTTAATTCAATATATTTTTTCATATAATCATCTTGATCAAATGCTATAACTCTATTAACTTTCTTTAATTTTAATCCTTTTTGTAGATAATATTTTAAGTTTCTTGAATGAATAACATAATCTTTTTTATCAAATAATGTTGTGCAAAGCTTATTATTATAATGTTCAGGTGCTAATGGTAAATCTTTATGGTCATCATGTAATTCAATAGGATATTCTAAATCAACATCTAATATATATCCATATTCAGCATTTTCATCTAATTTTAATATTGTTTCTTCCCATTCATTTAATGTATATGTATTAGGATTCATCCATGTTATATCTTTATAAGGTAATTTTTGACTTAAAGCCCATCCATATAGATTATTTGCATCTATATATAACATATAATTTTCAGGTTTTGTTTTATCATAATTTTTTGTATATTTATTGTTTGCTTTACAATATCTAGTTATACATTGTGAAATACCACCTCTAATACCTTTTTCAATCATTAAATACATATTATAATCACTTATTAATTCTAGTTTAATTTTTGTTAATTTTAACATAGAATCCCAAGCTAGTGATGGTGATGTTAGATAATGTGCTGGATCTAATTGATAATTTTTTAAACAAACAGATCTAAAATTTTCAAATATATCAGCTAATAATAATACATCCTGAATATTATATAAATCTGAATAATTACCTAATGTTTTTACTTTTAATTTATTCCAAACTTTTATATAATGTTTATAATCATCATCACTTATATTTTCATTAGTTAAACAACTATAAAATTGATCTTTTTCTAATATTTTATCATAGTATAATTTTTCAACATTATCAATAAATTCATATGGAAATACACCTTTAGAAGTTAATATTTTTAAAGTTTCATTATCATATTCAATTATATCATTTTCTTTTATAAATTTATTTATATGCTTAAATTCTTTAAGATTTTTAGCTAATTTTTCAATTGATGTAGCCATAAATCTAAATGTATCTACAAATGAGAATTTTATAAATTTTCTAGGTTTAAAATATAGTTCACCTTCAAATTCATAACCATAACCAGAATTTACTGAATAGTTTATATATTTTTCATCTGTATTAGCTAACAAATCAATTTTACCATATTTTTTAGCTAATTCTTTTATAAACAAATGTGTATCATAATTTGAACTATTATGACAGAATATAGGAATATTTTGAGGAAATTTTAGATTTAAATTACAATTTAAATGTGCAGCACCTCTAAATTTTCCTGTTAAATGACAATGATCTCTTACTTTTATTCTTTTATCATTATCAAAACCACTATTTTCACAAATATGACAAATATTTGTTTTCTGATAATTAATTTCTTCTTCATTAGTTAAATTCATAGGCTTTTTATTTTTTGAATTATATTTTTTAGCTATATATTTTGAAATTTCATCTAAATATTCAAATAATTTATTTGGTACATTTATTAATTCCTCTTCATTTTTTGCTCTATAACAAATAGGTTTATACATTTTATTAGTTACTCTAGATACTAAATAGATTGTAAATCCATATGGTTTATGTTTTTGAATTTTATTTGTATATGAGCAATTTGGATTATTTTTACAATTATCAATCTTTTCTAATATACTTTCAAAATCCATATAAATTACATATGGATGTTCAAACTTTTTATAATAATTTTTAAAACTTACAGTTTGACCTTTAAATGGCATTATAGGTCTACAAGGTTCTAATGATTTACATATCTTTAAATGATTATTCAAGTCTTTATTTTTGTAGAAATGAGTCAAACATCTTCTACAAATATATTTTTTATTTTTATTTTTTTGTGTTAATTGCTTAGATACTAACTTACTTAAATCAGTAATCAATATATAATGAGAATTATTACCAATTTTATAATATAATAAATCAATTTCTAGTTTTGAATTATAATGTTCAGATATTTTTAATGGCACTATTTTTTCATCTTCATCAATTCTATAAATATTTATTGACATTGATGGATAGTTATATTTAGAATCAAATGATCTTTTTTCAAATAATTTAATATCTTTCAATGATATTGGATAATCAAAACCTTTAAAAATATCATCATTTATATATTTTTGATATTGTTTAACTCTTTCAGCATGTTCGTTTGGTTTATCAATAGCACATCTAATTGCATAAATAAAACAATATTCATCTTTATTTTTAAAATTTACACAACATTTTTTATTCTTAATTTCATTTGGTAATTCTATATATGATCCAGCATTTAATGAATTATTTTTAGATAATTTTAGATTTAGTTCAACACATCTTTTTAATGACCAACCAGAGCCTTTTGATGGTTGATTTAGTTGTTCTCTAACTATTAATTTCTTAAATTGATCATCAATAAAATCATCTATATTTAAAATATCTAAACTTTTTATGCAAAAATACATATTACTATTTTGAATTTCACCATTTATTAATTTTCTTTCATATTCACATTCTAAAGCCATCTGTCCTTTAATATTTTTAAATTTTTGTTTTTCTATCAATTTTTTTATTTCATTTCTTTGAGTTTCTAAATAATCATTAATATCTAAATCATCATTTGAATTTGTTAAAATATAATCTTGAAAATATCCTTTTAATGACGAAGCTTCTTGAATATTTATTATATTTTCTTTTGGAATTGGTCTATTTTTAAAATAATCATTTAATAATCCAATCAATTCTTTTCTAGTTTTATTAACAATTTTAATACTATTTTTAATTGCTAAATTTTGAATATATTTAAATGATCTATATTCTAAATTATTTGGATTTTCTTTAATTTTGTTTAATCTTTTAATTAGTTCATCTCTAGATAATTTTTCATAATTTCTGACAGATAATTTTTTTGCAATTTCATTTAATTTTACTATATTAAATAATGAATAATTTGTAAGATCAAATGTTTCTTTAATATTTGTTAATTCATCTAAAGTTTTATTTTTATAATTATATATATTATTATTTTTACACCAATGTTTTAATTCAAATATTTTATTATCATATTTTTGTTTATTTAGTAAATGTTTAGTTGAATTATAATGTCTATCATAATTTTTATATAATATATTTTTATTACAATAAGGACAATTAATATTTTTATTTGTTCGTTCCATTTATTAGGGGTGAAATTCTTTATTTATTAAAAATAATTTTTACTTAGAAATAAAACTCTTAAAAATATAAGAAGTATTTCCACTTTTTACTAGGTAATTTATAGTTTAAATCATATTTTTTAAATAAAATTTGAATTTTTTTAAAACAAGTAAAATTTTGTCTTCATTTTTTTATCATATTTTTAAATTTTCTAGTTTTGTTATATTTTTGTCATGAATTTTAGTTTCTAAATGTCTTAAATAATTATTAGTCCATTTAATATTTCTTCCACATTCACAAAATTGTGGTTTTAAAAACATTTCTCTAATACATTGTATACAAATTGTATTTTTTCTATCTTTACTATAATGATAATTATTAAAATTTAAAATATCTTTAATTTCTTTACATTTATGACATTGTTTTTCATTTAATTCAATAACTTTAATACTATCATATAATTTTTTATAATACACATCCTTACATTCTTTACAATAATAATATAACCCATCTTTAGTATTTTTGTCTTTATAAAATTTAGATATATCTTTATATAATTTACACCTTAAACATATCTTTTCCATTTATATAAAATAAAATTTACAAATTGGTTTTTTTCAATTCATATTCATAAAAATTTCCAATAATATCTTCATTATTTTGATCTTTTATACTATAAGTAACTGGATTTGTATTATTAATTTTAGAAATTATAAATATTTCTCTAGACCAATTATTTTTATATTTATTAGAAAATGTTGATTTTTTATTTCCAATTCTAACTCTATCATTTATTTTTGATTTGGTTATTATTTTTGGTGGTTTATATTTAAAAACAGTATCTAATAAATCCTTTTCATTATTTTTATTTACTTCAATTGGTTTCATTTTAATTGTTGAATGATATGAGTTATTATATTCTTTAACAATTTTTGGTAAAATATTTATCCATCTATAATTTTTATTAATTTCAAACTGTATTTTCATTTTTTCATTTTGTGTTCTATTATACCTTTCTATTATACTTGATTTTTCTTCATTTTCTGTATGATACAATTTAATATTATATTTATTTAATATTTCTTTAAATTCTTTATTGATAAATTCTAATCCTTTATCTGTATGTAAAAGATTAGGTGATTTATGATTAATTTTAATTGCATCCTTAATTATTTCTTCAAATGCTCTAGAAACTGTTTTTCCATCTTTTTTCTTTAATGGTTTTGACCAAACATATTTTGAGAAAGTATCTATCACATTTAACATATATTTATAACCATCATTTTCTTTTTCATAATTTTTCATTATAATTAAATCTGCTGCCCATAAATCATCAATACCTAATGTAATTATTTTTCTTTTTAGAAATTTCTTTCTAATTGGAGCATGAATTTCATTTGCTTCAATTATTTGTTCATTTTTAGTTAATTCTTTTTTAATTATAGGTTTAACTTCTTTTTTCAAAATTTTACTTTTATTTGTTTTACAAATTGAACATTTAGTAGCAATTCTATGTAATCCATTTTTCATTTCAACAATTTGTGGATTAATATTTTTAGTTTTTTTCTTACATTTGAGTAGTGGGAAAAAGCCACTTCTAAACCGGAAGTGACGTCAGCTGCCAGGGCAGCTGCAGGGGTCAGATGGTGTCAGCTGCCAGGGCAGCTGCAGGGTGCAGATGGCGAGAGCATATGCCCTGAATTTGAAGTAGAATTGGGCATGAATTAAGAGTTAGTTGAAAACTAAAATTCAAATGTGTTAACTAAACTCTAAAAGTTGAATAAAAATTAAGAGTAAGATCAAAACTGAAATTCAACAGTTATAACTGGGGGCCTGGAAAGTATGTCAAGGTCATCCAGAGTAAGTTTTAAAAAAGCCTACCCAACTACCACCAGAAATAGTTCAAAGTTGAACTAGTTGGTGATAGTGGGATAGGCTGAAGTAAATTTTGAATTTTATTTGTGAACATATAATTAATGTGCAACAGCAGAGTTTAAACAAGTTGAACTTTTGTGATGAACTACAGAGTTGTAAATGCAAACACCGACGACGATGAGAAGGTAAACGCAGAGTCCCCAGATGATGTATTTGAAAAGCTTGAACAAACGTAACATTTCGAGTTGGTTTTCCCGTTCCATTTCCAATCGTTTAATTTCCAATTTCAATTTATCCTCTTCTATTCTAGTTATGAAGGGAACTTCATCCATCATATCCATCATGATTTTGTAGTGTTTGAAATTTTAAAACAAGTGATGTTGATAGTTCAAAAGTTGAAGACGGAATGAGAAGTGAAAGCGAGAAATGTTAGTTAAATAAAGAAGTGGTGGGGGGAACGAAGAATTACAAAGAAGTGGTGGGGGAAATATTTTGCTGTTCATTATTACCATCAGTAGTGTCAGATGGTGCAGGAGTTAGATTTAGTAAACTGTCTTCGTCCGAACTTTCAATCTTATCACAAATAGGACAATCGTATGTTATTTCCAAATTCATTTTGATGGTTGTAAAATTATCTACAAGTTCTTGTAAAATATTAAAAATGTCTTGTAACTCTTCTTTAGAGTTTATTTCAAAACTAGAATTCATTCGGGCCAATGGAGAGTTGTTCATTATTGGAGAGTCGGTGATGGAATGAGGATCGGCGCATAGGGAGGGGGCTTATATAATGGTGACCTTGAGCAGGCGTCTAGGGAGGGGGGCTGTCTAGGGAGGGGGCTTTTATATAGGGAACCTTGAGCTTATGATTGAATAAAACGTTTAGTTCTTCTTCTCCATCTTTTAATTCAATTATTTGAACCGAAGTAGTTGTTTCATCTTCTTCACTTGATGAAGAAAACAATTCACCAAGATTTAAATATTGAACTACAATTCTGAACCATCTTATAGGATATTCGTCAATAACAGAAAGTAAGTTTTGAAACAATTCTTCCATCTCCTCCCTGTCAGTTATTATATGTTCAAATTTGATAAATTTGTTTTCCATGTTGTTAGTTAGAGTGTTGGAAGTGGAATGATTTAATATTATATAAAAATTAGAACTAGTGGTGGGGGAAATCTCAAGGTCCTCCAAATGAAGTTTTAAAAAAGAGTGTAAAACTGAAATTACACATTTGATGGTTCTACAGGATCGGAATACCAATCTGATCTGTATTTACATCTTTTTATCATATGTGTACAAAAATCATCTTGATGAGAATTGGTGCGTTGACAATGAGCAAGATCTAGAGGGTGAAATTTGAAACATCTTTGAGGACAACATGTATGAAAATATCTTGATTTGTAAAATTTTAAAGTTCGCAATTCCGGTGGTGGTAGTTGTTTTGTTTTGCATTTGCAATAACAAGATCCGAAGAATTCACATTTAGTACAAGCTAACCCATCCACCATCATTGGTCCTAAATCTGTACACTGTTGTTCACAACAGTAACGAGGTTTGTACTTGTATTTTTGCTCTTCCATGTTGACGCTGCGGAGTCCAGTGAAAGAATAAGAGTGTATAGTGTTGAATAGTGAGTTTTATGTACTGTGAAAAGTGGTGGGGGTAATTTCAAGGTCATCCAAATGGAGTTTTAAAAAATTATACCTTACAAGTGTAAGGATTATTAAAATTTAGGAAGTTTGTTTCTCTTTGTTTTCTTCAGACTTTTTCTCTCTCTCCGCCTTAGCCATAGCAACAAGTTCTTCTGTTGATAATGGATGTACTTCAGGAAATTTTAAAATTAATTTAGCTTGATATCCTTCTTTAGTTAATACATCTAAATCTTGGGTCATTTGTTCAATGGTGTTGTAGTCTTTTCCATAGATTTTTCCATCAAGTTGAATCATCATTCTGTACAACATTTTCTTAAATAGGTCTTGTCGTGGTGACAGCTGAGAAGCAAATGATTATTTATACAAGTATCACATCCTTTTTATTAACTCATATTGATCATGTGATTCTTTAGTTGTAGTTTTGTCTGTCAAAAGTTATTCAACATTGGTAATACTTTTGGAACTTGATGTTATGTTGACCAGTTGGCGATGAAGAAGTTGTAGGTTGTGTAGAAATAAATATTTCATCATCGCAATATTTTGTTTTAGTGAACATTCTTGTATTAGTAGCACTAACATCAACAGTTAAGTGATAACCACCGGTAAGTAAAACTCGCATTTCGTTGGTTAAATCTTCGAGTTGTTCAAAAGTTGTTATGGTGTTAGTATCGTAAGATGCACACTTGACCTTTAGGGACATGTTGCAGTTTTATATTCAGGGATTAAGAGCGAGATGTGTACGGTATGAAAGGTAGCAGTAGACTGATGAATTTTGCAAGTACATTTCCCCTTTTATAATTATACAAAATTGGGTCAAGGTCATCCTGTGGAATTTTTAAAAAAAGCAACATATTGTAATGTACAAAGACATTACAATATGTTGCTTTTTTTTATTTATTTTTTTTTTTTGTTTTATATAATATTTATTGAAAAAACAAATACAAAGAAATATTTACAATGTTATGTACAAATTAATCAGTAGTAGGTGTTACATGAATTGTAAGTTCAGTAGAGTTGTTTCCACTGGGTCCATGTGATACCAAATAGAGTGCGCCGGGTTGAATTATACGAAGATCTTCATTTTGAAGTAGTTGTACGAAGCGCTTTGGTAAGAAGATCTGAAATTTTGCTTCATCACCAATTGTATAAGGTGCCTCGCTCAAAGTGCAATTTATAGCATCACCTACTGAAGTTTCCATTTTCTTAATAGTATGAATGATGTAGTGTTTTTCTTCTTTTAGTTCAGAACATTTCTTTGTAGGTAGAATTGATGATTTAGAATGAGCGTTGAACTGATCAACTAAACTTTGAAGTAAGTTCTGTGATGCCATATTGATGTTGTTGTTAATCTTCTTGTTAATAAGAATGTCCGTCGGAGATGTTGTCTCTTCGGAGGTTTGAGTAATACTCATGCTGTGTCATGGTAGCGCTCTCACTTTTATAATCGACACTACCCCCACCACTGACACTACCCCCACCAGTTTGTTGAAGGAAATTATTCAAGCGGTAGGCATTCTTTAAAGCGCACTGCGACCTTCGATGTTTAAAACTTTTTGATGAAATACAAAGTTCGTTGAAGTAGCATTGGAAATCTTTATCAATTATTGCATTAATCACTTCGTTGCTTGTAAATGATTGTATCCAATTTGCTTTTTCCAATCCCCTTGTGTAGATAATTTTAAACTCTTTGCAATAATGATTCATAATGTGCGGCATCATGTTATAATTAATGAAACCTTCATCCCATCTTAAGTTGTGAAAATGTTTGTTCAACCATTTGTTTGTAACTTTCGCTTTAGTTGTTAGTCTATTAAATGGTACTGGAGGTTTGAACAAATAATGATAAACTACTGATGTGTTCATGTCCAAGATTACTAATTCTTTAATAATAAAATTACCATCATTTCCTCGGAAAGCTTGAAATTCAATTATACCTCTTTTAACTTCCATTATATGTGGCGCATTAGAAAACGAAACCCGTTTATTCATGATGAAGTCTTACTAACAACTGACTTAAAAATTGAATGAGCCGATGTTTATAACAGACAGGATTGTTCTTCTTCTTTCACTTCTTGTGCCACTTCATCAATATTAAAATTGGTGTGATAGTTGTTTAATTGTCTCCACATTTCAACTTCTTGAGGTATTCTATTAAAGATTGAAGTATCCACGGGACCGTATAAAATTGGAACAAAAGGTTTTTTGTCCAATGTATCAATTAGATAGTCTTTAATTATTGCACTTGAAAATATTAGTTGTTTCAAATATCTGGTGACGGGACCGGTAGTACAACTTAAAGTGTAAAATTCTTCTTTAGTGAAATATAATTTAACATTATGTGTAGTTAAATCTCTGAAGCGAACAATTTGTCCTCCACGATGTTTTACTATATCAACTTCAATATTTGATTCCAATAAACTTAATCTTGTTCTTCTTCCAAATGTGTTGTTACTTAAATAGCACTCCAAAAGATGTAAATGTTTCATGAGAGATTCCCAAGTAGTTTCACTGAAAGTAACCATTTTGTTTCCATGATTTAAAATAACAATTGGTGAATAATCCATTGATTTTAAAATTCCAACTGATATACTTTTTGTCATGCATGAAGAAATTGGGTAGATAATCCGAAGAAATACTTCTGTTAAAATATTGGTTGTAATGTTAATTTCAACCTTCTTCCTTTTTACTTCTTTTTCAGCTTTTTCTTCTTCTCTCTTCTTATGTTTGTTGAATTTTAGGAACTCGTCCATTTCTCGTTCAACTTGTTTTTCTATATCTGAACTATTATCATCCATTAGAGGTGTATTTTCTTCTCCGTTAGTAGAATTCATCTTGCGAATGATGTTTCCCATACGACGGTTGAAGATAGAATGAAGTTTCTACTAATTATTTTCTCGCTTTTATATTTTTCGTAAATCCTTGAAATTTATACAATTACATAATTGTTTGTTTTCAACTTGTCTTTCACAAATGAAATTCTAACCTCAAAAATTAAAGCAGATAATTCTAACCTCAAAAATTTGCAGTTGTTGTACAATTCTTCTTAAAGTACATTCTTCACAATTCCGGTCAGCGGTGTGTAAGTAACTATTTTATCATGTAGAATTAGACAGTATGCCGAAGTTCCATCCGCTACTGGTTCTTCAAATTCCATTTCAATTTTTATATCCACACTTGATGATTTTACCGATTCATTTTGTTTTGAACAATCGATTACAATTATTGGAGCCTTGGAATAATACTGGTCAGGTGATAATAGTGGTGTATTAGTCTTTCCATAATATGATGATTGAAATCTTGCATACATATCGTATAAAATGGAAAAACGTTTTTTGCTGAACATGACATTCAAATTGTCATAGGGAAAGAATTGAGAGTTTAGAAAAACTTTACAATTCTTTATTTTACAGTGATCAAATTGACCAGCATTTGCAGTGATAACATCTTTTCGCTTAGTTTGAAAACCGAGTATTATGTACCTTGCTCGTTCCAAGTAAGTTGATGTCTTGACGGTCCATGTTTGTCGTTCTGTCTGAGGTAGTGTAGGGTATTCATGAAATTCCCAACTTCGGAATGGCATCACAATATCACGGTCAGATTTCAACTTTCTCAATAATAGGATTCTATGTTCATCAGCCAATCTTACATGAGGTACTCTCCAAACAACTTTATCCAACTGTAGTTGCCATTCCAGTTTATCTTCCGTAGTTGCAGGGTCTGCAAGTATCAAGTCCTTATTAGTTGAAGATCTGAGTAATACTAATTCTTGTTTGACATTTATTATTACCCGTTTGTAATCTTCAGCGAATCCCAAAAGCAATCGTAAAGGTACATGAAAATCAAAGTGACCGTTGGAAGCTGGTGTTATAGTGTCTTTATCGGGGGCAACCCATCCGGCAGTGACTATTGAATTCTTCTCATGCGGTGTTAATGATGTTAATCCTTTCAATGTAGTTGTTAAACCAACCTTTTTTGTTGAATCAACCGTCACCCCTGATATTTCATATCTTATTTCATCAAAAAGATATGCCATCGGGTTATTTATAAAAGGAACTGTTGAAGCAGTTTTTCCATCCAATTTTAATACCCGCCCTTCGATGTATAAGTAACTTTCACACGGTAAAGTGTAAATATCTTGTTGTTGAATGGGGATCCTTATTTCATCGTTATTGTTTAATTTTGATGAAGTGTAAGGGTTGTGCGTGTGATATTCCTTCTCCCATAGTGTTTCGTCGAACGTTGGTCCTTGAGATATATCCAGGATATCCATCGCTGTTAAGTTTCAATCCAATCTTCTGTAGAAAACGAATGTTTTCCGATGTTAACTCTTCCAATGTCGAGGAGCTACTGAGCTCCCGACTCTTCCATTGTGGTTTAAATGATAATCCCATGTTGACTTTTATGTTGCTGCTCTGATGTGTATCCGTATAGTAATTGTTTCTCCTCTAAAGTCAACACTATGACCGTCTTGATCCAATATGTTCAGTACGATGTCTGAAATGAAACTGGTGTTTAACGGTAGGTATATCAAGTTTTGTGGCTTCTCAACAATTTTAAAACCGGGAGCCACTGTTGGATAAAATGTATGTAAAATATGTTGATTAACTCCATCTCTATACGATCCGTGTATAATGTTGCAAATGACATCAATACTATTTACTTTCAATATTGTTACAGTTGAATCACCTGAATGAGTAGTTCCAGGAGTTAAGATTTTCTTTTTTATATCTGTAAATCCAAGTAAACTGCCAATCGACTGTTCCAAGCTGACATCAATATAATATTTCGAAGTTATTTCTGCTTTTAAAGTATTATTGTTTCCTTTAACGGTGATATTGTCTTCTCCGAGTTGTTTCTGTAATAATTGGTTTATGTCATCAATTTCATATGCTCCAGTAGGAAATGTAATTATTTTCAATTCTGAGTATTTTCCTGCAGCATCCTTAGTTTCATAATAATGTAGTAAAATTGAAATAAATTGAAAAATTTGAAAGAATTAAAGATAAATATGGATATACAATTATTGTTGAATTAGAAAAATGTAAAGTACATTTACCAAAAAGATTTACTAATATAATTGATGATAAATCAATTAAAGAATTAAATAAAAAAGATTTACATTTAATTGTCACTGATATTAAGACTTTTGATGATAAAGAAACTGCTTTAGTTAAATTTGAATAATTATTACAATATTATTGATACTAAACCTTAATTTTACTTGTTTAAAAAAAATTCAAATTTTATTGAAATAATACTATTAAAATTTTAAATTACCTTATGAAAAGTCAACTATTAAAAAAATACTTATAAAATGTGATAATTTTACTTGTTTTTAAAAAAATTTTATTTTGTAGATAATTTTAGGCATATTTGTTAAAAATTTCGTTAAAATTGCATATTTTTTATGACAATTTGACAAAAGCTAAAAATTGGCCAAAAAATGGTAAAAATATTGCATAATTGTATAAAAAAACTGTGAAATTTGTTTGATTTTTGATTGTCTCCAAAAGTGTCCTAGAAGTAACATGATACTATCTACTTATATATATATATATATATATATATATATATATATATATATACATATATATATGAAAATGAACGAATGGTGTTTTTGGCTTCTGGGGACCTCAAAATGAAAAAGTAAAGTGGTCCCGGGCTTAGGTCTTACCATGGCTACTACCGTAATAGCGTATTCCCTATAGGGAAATTCGCTAAAAATTATTCAATTGCTTTTTCCTTATTTCAGTTTCAAGTTCTAGGTAAGAAGAAAGAAAGAAATGGTTTTTGAAGGTGTCAGTTTTAGCATTAGATTATATTTAATTAATTTACTATATACGTCTATTGCTTCAATAAGAACTTAGATCTTAGAAATTATAACGGATAAATCAACACCAGGAAACTTGGTACATAAACTGATCTCAAAAGATGAGTCTTCAATACATATTCCAAGTTATTATTACTACTATCATAGAATTCAGCTCGTCCATATTTTACACAAGAAACCACAGGGCAAATTGATTTGATTTATTTAATAACCTGAAATCAAATTGCAATTTAATAACTTGCAAATAGTTTCATGGTTTAAATGAATCCAAGTGCATTTCTATGGTTACATGGTCTCTTATAATCCTCACTTTTAACTGATACTTCCTTGTCTGATCAGAGTAACTTCAGCAATCCCAATGAATGGGATCGGGGGATGGTGATTTGTCTGCAAGATAGTGGAACTACAATTCCAAGATTTCAGTTTTTTCATTCATCCCACAGAATAATAATTAAACTTCTATAAAGTCTCCTGGGACTAACAACGTTTTAAATGGCTTTTGTTAATAGGTACCAGCCTCTAAATTAGTTTTACACGCGATATCATACATCTTACATTCTATTAAAAATACCCAATAGCTCATTTAATGTCACTATTATGTAATTATGAATAATTTAAAATACATTTAAGCTCTGTAGAAAGTTGCTACTAGCAAATTAAAAGTTGTATTTTGACGTGTTTTTAGGTTTAAGTACGCTTTAAAATGTGATGCAGGTTCCTTTTGTTTAAGCACTGACACTCGTACGAACGTACATGAATATTGTTTTTTAGTAAGGGAAGATAACGAAATAAGTTAATATTATCTTTAGAGGTGTCGAACGACTTAATATGATTAAACAAGTAAATATTTATCGTGTCAGGAAAAGCGAAAAAACATAGAAACCTTTTCTTTAAGATGCAACGATTCCATTGGAAACGAGGACTATGTATAACAGAAAGAATGACTCCAGTATCACGAAAGCAGAGCCAAGTCCATTGCTTCGACGTTTCCGATTCAGGCAAATTACCTTCATCGCTTGTGAAACAATATTAAAACATTTCTGTGAATTTTACTCTAAATTTAAATACAAAAGTAGACCTATTTCGAAACATGTGCTCTATTAGATATGAAAGTTAAAGGAAAACGGAAATATGTTAAACTATTATACTTCTTTAATTCATTTTTTAATACAATTAAAATATAACAATTTGTTATATTTTGTAATAACACTATTTGATCCTCCTTTCAAATATGTGTAACATTTGATTTCTTTTTGTTGAGTAGTGGCAAAACACCGGTTCTGCCTCAGTTCAAGGTCACTCATTTTTTGTGGGTTGGGAGTGGCAGGTGTGGGGTTGGAAGTGTGGGGTGGGGGTGACAGTGATGGATTGGTTTGGGAAGTGGGTCAAGGTCATCCGGAGGGGGTTTTAAAAAAGTGGGAGCCGCAGGGGCTCGGTGGGGGTTTTGGGAGGGGCGGCGCCGGGCCGCGGGAGGTTTTCGTTTATTTTTAAAATTAAATCAAAATGATAGTTGCATGAAAGGAGAGCTCCTAGGTGTTTACAGTGTGAGTCGATACAGTAGAATGAGACATGTGTCCAAGGAAGAACGATCATATAAACCAGGTAATATAGTGAATAAGAATAATTGGATAGCGTCGTCAATAGGTGTAACAAGATTGAAATGTTGATACTGCAGCATGTCAGTTAAGACAGCGTGCAAAACAGTATCAGTACAGTATGCAGTGTTGCACAGGCTAGGTTTTGCAAAGTACAACGGGTGAAAACTGTAGTATTTCTTAAGCTTAGCCAGTGTAGTACGCGGTTTAGAAATTGTGGAGTTAGATTGTTTCTGTAAAATATGTTTTGTGCGTAAAAGTTTTAGTTGTAAAGAGTGCGAAGCCATGATAATACACGAAAGGGAGATGTGTACTCTCCGACAATCAGCGAGTATATGACCGGCGCCCGCGAGTGTGTCTGAATATATAGAGACTAATTAGCATAATAAGTGCAAACATATGTTAGAGTAAAAAAGCGTAAGTAAAAAAAAAGTGTTAGACTAGGTGTTAGAGACTTGCGGATAGTTGTTCACTGTTGCCCTATCGCCACTATAATGACGCGCGCGCGGTACCGATGCCCGTTTTATAGGGGTTGTGTGGCCCCCCCCCAACCCCTCCCCCTCAGAGGATGACATAAAAGAACAGAACTTCGGAGAGCTCAGTTATTTGTCGGGCGGCGTCGCGAAAGGTTGTAGCAGGGGGAAACATATAGGCGAAGAAAAGTATCGGTAGCGGCAGAAGTTAATTAATTATTCAGGTGTAGGATTGCAAGTAATGTTCCGTGCACGAATAAGTAGGAATACAATTGTCAATTGTACAGGTAAATCTTGTACTTTAGCAATAACTATAATATTAGACGGTTGTAAAGTGTATGACCTGCTGGTGTGCAAGAAATATCCCGTGCACGACTAAGTGGGATTACAATTGCCAATTGGACAGGTAAATCTTGTATTGTAGCAACAAGTATAATAGTAGACCGTTGTAAGGTGTATCACCTGCAGGTGTGCAGGAAATGCCCCGTGCACAAATATAAAGACTAATTAGCATATTAAGTGCAAACACATTTTAGAGTAACAAGCGTTAGTTATAAAAGCGCAAGAGACTAATGGATAGTACCTCACCCGACCGATTCCGCCACCGAAATGGCACGCGCGCGGCGGCAACCCCTCCTTTTTATGCGATCGATGAGTCACGTGCGACGCCCCTCCAACCCCCTCCCCAAGAAAACCGCATAAAAGAGCGAGGTTTGCGGGAGCTCGGTTATTTGTCAGTCGGCTGCGGCTACGGTCACAAGAGTCGGAGGAAGAGACGGATAGTTTAAGAAAAGTATCGGTAATAGCGGAAGTTAATTAATTAATTATTCAGTTGTAGGATTGCGAGTATTGGGCTGTGGATAAGCAAGTGGGGCCGCAACTGTGATTGAACAGGTAACTACCGTATTATAGCAATAATTGTAATATTAGACGGTAGTAAAGTGTATAAGGTGCAGGTGTGCAAGAAATGCTCCGTGCACGATGAAGTAGGATTACAATAGCCATGTGTACGGCTTAATCTTATGGTGTAGTGATAACTATAATAGTAGCCGGTTGTAAAGCGTATAACCTGCAGGTGAGCAAGAAATGTCTCTGTACTGTAGCAATAATCATAATAGTAGACGGTTAGCAAGTGTATTATCTGCAGGCGTGCAAGAAATGTCTCGTGTAATGTAGCAATAAGTATAATAGTAGACGGGTGTAAGGTGTATTACCTGCAGATGTGCAGGAAATATCGCGTGCACCATTGCACAGATAAATCCTGTAGTGCAGCACTAACTATATTAATATGACCGAGAAGTAGCGGTTAGAGTTTAAGTGTTGTTAAAGTAAGAGAGTAATTTGCATAGTAAGGAGGAAACAGGTGTGTAAGAATGGAACCTGCAAGTAATCAGTGTGAGTTGCCTGCACGCGATGTTAATTAGCATATTTAGTTTAAACAAAAATGGAAAATAGACGCGAAAATAAAAGTGTGATTTATAAAATGATTGTTGTAGTGTTAAGAAATAGTGTAAAAAAAAAAAATTAAAATGTTAAGTGTTAAAAATAAATCATATGTTATAGTACTATGTGGTATAAACTCACGGATGTGTTGTTTACCGCTGGGGTGCCACCCCTCTATATGGGCGGCGCGCGAGCTTTCCTTCGTTTATATGCACGCGGATGGTTACTCATGCATGACCCCCCCCCCCCTTCCAGACCGGAACCGGAACCCCCCCCCCCCCCCCGACGTCACAACGTCTTAGGTGTAGCGTGTAAGAAGTAGCGACCAGGCCAAGGATTATGTGTGCATAAGTTATGCATTTGCAAACAATAGTCTATTGTATGTTAAAAACAAGTTGCGTGTACCGGAGGTTTACTTCCGTTGCAACTATAATTATGCGTAGGAAGAGGGTGGATAACAATCGACGATAATTATGCTGTCACGCGATGGGGAAAGCTGCGGATGTAATTTGATGCTATCAAATGCAAATCGAGAGGTACAAGGCTCCTACTTGTCAGCGGATGTAATTTGATGTTATCTAATGCAAATTGAGAGATACAAGGCTCCACCTGCGTTTTGGCCGACCCACATGTAACAAAGCACATCCGTTTGGAATTTTCCATTGACGTTGCTGGAAGGTTCCATACCCCCTTAAACCCCTACCGCTGCCCCCACCACTCTGGGAACCGAGAACCACCCCGACGACTATTGCCGCCGCAGTTGGGCTCGGAACTCCGGACGCGGCAGTCCGACCCAACTCAGAGGGCAACTCAAATGTATAAGCGGCCGATATATATTTGAGTTACTCTTGTTGTTAGGCTATTACTATTTAATATTTTGTGTGTGTGTGTGTGTGTGTGTGTGTGTGTGTGTGTGTGTGTGTGTTTATGCAAAGTGTTATTTGGTTTTAGTCTTAAGATGTGTTAGTTTTAAGGTTTAACTTGCGCATTGCGATGTTAGCATTAAGGTGTGTTATGGTATTATTTATGTTTAAGAAATGTGTTTTTAATTTTAAGTATTGGTTTATGGTGTGTGTGTGTGTGTGTGTGTGTGTGTGTGTCTATGTGTGTCTATGTGTGTGTCTGTCTATGTCTGTGTTTATATGTGTACTAATAATTTCCACAGCTAGCTGTTAGGATGGGTAGATTAAATTAAAATGTAAATGTAAATTGGAGAAGTTCCATTGAACTTCATTAAATATGGGTGGGACATGCGCGTTGTGCCGTAGGTAGCGCATATTTTTATTGTTTTTGATTTTTGTTTTTTAATTTTGGTCAGGCAAAAATATGTTTGGGTGGGTTTAGATTAAGGGTGGGAGGTTAGAGTTGCGTCTTGCACTAGCTGTTCCAGTGTCCCTAACTACCACATGGTCAAGCCCAGTGCCAAATGGCCCGAGACTGGCCGCCCGTATCACAGCTCACCAAACTGGATCGCCAAAGTGCGTGCGGGCAAAAAAAATCGGGATCCCTTGCAAGACGTAACTTTGTGTGTTGGGATTGGGAGTGTTTGAGGAACACAGGGTGGTGGAGACGGTTACAGCCGCCTCCATCATCTTGGATCATTATTATTTTTTTGGTGACCTTGACCTAAATCCACTCATGCATAACCCCCCCCCCCCCCCCCCGACGTTACAACGTCTTAGGTGTACCGTCTTAAGTATATTGTCTTAAGTAAAATGTCTTAAGTGTATCGTCTTGACCTTGACCTTGAACCCGGCGAGCCCCCCCCCCCCCCGCCAGCCAAGTGCTAACAAATTTACTTATAACTTGAGAACGGTTTGCCAGAATAGGGCAAGCGATACATCATTGGAAAGCTCTAATTAGGAGTAATATTGTAGTAAAGACGGAATTAAATTATTTTCTTTTAATAAAACTTTATTATTAAAAGAAACCCCCCACTCATTGACTTGCCTATATAAGAGTGTAGTGGTTTGCATTGGGAACATTCTTTGCCAATAATAGCTAGAGTGAACATGTCTCCCCGAGATGCTCCAATATTTTATAACAAATGCACAAAAGTTGAAGAAGTATTGGAGGTGGATGAAGAAATCAATGAAGAAAACAATATACAAAACGATGAAGAAAACAATGAAGAAAACAATGAAGAAATTGAAGAGCCTTTGTTAAGTGAAAATGTTGTAACAAGAATATTTGTGGATCCAAATTCTCCAATGGATATTATAGGAAGGTTTGTAATTGAAGTTATGACATGGATAGAAAATGAAAGATTAGTAAACATAGCATCTCCAATTTTAGTTGATGATAGACCCACCTTTGGTGTATATTGGCGTAACAGTGATCTGTTATGGCTATGGGCGGAGGCATATGTGGAGTATTTGCAATTGGAAGAAAATATAGGGTTTAATCATTACTTTTCAGCTTTAGTCTTAACCTACTATTTTTAACATCTTACTAAATATCTTACCCCCCCCCCCCACTACAACTGGGAGGTTATAAAAAGGGAGCAGTAGAGAAGCATTTCATTTCGCTGCTAAATTTCAAAGAGTAAACATCAACAGGATGCATCAATGTGAAATTTGCTTAGAAACTTTTCATGATAATATTCTACTAGAAATACACAAAGAGTTATTCCATAATAATGAAGATGTAACAGAAACCGAATATGAAGATTTAATATGGAGAAGAACAACAAGAAGAACAACAACAAGAAGAACAAGAACAAGAAGAAGAACAAGAAGAAGAACAAGAAGAAGAACCATTAGCAGGACCATCTAATGCTATACCGAGTGTAAAAGTATTGGCTTTAGCAGGTAGAGTAGTAATGCATCACAAAATTCAAAATGAAAAATTGGAATTAGAGCAGTTTCTTAAAGAAGCAAGAATAATTGTCAGTAACACTATAAAAGAAGAACTACAAAGATTAAACTTTATTAAATTTGGCATATTATTAAATGCTATGTTTATTAATGCAGATGAAGAAATGTCTCCTAGAGGATTTATAACAAGAAACCAAACAATTATGGCTACTTCAAATATTGATTCAATAGTTGAAGAGTGTTTTGATGAAATTTTAACTAAAATTCAAGAACATGAAGGAAGAGGATCAGGTTGGAGTTTGCTTAGTATTGAGGGAATGGATTTAAGAATTCACAAACATGGATACGGGCTTATGGGAAGCAGTTACATTCCACTGCCAAAGAAAATACAGGATACAAAGTCATGTATAAATGTAAAAAATGAAGATACAGAATGTTTTCGTTATGCGATGACATCAAAATTTGTAACACCTAAAAATGCAATAAAACCTAGCCAAGAATATGAAAACCAAAGATATAGGTACAATTTTCAAGGGTTGTCGTACCCAGTAGCATTGAAGGATATTACAAAATTTGAAAAACAAAACCGTGGAACATCTGTTAATGTGTTTGGTTTGGACAGTTCAAATAAAGTATACCCTTTGAAGGTTGTAAAGAATGAGCTTGCAGACCACACGGATTTATTGCTAATAACGCAAGGAGATGTTTCTCACTATGTATATATAAGGAGTTTTGAAAGGCTTGTTAGTAAACAATTATCGAAAATTGAACACAAGAAAATAATATGCAAAAGATGTTTTAGTTTTAAAGAAGAAAGAATATCAAACAGAGGATGGATACGAGAACATCAGGAGCTATGTAACAACAACTATGAAGCCAAAATAATATTACCAACACCAGATAGAGCCGAGCTAAAATTTGAAAAGATATCTCATCAGTATCGTATCCCTATTGTTGTATATGCAGACTTTGAATCTACACTTGTTCCTATTGAAAATGATGATGATGGAGCCAAGAAAAGTGTTAAGTATCAGATACATGATCCAAACAGTTTTTGTTTACTGATTAAATCTACACTGTCAGAAGAGCATTTAAATAAATATGATCTAACATCAAAACCTGTCATATATCGTGGTGAAAATGTTTCTAAAATTTTCCTTGACCACTTATATGCAATAGCAGAAAATGTACAAAGATTGTACAGTGATATTGTACCAATGATACCGATGGATGAAGAAGAAGAGATTCAATATGAAAATTCAACCCATTGTTATTTATGTAAAAATGAATATACTATGGAAAATCACAAAGTACGTGATCACGACCATTTAACAGGATATTATAGAGGTGCTGCATGTAACAGATGTAATATTAACTATCAAATTCGCAACTTCATACCTGTAATTTTGCATAACCTTAGTGGTTATGATTCACATTTTATTATACCGGAATTGGGACGAGATGATGGAAGAATTGATGTGATAGCAGAAACCACTGAAAAGTTTATTAGTTTTAGTAAAACGGTTGGAAATATGAAGTTACGTTTTCTAGACTCTTACCGTTTTATGCCATCTAGCTTAAGTAAACTTACTGAAAACTTAAAGAAAGAAAATTTAATAGAAACAACGAAGATTGTAAGTAAAGATAAATTGGATTTGGTTCTCCGCAAAGGTGTTTTTCCCTATGATTATATCGATTGTTTGGAAAAATTTGAAGAAACATCACTTCCGCCAAGAGAAGCCTTCAAGAGTAAGTTGTATGAAGAAGACATTAGTGAAGAGGACTATCAACACGCTTGTAAAGTATGGAATGAACTAGGAATGACAACATTGGGAGAATATTCCGACTTTTATGTTAAATTAGATGTGACTTTACTTTGTGATATAATGGAAGAATTTAGAGATACCTGTTTTGAAGCATATGGATTGGACCCACTTCATTCTTATACATCGCCTGGACTAGCATGGCAAGCTATGCTGAAAGAAACAAAGTGTAGACTTGAACTTATTACAGATATCGATATGGTTTTGATGATAGAGTCAGGTGTTCGTGGAGGATTGACGCAAAGTGTAACTAGACATGTAAAAGCTAACAACAAATATCTCCCAAACTTTGATACATCACAACCAACAACATTCTTAGGTTATTTTGACGCAAATAACCTATATGGATGGGCTATGTCAAATCCTCTTCCATATGGCAATTTTAAGTGGGCAAACCCAGATTCGATAGGCAATATAATGGACATACCCAAACACGGAGACATTGGTTACATTTTGGACGTGGACTTTGAATATCCTGAACAACTGCATGATCACCACTACGATTTACCACTATTGCCAAAGACGGAAATATCTCCGACTGGTAGATGGCCCAAATTAATGATGACGTTAACCAACAAGTCAAGATATGTAGCTCATTATTGGACAATACAGCAAGCAATAGAATTGGGATTGAAAATAACAAGAATCAATAGAGCAATACAATTTAATCAATCTTGTTGGTTAAAACCATACATCGACAACAACACAAGAAGAAGGACTGCAGCAACATCCGCTTTTCAAAAGGACTTTTTCAAATTAATAAATAATTCAATATTTGGCAAAACGTTGGAAAACAAAAGAAAACATAAAGATGTAAAATTAGTTAGCGATCCGGCGAAATTGCAAAAATTAGTACAAAAACCAAACTTTGGAACGAGTATAATTATTAACGAGAATCTTGTAGCTGTTACCATGAACAAAATCTCAATAACAATGGATCGTCCTCTATATGTGGGAATGTCTATTTTGGATATTTCTAAAACCCACATGTATGACTTTCACTACAACAAGATGGTGAAGTTTTATGGAAGAGAAAACATCGGGATAGCATATATGGATACAGATGCTTTCATTTATTGGATAAGAACAGAAGACATGTATGAAGATCTACGTACTTTTGTATATACTACTGACTTTGACTTTTCAGATTATCCTAGAGATCATCCCAACTATGACTACGATAGAAATAAAAAGGTGTTGGGCAAGTTTAAAGACGAAACAAATGGTGTACCAATGGAAGAAATCGTCGCTTTAATGTCCAAACTGTACTCATTCCAACTATACATCAGTGAAAAGGATGAACATCAAGTGGTGAAGAAAGCCAAAGGCATCAAGACTTCATATCTAAAGAAGAAAGTACAGTTTGAACATTATAAAAGATGTTTGTTTGAAAATGTGGAAACAACCGCAACATTCAACACCATCAGAAGCTACAACCATATACTGTATAGTGTAAAGCAAACAAAGTGGGCATTAAGTTATAAGGATGATAAACGCCACATTCTTGAAAATAACATCAACACATTACCATTCGGCCACTATTCCCTAATCCCTATTGATCAGTAAACCTTTTCTACGTCCTTTACCTTCTTCCTTTTTCCTTTCGTAAAGAAGAGGGGACATGACAAGCCCAATGTCATGTTCCCTCTTTTTTACACCAACGTAAAATGGCCTTGACCTATATTCTAACCGTATATAAAAGAGGATAAACCATTCTAGAGATCAGTACCTTTACAAGCGGTGTGGAAGACACAACTGAAGATGGAAGACTTAAAAAATAAAATTGTAAATGAACTTCATAAGCCAGCAAGAAGAAAATTTCCTAGAAGAAGTACAGTTATAAAAGGAATGAATGATCTTTTCCAAGCCGATCTCATTGAAATGATACCACATGGTAAGTTGAATAAAGGATTCAAATACATTTTAGCGATTATAGACTGTTTTACTAAAGTGGCTGATGCCTTACCGCTAAAGGACAAGACTGGTAAAAGTGTTACAAAAGCTATGGAAACGGCTATACAAAGAAATAAATTCAACATCAAACATCTACAAACTGATGATGGGAAAGAGTATTTTAACAAAGACTTTGCAGCTTTAATGAAGAAGTATAAAATAAATCATTATTCAACAAATTCTGAAGTTAAAGCTTCAATAATAGAAAGATTCAATAGAACATTAAAAGGAGCAATGTATAAAACATTTTCCAAACGAGGATCATATGTTTGGTATGATATCTTACCGCAACTTATAAAAGAATATAACAACAAGTATCATCGAACCATTGGTATGAAGCCTAACCAAGTAAATAGCGGTAATGCTAAGATGGTATTAAAACGTATTAGGAATAATACAACTCCTAAACATGAAAAAATGCAGCCTAAAACATTTAAAGTTGATGATAAAGTTCGTATAAGTAAATACAAAGGAGTATTTAGTAAAAGGTATCTGCCAAACTGGACTAATGAAGTATTTACAATCTATAAAGTGCAACCAACAATACCTGAAACTTACATCTTAAAGGACAACAAGGGTGAATTACTTGAAGGTGGATTCTACGGACATGAGTTGTTAAAATCATCAGTTGGCGATGTATACCTTGTTGAAAAGATTTTACAAAGAAAAAAGGATAAGGTTAAAGTACGTTGGTTGGGATTTGATAAAAGTGAAGACTCTTGGATCCCTACAAAAGACTTGGTGTAGCAATTTGTGAAGTCATTGCGTGTTTAACCTTTACACAAGATGGAGATTGTGCAACAAAAGGATCGATTTTTTATTAATAATATTGATGAATTAACAGTTGACAACGACAAGTTAAATCATGGAAAACATGGTGAACTACTGCCAAACACAATAAGATGTTTAATAACTGGACCGTCAAATTGTGGAAAGACGAATGTGGTTTTTAACTTAATAACAAATCCTAAAGGACTACGTTTCAACAACATTTACATCTTTTCCAAATCTTTGCAACAACCCAAATACCAATTATTGGATAAGGTACTCGCAAGTGTGCCTGAAGTTAATTTCTACAAGTTTAATGCTAGTGAAACTATAATGGAGCCAAACGAGGCTAAACCATTTTCTATATTTATATTCGATGATGTATCTTGTGAAAATCATGACACTATTAGAAGTTATTTTGCCATGGGGAGACATTACAATATTGATAGCATTTATATTGGTCAAACTTACAGTAAAATTCCAAAACAACTAATAAGAGATAATGCAAATCTACTTATTATCTTCAAGCAGGATGAAACAAATTTAAAGCACATATATAATGATCATGTAAATGCAGACATGTCATTTGATAAATTTAAAGAAATGTGTGGCAAAGCATGGGCTGAAAAATATGGATTTCTAGTTATTATGAAAGAAGAAGCTATAAAAAATGGAAGATATCGTATAGGGTTGGATAAATTTGTATTAATCCATTGAACGATTGATGATACGTTTAGTAATAGATTGGTCTTCGCAGCGTAAACATGGTGAACCAAGAAAAACTATTAAAAGAAATAAAATCACTGAGTGACTCGATTAGACTTAAAAATCGAGCATTAAGAATGGGTTTGAATGAAAGAGAAGAATTTCTGGAGACTACATTTAAGCCTATTACAGAACCTTTAAAACAGATAACAGAAACTATTGGTAAACCTCATTATGAAGGAGACGTTTTGCTACCTGTTTCTAAATTTGAAGTAAAAAGTTTAAAAAAGGAAGAAGATGATGATTCTTACACAAGTGATAGTGAAGTTTCTCAAAAAGAAGAAGAAACAAGACAAGAAGAACCAGAAATAAATATTGAAAAAGAAGAAGAACAAGAACAACATATACCTGAAGCAGAACAATCAATTCCAAATCTAACAAAATTAAGTAGTGATATATTGCAACAAGGACCTCTTGGAAGAAAGTATATCATGAAGATGTTACATGAAATAAAAGATAACCCAAAATTACACAAGTCACATGTATATGGTGCGAGAATTGATGGAAATGAATTAAAAATAGGAGATTCAAAAGTATATTTGACTGAAGATGATGATATTGTTATTGGTGAGCATAAATATAAAGGAACAAAAGGATTATTTGAACTGATTTTCAAAAATATACCTATAAGATATACGCTTCAAGATTTAAATACTTTTAAAGAAATTTTGCAAAATACTAATGCTCATAAGAAGAATTACTCCAAAGACTCAATGATAAATAGAACACGTGCAACTAAATATACGGTTGTAATAAAAAGATTGTTTCCCCTGAAAAAACTACCAACATTACGAACTGCACCAGCTGTGAAGAAACCGCTTAAGAGGAAGTCATTATCACTTATGGACTTATCACTTATTGATGAATATGGTAAAAAGAAAAAAGGAGAAACTTCGATATCTGGTAAAGGTTTAATGAAAAACCTATATAATACAAATGTAATTTACTATAATGATATAAACAAATTGGTTGATAGAATGAGACTATTACATGAAGCCATGGAAGCTGGTCATACAGGTTTAAATAATGAATGGGTGGCTTTAGTTGACGAACTTCGAAATCGTGGAATAGTTGTATAAATCATCACGGATATATAAGAGAGCTGTGAGCATACAGTGGATCAGTTCAATCATGAGCGTCGACAAGTTCGGACGGTACTCCGGGCTAGGAGTACAAGGAGGAGAAAACAGAAAAAGAAGTGGATTGCCGCAAACACCTGAAGGTGACTATGATATGAGTAACAAACGTTTAAAATTTGTTAAAGACCCAGAAGAAGATACTGATGGAGCGAATTTAAAGACAGTAAAAGAGGCTACTTCAACATCATTGAAATTAGACAAGAATACTTACGATGTTAAATCACATAGAATAATTAATGTTGGTAAACCAACTGACAGTTCTGATGCAATTACTAAAGATTATTTATCATCTGAACTTTCAAATACTTTAAAATTACAATGGGGTAATAATTTAAAAGATGGACAGACATATGATCCTGGAAATCATAGAATAACCAACGTGGCAAATCCAAAAAATGATAAAGATTCAGTTAATAAAGAATATTTACATTCTATAATACCGGAAAAGACTCAACGCGGATTTTCTTTTTATAAATTTATAATAAATGACATTGGATACCCAAAGGAAGATGGGGATGCTGTAAACCTGAAATACATCAAGGACAACTGTATTTTACAAGATGGTGATGAAATCGATTGTCATGGGAAAGTGTTGTCAAATGTAAAGTTCGCTTCTCAACCAAAAGACGCTGTTACTATGGAACAATTATCTAAAGAATTAAAAAGGGGAACATCGAATTTTGTAAAACATGAAGATGCCGTGCTAAAGCGAGGAGATACATTTATACATGGAAATAAAAAGTTTGATTTAATGCAAGGAAATAATGATGAATGGGATGCAGGACATAAAACAATAACAAATGGAAGATTTGGTATAAAAGATACAGATGTACCTCTAATGGTGCAAACATTAATTGCGAGTGGTGGTACATTAGGTACACACAATGGTCGTAATAGAAGAATAAAAGATATTTATCCTGGTTATGAAGATGATGATTGTGTTACATTGAGACAAACAATAACTTGGGATAAACACTTTGGGACCAAATATGATGCAAAGATGAAGAAAATAATTAATATTTTACCAGGAGAAGATTTAAATGATGCTGCTACTATTGGACAAGTCATAACAACGTCGAAAAGTGATTCGACTGCTTACACGTGTAATGATAAACGTATTATGCAGTTACACGATCCCCAACATCCAAAAGATGCTGTAACTTTAGACTGTTTAATAAGAATAGTGGGCAATTTACTTATCGATACCCACAAACATATAGCTAGTACAACGAGTCATGTGATGATTCAACCCGATGAACGAGAAGCTTGGATTAAAAATAGAATTATAAATCAGTATATAATTAATTTGAATAATTAAGTATTTAAATATAAAAATTGTGCATGTGCTATTCATTTATGTAAAGCAGCTCGTGGAGTAAACACGCTGGTTATATAAGACGACATAATGAAGACCGCAACGCTCAGTCGTCGTCAAGACAGCGGCAAGAAAGGACGTGGTATAACATCAGCTGCGTTATCCCTGCTAAGACGGATTCCTGTTGGTGCTGTTCTAAATCGAGCAATAGACGCTTTACCATACGAATTTCATCTGCCCGGAGGCTATCAATATTGTGGACCCGGAACTAAGTTGGCAAAACGTTTAGCATGAGGAGATCCTGGAATTAATAAATTAGATCAAGCTTGCAAAGAACACGATATAGCGTATTCCAAGTTTGCAGATTCAACAAATAGATCAATAGCGGATAGAGCGCTAGCGGAAAAAGCTTGGCAAAGGGTTAAATCAAGTGACGCCAGTATTGCGGAAAAAGCAGCAGCTTGGGCAGTGACAACAGCCATGAAGACGAAAGCTAAGTTTGGTGGTGGAAGACGACGCGGGAGAAAACCTAGTAAAAAAGAAGCTGTAAAAAGAGGCGGGAACATCAAAAGAAGACGTCGCACTAACCCTAAAAGGAAAGTCAAGAAAACATCCATATGGTCAATGGTAAAAAACGGATCGGGTCTTTACTTAAGACCGTACCGTGTGTATTAAATGAGAAGAATAAATTGATAATTCCAAATGAAGCATTAACAAACTATCAACTGTCAAAATATGTGAAATGTTTAAGAATACCATTCTTCAGAGGAGTTTTTATGAAAGATACATTACCAAATAGAGTGTGGAAAAATGAAACTGGAATAGTAAACTTAGACTCTAATTATGGACCAGGTACTCATTGGGTATGTTATAAAAAACTTGGAGAAAATGTTTACTACTTTGATAGTTTTGGAAATTTACCGCCACCAAAAGAACTTCAACATTATTTTCGGGACTCCAAGAATATATTCTACAACTACAAAAGAGAGCAACCTAGCAATACAGAAATATGCGGACATTTATGTTTAGAGTTCCTAGCGAAGAGCGTCAGTCAGCTTTAAGATGTCATCGTATACAGTGTCGCTGAGCGGAAATTCGTCAACATTGAAAAGTACACTTTTCCCAGCGTTACGTTTATCTACGGACAAACTATGGGAAGCAGCATTATTGGATTTGACTACATATAATTCAATTCCCAATGTTACAGAAGGAAAAAATAATTTACTACATTATTATGAGAGTAAAGATGAAAAAGGAAATTATTCACAATTAAAAATAATTCCATTATCTACAGGAGCATATGAAATAGACGATATAAACCAAGTATTACAAAAGAAACTTGGAGAAGAAAATATTTCTATAAAAGGTAATAATAATACATTGAAAGCAGAAATAACTTCAAAGTATTATATAGATTTTAGTTTAGACCACTCAATCGGCAATTTGCTCGGATTTTCAAAGAAGAAAGGAATTTTAGCTCCTGGAAATGATTATACTGGCGATACAACAGTAACAATATTAAAGGTGAACAGTATTGATGTAACGTGTAATATTATACACGGATCATATAGAGATGGAGTAAATCAACATATATTACACACATTTTACCCGACAGTAGCTCCTGGTTTTAAAATAGTTGAGAAGCCACAAAACCTGATATACCTACCGTTAAACACCAGTTTCATTTCAGACATCGTACTGAACATATTGGATCAAGACGGCATTAGTGTTGACTTTAGAGGAGAAACAATAACTATACGGTTACATATCAGAGCGGCAACATAAAGTCAACATGGGATTATCATTTAAACCACAACGGAAGAGTCGGGAGCTCAGTAGCTCCTCAACATTCGACGAGTTAACACCGGACAACATACGCTTCCTACAGAAGATCGGACTAAAACTTGCCAACCATGGATATACTGGATATAGCACAAGGACCGACATTCGACGAAACCCTATGGGAGAAGGAATATCACACTCACAACCCTTACACTTCATCAAAATTAAATAATAATGATGAAATAAGGATTCCTATTCAACAACAAGATATCTACACATTACCATGTGAAAGTTATTTATATATCGAAGGAAGAGTAACAACATTGGATGGAAAATCTGGTTCAACTGTTCCTTTTATAAATAACCCTATGGCATATCTGTTTGATGAAATTAGATATGAGATATCTGGAGTAACAGTTGATTCAACAAAAAAAGTTGGTATATCAACAACTTTAAAAGGATTGACTTCAATAACACCTCATGAAAAGAATTCTTTGATCTCGGCTGGATGGGTGACTCCTGATAAAGACACTATTACTCCTAATTCAAAAGGTTACTTTGATTTTAATGTACCTTTACGATTGCTTTTGGGATTCGCAGAAGATTACAAAAGAATAATAATAAACGTAAAGCAAGAACTGGTACTGCTCAGATCTTCAACAAATAAGGATGTAATACAACCGCCAAGTGGAACTAAAGATGCCGATTTGGAATGGCAACTTCAATTGGATAAAGTTGTATGGAGAGTACCTCATGTCAGATTGGCGGATGAACATCGAGTATTATTATTGAAAAAATTAAAATCTGACCGTGATATTGTGATACCATTTAGAAGTTGGGAATTTCATGAATACCCCATATTGCCTCAAACAGAAAGACAAACATGGACTGTTAAAACCTCTACTTATTTAGAACGGGCAAGGTACATAATAGTCGGTTTTCAGACTAAACGAAAAGATGTTATAACTGCGCACGCTGGTCAATTTGACCATTGCAAGATAAAGAATTGCAAAGTTTTTCTAAACTCTCAGTTCTTTCCATATGACAGTTTAAATGTTTCATTTGACAAGAAACGTTATTCCATTCTATATGACATGTATGCAAGATTTCAATCGTCATATTATGGTAAGACGAATACACCACTTTTATCACCAGAACAATTTTATTCAAAAGCTCCAATTGTCGTAATCGATTGTTCAAAACAAAATGAATCTGTGAAATCTTCAAGTGTAGATATAAAAATTGAAATGGAATTTGAAGATAAAATACCAGATGGAACTTCAGCATACTGTTTAATTCTACATGACAAAATAGTTACTTACACACCGCTGACAGGAATCGTGAAGAATGTACTTTAAGAAGGATTAATACAACATCTGCACGATTTGTAAGGTTTTTACAAAAGATCAATAATATCTAGGTCATCTGCGAGTATAAAAGCGAGAAAGAAGAGCTGGAAATTCATTTCATCTTTGATTGTCGTATGGGTAACATCGTCCGCAAGATGAGTTCTACTACATCAAGTGCTAATGAAGAAACTACACTTCTTATGGCTGACAATAGTTTGGATATAGAAAGACAAGTTGAACAGGAAATGGAAGAGTTCCTCAAGTTTAAACATAAGAAGACAGAAGAAGAAGAGGAAGTTGAAAAAGAAACAAAGAAAAGGAAAATTGAAGATAACATTCCCGCTAACATCTTAACGGAAGTATTTCTTCGAATATTTTATCCTATTTCTTCTTGTATGACAAAGACTGTATCTGCTGGAGTAATGAAATCATTGGATTACTCTCCAACTGTTATTTTGAATCACGGATCTAAAATGGTAACCTTCACTGAATCTTCTTGGGAATCTTTTATGAAACATATACATCTTTTGGAATGCTATTTGAGTAACAATACGTTTGGAAGAAAAACAAAACTAGGTTTGTTCGAATCAAATATTGAAATCGATATTGTTAAACAACGTGGTCAACAACTAGTTCGATTTAGAGATTTAACTAAATATAATATAAAAATACATTTGACAAAAGAAGAGTTTTACGCTTTAACTTGTGCTACTGGTCCTATAACAAGATATTTAAAACAGCTAATATTCTCAAGTACAATTATCAAAGACTATTTAATTGATGCATTGGATAGACAACCATATGTTCCAATCCTATACGGTCCAGTAGATACTTCAATCTTCAATAGGATACCGCATGAAGTAGAGATGTGGAGACAGTTACACCACAATCAAACCAACTTTAATTTAGATGAAGAAGAAAAGCAAGAAAACAAGGAAAACGAATCACGTTTCAACAATCAACAATCGACAACAAATTAAACAGACAAAGAATATTGTAAGTAAGAAGAAGAAGAATGTTGGAGTATAAAAGGCTGCCAATCTGCATTGACATACCAGTTGTCTACTGAACGTCATCATGGATAAACGAGTTTCATTCTCTAAGAAGACGGAAATAATGGAAGTAAAGCGAGGTATCATAGAGTTTCAGGCATTCCGTGGTAATGATGGAAATTTTATAATCAAAGAGTTAGTGGTACTAGATATGATAACATCTGTTGTTTATCACTTTTTATTCATGCCTCCTTTGCCGTTCAACAGATTAACAACCAAGGCTAAAGTAACAAACAAATGGTTGATGAAACATTTTCATAATCTAACATGGGATGAAGGTTTTATAACCTACAATATGATGCCACACATTATGAATCATTTCTGCAAAGAGTTCAAAACTATTTTTACAAGAGGATTGGAAAAAGCAAATTGGATACAAGCATATACAAACCATGAAGTGATAAATGTGCAAATGGAGAAAGATTTTTATTGCTACTTTGCTAACATCTGTATTGCATCTAAAAACTTTAAACATCGGCAGTCTCAGTGTGCTTTAAAGAACGCATATCGTTTGAATGTCTATCTCCAGCAAAGTGGTGGGGGAAGCGATGGGTATAAAAGCGAGAGCGGCACTATGACAATGCATCAGTATTACTCGAACCTCCGAGGAGTCAACACCTCTGACGTGCAAGCACAAGAAGAAGAAGACGAACAATAGTAAGAAGACAAATAATGGCATCGCAAACTTTTCTACAGTCACTTGTTGATCAATTCAACAAACATTCTAAATCTACAATACTACCGACAAAGAAATGTTCAGAGTTGAAGGAAGAAAAACATTACATTATTCACACTATTAAGAAGATGGAAACATCAATTGGAGATGCCATCAATTGCACATTGAGTGAAGCACCCTACACACCTGGTGATGAACCGAAATTTCAAGTATTTCTTCCCAAACGCTTCGTTCAACTGCTGCAGAATGAAGATTTACGACTGATTCACCCCGGCGCACTCTATTTGGCATCCCACGGTCCAAGCGGAACCAACTCTACTGAACTTACACTTCATGTTATGCCTATTAGCAACTAGTCTGTAATTTGTATATACTGTTGTACATGTGTGTAACCGATTTTAAATAAATAAAAATGAAAAAAAAAATAAGAAAAGGCAACATATCGATAGTGTTTCTGCACTATCGATATGTTGCTTTTTTAAAAACACGTTTGGATGACCTTGACCTAGTTTCGAGGGTATATAAAGGCCGTAATTTTCTTGAAGATCTCATCAGTCTACGACTACCTTTCGTGCTGTACACATCTCTGTTGGCTCTCCAGTTATTACAAATAACAACATGTCTCTTAAGGTTAAGTGTGCATCATACGATACCACCACCATCACAACTTTTGAAGAACTCGACGATTTTACTAATGAACTGCGAGTGTTACTTGCCGGTGGTTATCGTTTAAATATTGATGTTTATGCTAACAACATGAGGATGTTTCCTAAACAAAAGTTCTGCAACGAAGAAGTATTCGTTTCCACACAACCTTCAACTACAACACCATCTACTCAAAGTAATGTTAAGTTCCAGAAATATTACTAATGTTAAATAATATCAAGTGGTCGCTGTAGCATCTATAAAAGGAACGTGTAACCTAACAGAATCATCATTTGCTCTCCAACTGACACAGCGAAAACAACTACTAATACCATGTTGTACAGAATGATGATTGAATTCAATGGAAAAATCTACGGAAAGGACTATCAAAGTGCAGAACAAATGACGTCCGATCTTCAAGTATTGACTAAAGAGGGATTCCAACCAAAATTAATTCTAAAATTTCCTGAAGTACATCCACTCTCCACTGAAGATCTCATCGCCATGGCTAAAGAGGAAAAAGAAAAATACAAACAAGATGTAAAGAAAGAAAAAGAAGATAAAAACTCAGCATCTTAAATAAATACATCTTACACTTGTAAGATGATCTTTTTTAAAACTCCATTTGGATGACCTTGAGATTACCCCCACCACTTTTCTTAATCTATAAAACATGCTATCCTACACTATACAACTTCATTTCTTGCCTACACTTAGAAGCATCAACATGGAAGAGAAGAAAAACGAGGACACACCGCGCTACTGTTGTGAACAGAAATGCACTGATTTAGGAAGATGGATGGTAGACGGATTAGCCTGTACAAAGTGCGAATTCTTCGGATCCTGTTACTGCAGATGCGAAACAAAGCAACTACCACCACCGAAATTGCGAACCTTCAAGATTTATAAATCACGATACTTCCACACTTGCTGTCCCCAGAGGTGTATCAAGTTTCATCCGGAAAGACTTGTCATTTGTCGAAAGTGCAATGCATATTATAAAGACGACTTTTGTACATGCATCATAAGTGCGTGCAAGTATAGATCAGATTGGTCTTCTGAACCCGTTGAAGCTTCAAATGTATAGCTGTAGTCACTGACTGCAGCCCTTTTTTAAAACTCCATTTGATTGACCTTGAGATTACCCCCACCACTTATTTTTTACAACATATATTCTACGGATCATTCGATACGTTTCTCATTTTTATTTCATTACTCGCACTGACAACAACAACATGGATGATAAATTCATTTCCTTTCAACATTTAATTACCGACAGAGAAGAGATGGAAACCCTATTCCAAAACTTACTCACACTTATTGATAACTATCCTTTAAGATTAATCAACATCACAGTGCAATATGTCAATCCTACCAAAATATTTTCATCATCATCTTCTTCTGGCACCTCCACGTCTTCATCGTCGCAAAGTGCAGAGGAAGAGGAACAGACAACTAATGGTGTTAAAATTATTGAATTAAACAACGAGGAACAAGAAATGCAAGCTCTGGTTAAATATAAATTTAATATTTAATTTACAAACATTATTAGTATTCCTAACTTAAAAATATAACTAATGCTTATCTTAGTACACCTCCTACTACCTACCCGAATGGCGTTTCGCAGCGAAATGCGCTGGCCAACGGTTCGCATGGGGGTATATCGCCTTTCCCCCACCACGCCACTACCCCTCCACTTCCCCCACCATGCCACCACCCCTCCACTTCCCCCTCCACCGCCCTTGCCCGCATATAAGCGAGCCGCTGACTGACGCTCGCCATTTGTTTCCCGACTCCCGTACGATGAACAACGATCCGCTACCACATATGAAATCTACTTTTATAATTAGAACAAGACATGATTTAAAAGATTTAATGGAAACTTTAGAAGATATTATAGACAAATTCCACTGCATCACTATGAATTTGGAACTTGTTTACGGTTGTCCAACATGCGATAGGGTTAAGAGTGAAAATGAAGATGGTTTGCTAGAACTCACACATGCATCCTCCAAACCTACACCAACAGCTGACGATGACGTTTGATCGGACACACAACTGTTTTTCTTAACCCCCCACCACTTTCCAGTAAATATGCCCTGTCCTCATCTTCGTTTCTCATTTCATCGCCAACTTTCCGACCGTCAACACCGCTCCTGTTTCACAAATAGAAATTAAAACGAGCACACAAACATGATGGATGATTTTTCACTTAAAACACAATTGGAAGAGGACAGACTCAAACTAGAGATCAACAGGCTGCAATTGCAAATGGAAAATCAACAAGGGATGGTTCGCCTGCTGCAACTGTTCAAATGCGTACTGTGCATGTTGTGCATCTACCTTCTCTTCGCCACCGCCTTCGGCGTCTACCACTCCCTCACCGTTGGACGATATTTCAACACCTCTCTGCACAAGAACACAACTTTGATTTAATTTTAAAAATAAACTAAAACCTCCCGCAGCCCAGCGCCGCCCCACCCCTCCCCATTCCCACCGAGCCCCTGAGGCTCCCACTTTTTTAAAACCCCCTCCGGATGACCTTGACCCACTTCCCAAACCAATCCATCACTGTCACCCCCACCCCACACTTCCAACCCCACACCTGCCACTCCCAACCCACAAAAAATGAGTGACCTTGAACTGAGGCAGAACCGGTGTTTTGCCACTACGAAGCAATTTCAGTCTAGTAATATTTTGGTTTATTTTAATAAATTTATCTTGTAACAATAATTGAAAAACTGTTATATTTTAGTTCATAAAATCAGAAACCAAATTAGCTACGTTTAGGGGACGGTTAGGGAAGCTAAACCATTTGAAGGAGGAGTTGATTCGTTCAGCTGTAGTGTTATGATATACATTTTAGTTTCATAATGATTTATATTATAATTTTCATTCTAGATAAATACCAATTTACAATAATAAAATATCAGTTATTAAAAAGCGAGTGTTATTCATGGTAGGTGTTGAGTTTTTATTTATTTTCTCCCTGTGCAGGTTATACGATTCTTTTGTGTTGTTACTTAAAAAAATTTCAAAGCATAGTAACTTTTAGATATTATACTTTAAAATGAGTACTTTTTACATACTTTGAGAGCACTAAATTATTGCTCGGATTTTTGCCATTAATTCCGTGTTCTAAAAAACCACGCAAATACAGGGACAAATCAAGTAGGTGCGATCATTAAATATATTTTACAGAGTAGCTTGGATACTTGGACATCTACTTGCAAGTGTAGTTTGTTGTACAGGTTACCTCCTCTCTCATCCGTTCCCAGCTTTCTCCGTGTGTGACCTCATCCGAATTCAAAAGTGACCCTTATAATCCCCTGCATCTGTTGTTGCAAGTCCTCCGTTTCTCCGCGACGGCAAAGCCCAGCCGCTCATATCGCCCCTTCTCACCCTCGCCACCGCCCTCTTGCCTGCCCCTGCACACTCACTCACAGCCCCGAATGACTATTACATTTCCTAAGCTAAAAACTATTTACTTGACCAAGAATCTGCTATGAATGCATCAATAAAAAATTTAACTCACAATCTCAATGACATTTTTTAACGATTTATCATATTATGTAAGAAATTATTGTTGATTTGCCGAATTTCTATAGTTTGAAATCTTCCTTTGGATTATATACCGCACACCTATAAAGTTGCTGTTATTATGCCACTAATAGAAGCATAGAATATTAAAACCCCACAGTAAAATTAAGAACCCCTTTTAGCAAACAAAACTCAAAGACTTCTAAGTGGTAAATGTGGTTGTTAAGCGCTACAACAATTATCTAGTGGATACGAATGGAAACGTTACAGTAGACTTATTGTGTTTATTGTAATGTAACATAAAACTTAGAGCAAACCAATAGTATGCAGATAAATAAAGCAATTGGCACGAATTTATGTAATTGCAAATTTCTGTGTGTTTTCCATATGGTAGGCTAGGGATTGGCTGCGGGCGAGAGTTTTGGGGGAGGCGGTATTTCGCCGCCGCGGAGGACTTGCAATTACCAACGTAGGTAGAGACCGGGGATTATAAGGGTCACTCGGGAATTCGGATGAGGTGCCACGGATTTGGATTCGGAGGAAATTGGGAACGGTTGAGATAGGAGGACATGTTTGTACAAACCAGGTACGTGTCCAGTGTCCAGCTGCATACGCACGTCTCACCTGTGACTCCAATGACATAAGCGAACTCTAGTTTTTGAGGCGCAACAAGAAAGTTACTTTATAGTGGGGGTAAAGGTTCAAATTTATAGTAGGCCTAATAGGGTCAATCTTAGTTTTAACTAATTTTGTTGTTTTCTGTTAGTAAAATCTTACAACTACACGAAATATGCCACATTGTGTTTATTGTGAATATTGAAAAGAATGTTTAGGTCGGTTAAGATCCTTAACCAAACAAACAGAGATTTACAAGGTAATTAATGGTTTTGTTCTTATGGTTCTGAAGCCACTGCTAAACTGATGTGGACCACGAAGTTTTCACATAAATAGTTAATCCTGCAGGTAATCTATCACAAGGCCCAGACTTTGAGTAAATTACTGCAAAACACAACCTGCTATCATTTAGCTTCATAAACTCGATTGGTAGACCCTTTTGTCTTTAAATCAAACTTAAACCATATTAAACAATTATTGTGTATTGGCAATCAGTACTATTTCCCTAAAAAATTTCACATTTTACGTATACAAATTAAGTGATAATTATCGCTGCAAGAATAACGTGTTTCCAAATATTCTCTTTACAATTAAAGATTTTCTTATTGAGCGAAAAATTTATTTGGCTAATTTTTACATCTAAAGTATAACCGGTAAACTATAAATTATACATATTAGAGCATTTACCACACATTCAAGCCTTTGGCAGATATCCATGATTAACATCAAGTATAGCACATTATTAAAAAACGGTTCGGTTAACCCTTTACAGCCAAATTCGTATTGTACGGATATTCGCGTCACTACGTTTTTCGTTTTTTATGAAATTCTTTTCTTTCGTGTTGTGTCACACTAATTTAACCATCATTCTACTTGTCACGTCGTTTTATTGTATTAATACGACGAAAGAGTCATTTTTCTTGCATCCCAACTCTCAGTCCTCGATTGTAAGTAAAACACCTTTTAGTAATTTTAAAGCCGGAAATCGAGTCGTAATCTTACGCGTGCCCCAACGATAAAACAGTGATTTATGGTAGTTTTCCTCACACGAATGTTTTGTGCCGCAACTTTATAGCTGTCCCTGTTATACGTTCGGTAACGCTCGGCAGTAACACTGTTCCTGAGACTGGGAATCGCATAGAGCATCAAATTGCAATTTGATATGGATATATCAATAAAAAAATAAAAACTATTTGCAGTACTCTAACGTATGCATTAACTTTTGAAGAGTCGCGCAAGTGCGAGGTGAGTTTCAAGTTTTGTGGTTCCACGTAGTTGCAGCCTTAATTAAATAATTCCTGACATTGCTGCAATGGTGTATACAAACAAAATTTATACGATTTGCATTATCTCACTTAAAGGATGGATTTGCAATATATGACGTGAACTTGATTTACAAGGTGTTCCGAAAACTTTCCAATAATACAGGAGGTTATTCTACACATAAAAATAAGTAAAAATGTTCGTGTAAACATATGCCCAAAACGCTTTGTTAAGCCGATAACCACCATTTTGTTTTTTACTCTTAATAAATTTCATTTTCGTAATGGATAGTTAATTCATATTTGGAACAGATCTTTATCACACCAATGTTCATTTTCAGGAAGAAATATTTTTTCAATAGAGAAAGGTGAACGAACATTCCTGAGCATCGCTCAGGATTGTACGTAACATGTAGTCGCCCCGGATGGAATCAGGGACCGCTGGTTAGGAAGGCCTGAGCTCTCCCACTGAGCTACCACTCCCGTAAAAAAGCAAAACTGGCTCCAATAAGTTTCAAATGCAAAAATAAATTATACCATTATCTTCATATTACACTAATCGGACTTTTTATTCCATATTTTATAATAAATTACCATGTACCTTAAAATACAACCTTTGGCAATCTTTGACGAAAATCTTTCACAATATTTTCGAGCATCTCCTCGACCTAAATTAAATATGAATATTATATTAATGACGTCTAAATGTCATCGGTTACTCACACCGCCGCCATTTTTATTTTTACACTTAATAATTGTTATTTACGTAATGGATTGTTTCCCATTGATTGTTTCCCAAAATGACTCCCATTTTAATATTTAAAAAGCTAATGTCTGAAAAAACGGTTAAGTTGTATTTAAATTTTACAATTACAAAAAAAGTTGAAAAATTGCAATATGTAAAAATTGACACCAAGATCATAAAAATAAAACAACAAATAATAAAGCAGTTGTGATTTTAATTGCGTAAAAGTGAAAATTTGCTATATTTAGGCAGCGAAAGTCAATCTTCCCTCAATTATTTACTATTTGATCGTTATGATCTTAGTACCATGGTTGAGACAATAAAATTTGTCAACTTTTTTGTACCTTGTCAAATTTTGTTACAATATACTTTTTCTTTTAGATATTCGATTTTTCGCACCGTACTGAAAATGAACATTGTTTACCATTTTGGTAACAAAGACTATCGATTCTCGAGTACATGCCTCACTTTGTGGAGGAAAGTTGAGGAAAGGAGTGGGGGAAAGAATTGACAGTGTTGCCAACAATACAGATTTTCTTAATCATGTAAAATATAAACCTGATATTACAATTCATTACATAAATGAAAATTATTAAGTGTAAGAAATGGCGCCTGTGTGAGTAACCGCATGTATTTGGACGTTATTCGTGGTCAGGGAACCCTGTCCTCAGCATTGTGGCAGAGTTTAGAAAATGTCTGTATAATAGGTTGGTTATTACAGTATTATTATTATTATTGTTTTAATCTTGGTACCATTTTTTATTCAACGACCATATGTTATGTAAATTTCTAATTTGCTCTATTAGTGTTATGTCTGTAATTTCACCTACATAAGCTAGTAATTACAGTAAGACACTGCACTTTACAACTACAAATATATTGCTTTTAAAAATGTTATTATGTACCTTTATTGTGAAGTAAAGATGATTTGAATTTTAAATTTGTTTTTGTCTGTAATGATAGGTTTGAAGAATGAGCTGTTTGTTTTACATTTTTGGCATTAGTGTATAAGTTAAATTTTTTAAGTATTCAATAAATAGCCATCAATATTTTTGTACATATGTTGGAGTTGTCTCACATGACCACTGTGAAATTGTCCGCGATAACAACCTCAACACAGGTTGCTTTCGTTTAGAGGTGCCTATTAAAAATGAACACAACTTCTGTATTATCCTTGTATTTGTTGTAATAATTGTAACTAGTGTACTTGTTGCTCGATATCGAGCAATTTACATTGGTAGTTTTTACTGTTTACACTTTTTAATGCAGTTCGTTTACCAGTGCATCCTTCAAGATTAAAAACATAACCTCTTTGGTATGAGTAGACAAATGCTCTTACTGGTGTAGCCAACTGTGTTTACTCGTTACAGCTGTTAAACTTGAAAATCAAAATTTCCTTGTCTATAAAATGGGGAAATTTAGATCTTTTAAGAGCTTATATGGCCTTTCCCTTTTGATAAATATTTACCAATTTACTCTAGAAACGACGTCTCGCCGAGCTCTATCCAATGACACCAAAGTCATTAAAATATTTTAAAAACTGTTGGAGGAGTTCCTTGTACAAAAAACCGTGTCGCGTATTAAATATGTATAGATTTTTTTTAAACAAATGATTTATTTATTATAATTTACATAAATCCATGTTATTACATTTGGAGTTTGGATTCGTTCTTTACACCATAACAATGGAGTTGAAAACATCGACTAAAAGCTTCAGCGGCTTCTGCTAAACAATGAAAGCCGTTGTCGAATTTTCCTTCGGAATTCCTTAAAATATAAGAAACAGTAGAATGATTTATCACTGTATTGTTGGTCTGCTTTTCAACTTAACACAGCAAAAATAAATATTTAAAATAAGGCTCTGCACAGTTGAATTTTAATGTAATAATAATTTTGGAAATTGTTGTAGATATGGATATAAAATAAATAAGACTGATGATTTAAATTTTATAAGTCTAATAATTATTAAAACTACAAAGAAATGCTGGTTGTTTGTTTTATTTGTTGCTCCTGAGTAAGTATGACTCCTTTAGTATCTCTTTTTATGATTCGTATAGTGTAAAATACAAAATATTTAAATCCCTACAATTTTTTTTTCATACCATGGATGGTTTGACACATTCAAGTTATAAAAAGCGTATAGAAAGTAAAATATTGTTGTACAATGGAAAGAATAAGGTTATACACTGTAGCTTACAATTTAGAGGATCATGTTACAACGGTAGGTATGATTTAGAAAAATGAGTTAAGCTGTAACATTTTTGAAACTTAAAAAAAATTTTACAAACACATCACAGACATCCAGGAACGTGTTACATACAGTTTTCTTAGTGATTTCATTGATTCCTAAACGTAAAAAGCTATTACAATATTAAAAGTCCTGTAAACTTGCAACGTTTCCCGTAAAAAGAATATATAAGCTAGTTTATGATAGTTTCTTCGTTAACATACACTTAAAATTTAGTTTCATTTACTTCCTTGTTACATCTTCGTATTCATTACAATAATTTGGTAATGTATTCATTAATTAATTAATGACTACATTGTCATTTGCAGAGATTAAACGGTTCTTAGAGAACGATAAAATTTTCAATGTAGGTTTAATGTCAAAATACATTGCTATAAATAATTTAATTAATTAGATAATATATATTTAAGAATAACAAATAGAACACTAATTTTGGACTAACAGGAAGCTGTAATGCGAAACTCATTGTAATTTTGTTATCATTGTAACAAGTTTGCAATTAATGCGCAATGAAATTTATCCATTGTAGCTAGTTAACATTTCGGATGTTTTCAAAAAGATTTCGTGGAATTTTATTAATAAAATAACCGCCAAAAACGTTAAAATAACAAAGGTAACCTGATAAATAAAACTATTTGTGGATAAAAGAATTTTGTACAAAGTATCATGTCACATCATTATATCATACCATTAATATCATATTTTAAATTTAGTATTGCCTTGTACTTTCCATGAAACGGTTAAAAAATATGTAATAAATATAAATAGCTACGAACAATTTTAATTAAACTGATATGGCTTCTGTGAAATAATATAAAATAATTTGAACTATTTAAGCTACCCAGTTGTTTGGTGCCAGTTGTTAATTGAATGCGACGTAGCTGGTTAACATTAATATGATCTTTCAATTTTGTATTTCACCTGGCGAACTGAGATAACTCATTAAGAAGTTTATATAATTAATCGCTCCAGCAGGAAACATGATAACAATGAAAGCCTGGTAGTATTATCTTGCCTGTTTCCATCAGAATCCTATTTTTACTATATACTGTACTTTAATTTCTTTAAGACTGTATTAAAGTTTATTAATCTATATGGAAAAGTTTTTGTAAAAATAAAATAAAAATTTGAAACTATGACCATGTATACATTGTTTAAGGTAAACACAATTTTAAAATAATAAATTTAAATTATGTGTATTACACAGTGTCTACCAGGCAAACCATGTATTCATAGTCAGTAACGGTTTTGTTTTCTCTCTACTATAACTTTGTCCACTTTGAAGTGAAAAAATAATGACTTAAGGTTAGACACAACAAGACTTTATCACCTCTCTTTTGCATATTTGTTTTGACACAATCGTGTCAAGATCTTTTACGTTTAACTCTGGGAAATATTGTTTATAGATTGTTTTCATATTCTTTATAACTTCATAACTTACATATTATATAACATTTTTTGTCAAAATTTTAGGTTCTTACATCAAAATAAAGGTCTGAATTATTTGAGACCTCAATTATGTTGCAAATTTGACCTTTAAAACATGACTGAGTCAAAATGGTAAGCTATCGAACATTTCATTAAAATAATAAAGGTTTTCTTCTTGCTTTCTACACAAGCCCTGGAGGGATAGACAAACTATAAATGTGCAAACTGAGACTAAAACGGGTAGAAAATAGCTAAGTTTTTAAGCCTACAAGACTTTTTTTAAACTACACTGAATATTAATAACGTAGGGTGGTTGGAAATTCACAATGTTACTTTTATAATTTTTTGAACAGGTACATAAAAAAATTGATAACATACCTAAGGAGTGATAATTTGTACAATTATTTTTGGTTGGTTTTTGTTGAAATACTATCATATAACCTGATTAAAAGACTGATTAAATGAAATGGCTGTAAAATTAGGTAACGAAAAAAGTCAAGTATGGATGGAAATCGGATCTGTGTACGAAAGCTTGGAAATCAGTTTAGAAATTCATATAATTATGGAGAGCGTAAAATGACTATAATTATTTTATGCTCTCTATCATCATCGAAAATACAAAACTAATATCCAAACTTTCGTTTACAGATGAACTGCCATCGCATAACCTCGAACTATCAGCTTCAGTAGGGATACATTGATATTTCAACAAAACCAAACCATCTATAATGGTATAAATAGGCTTTCAAAATAAATAACCTTGAACACATGAAAAGCAGATTTAATGTACATTTTATTACAATAAACACATCGATTTTATAGCTACATTTCGAATATGAACTTTTATTTCTCTATTAAAGTTCTATAAAAGCGAAGTAATAAATTTTCGTACAGCGAAATGTATTAAAAAATTTTTAAACGGCAAACTAAAGAAAGAGACCTTAACTCCCCCTGAAATTTTACTCCCTGGTATCTATTAGTTTTCAAACTATCGACTGCTGGCGGATTAGTTTAGATTCAATTAATAAACAGTTTCGAAACGCCAACCTAAGCACAGTCCAAGAGGTGAGCCCGTTTAATTGAGTTCTGTAATAGTTGACCACTGAACAAAGGGTTTGAGGCCATCGCAGTTGCACCATCAACCACTTTAAAGGACTAATCGAATTGATTTGAATTAAAACGGTGTCACTGTTGAAACGAGGTTTTAAAATAGATCAATTAATATTGGTGTATATATTCGTAACTTGGAATAAATCAAGTTTATTTTACAGATTGAATAATTTTTTGTTATTTTTAAACCCTCTACTCACTTGAACTTTTGAACCTTTTTTCAAAAGTTGTACTTTAACCGGTGATAAGTGTTAAGCTTAAATTTAATAAAAAAAGTTACTATAATTTAAGTTAGGTATATAGTGTTTGCACTAGAACAGATTTACTAAGCCTGAAAAGGATGGTTTTTCTATTTATAAAAGGATTTTTAGCACAAAACAGACTAAACGTGTTATCATTTTAACATATTTTTATTTTGCTATGACTTCTTTCTTTAGTAATTTAAATATTATAAATAAAATTTAATTTTAAAATTCAAAACAAAACTTTTTTATCACTTATAGTCTTTATTTATTTTTTAATTTTAAAATGTCTACTAGATAACATTTAGGGCTTAATACAAAAACCATAATTTGAAAACGTCTATAAAGGAAAATTCTCTCAAAGATTAGTACTTGATCATGGGCCAGCTTTGTCAGAAGGACTTTCAGAATAAACATGACTTTATTTTAGGACTCGTAAGTGAAACAAGTTTTATTTGATTGTGTTCAAACAACTATTTACAGACTGCAATGCAGATAAACAGCTTAAAACTCGAGTAATCTACAAACTTTAGCAACTTAATTAAGATAAAAGATACACTCCTTCCTTGTGTATTGAAATCAGACCAGGTTCCTACAAAATACATTTTTATGCCTATTATTTCAATGGGTTGCTTCCTATTTAAAAGATTTTTATGTAAATTTTTCTTCACTGTTCAGTTACAGATAGTTAAATATACACTCCTTCCTTGTGTATTTAAATTAGACCAGGCTCCTACAAAATACATTTTTATGCCTATTATTTCAATGGGTTGTTTCCTATTTAAAAGATTTTTATGTAAATTTTTCTTCACTGTTCAGTTAATTAAATTTTTCTAATAATTACATGCAATTAAAACCGTTACTTTTGTTTAATAAATAAATATATTGTTTATATAATTAATACGTCCATGTTATTGAACCCATGTTTTTCTATTATTCTGATTTCTATTATAAAATGTACGCTTCCGCAGATTTTATTTGTTTGGAAGGAATTATTTCTTCGTATAAATATACTACTACATACACCTCAGTATTCCAATGCACATTTCATAAACCTATTATATTAAAAAATTTTTGTATACACAACATATTAATTAAAATTTAAACAATTAAAATAGTCTTAAAATTAATTGAAATTAGATTTAAGAAAATTAGGCAGTGGTTCACATTTTAAATCATTCACTGACGTAGGGAACAATGTTTATCAGTGGATGTAACCAAGTTAACTAGCAAACGAAATTATTTTTTTTATTATTTTATTTTAAACACTGGGTGCCAGGGGTTGTTACACCGGTTATTAAAAATTAAGATAATCGGCCTTTTGTCTTAAAAATTAAGATAATCGTGATTTAAGATAAAAACTACCAAATTCTTGCATTATTTTTTTACTTTAAATTTAAGTTAGATTTAAGCCGATGATTTTAAACCAACACAGTAGTAAAAAAAATTTTGTACAATTAAATGGACTAATAATAGAATGCCGATAAGTAGTGGTGAATGGGTCTTTTGGTGCATCAAAGGCCAACGAATGGCGTCACAACGTTTCGTTACACGAAGTGGAGTCACCAACCGGTTTTGACAGTTTTAGCGGGCGATGAAACCTCACTTGAGGACAGCGAACGTAATGTATGGTAAAGTTATCAATGACACCATCAATATCAAAGTCACTGAAAATGTTATAAAATTTGTACACTTTTGCAGTTCTTTTTTCAACTTTTCCCAAATTTATTCAAAAAGTCCACAAGGTTACAGAATAGAATAAAACTCATCCAAATACATTTAATGATTAATTTTTCCTGTGGCCTTGGGAATTTAGAGCAATCCTGCCGTGACCATTAAATAAATAATGCCTTGTGAGAATCCATCACTTGTTTGTCTTTTCAAAACGGTTTTGTGATTGAACTTCACACAATGGTCCTTTTGTTATTTCATTCAGAGGTCATTAAACTGAGCCAGCATCCAAAATTAGAATTTTATTTTGTCCGGTGACCTTGGGGACATGTAAAATATTATGTTAAAAACTGAATGAAACTGTAAAAGAGCAAATATAATTGAGAGGAAAAAATGTTTCGTTATTTTCTCCAAAAAACTGACTTTGATCTTAGAGATGCGAACGTCATGCGATGTTTCATCACCTGCCAAACTTGTCCAAACGGTTTGGTTGCATCATTTTCTGTAACGGTACTTCAATACCATTCGGCGTCATTACACACATAACGTCAAAAGGCAAAAGTCCATCTCTCTGGTAAAAGAGGTTGCTTTTCTATGCTAATTGTTGGATTATTTTTTGTGAATTTCCACGCCAATGGAATTTTTTTACGATTTGCTAGGAGATTGACCAACATAGGTCTTGTTACTTGGGAAAATTCATCATTATACCAATTATGTCTTCTTCATCGATTGGGTTACATGACTTGCTGATATTACGTGCTGAACAGTTAGAGGAACACACCGACTAAAACCGATCATTCTTAAGAATTATTAGAGGAATTTATACCATAATAGGCTTTATATATTATTAAAGCTTATTAAACTCATTAACATTAAGGTTATTAACATTTTTAATATATTTTATTACTTTAATGACCAGCTTTTGCCTCGATGGAATTTTTTTTAGAACATTGTATGTTATTAATTTTTTATATTATTTACACAATTTTGTAATTAAATAGAAAACCACATGCCATTACCAAAAATGTGAAATATTTGGTAATTAATTCTACTTTTGAAACATGAAAAAAAATCCAAAAAGTATTTATATAAATAGATACTTTATTTGGTTTAGGATACAGAGGCGTTCAATTAAATTACTGCAAATAAAATTTATATACAAACATAAACGAGGAGTTTACATGAGAATACAAAGGGTTAGGGAAATGAAACTATGACTGAAGACTTGCTTATATATTAGTATTTCATAAAAAATCATAGTTTTACATAAATTTTCTCCAATTGATTGTGTCACATTTTAGATCGAATGCGAAAAATATATATTATTTGAATCTTAAGCCGCGTCCGCACTGGCTGAACATGTTCTCCGAACAAAGTTCTTCCAAAATTTTGTTTGTTCGTTGTTAACCTTTTAGCATGTAAATCATATGGCCAGTTAATTGTTCGTTAAAAATGTTTTTTTTAATTTTTGTGTTCGCCGAACAAGTTCGCCACGAATGTTCGGCCAGTGTGGAAGCGGCTTTACAAACATAGTAAACTATTAGTAATGTCTAACGTACTCTAATTCTTTCATTTTGGGGCGTTAATAACAAGTTCCTAAAAATTCTTTTAATAATTAAAATTAAAAAAAAAAAAACAGTTAAAAAAGCATATTTCTTTTTGAGGTAGCCTATACACTGTAGTAACTTTATTGTAGGAAAATTTTCAAGGAATCATGGAACAACAAATAAACATACAAATTTATCTTATTTAGTTCCGGAACTATATTACATATTACATTTAATGGAACTTTGCACTGAAATCAGTTTCAAACTTGAAGAGGTTGGAGGAGAAAAGAGGGAGTGGTGGGATTTTTGTCCTGGAGACTTGTCTGGATAGTAGTAATCGATTGGGGACTAAACCAAACTCTCACTAATTTTTTCCCCATAAAAAGCACAGATTGACAGACTATGTATGAATTGTTAATTATGAATATAAAGAGCGACATTGATATACTTTTGCTTTTTAGGTGCAAGTGACTTCATATTACTGTGGATTTTCTTTTTGTGGGTTAATTATTTGGGTTTAGACGAAGTTCAAATCAAAGCTTACTAATTAGTACATAAATGCAATAAATATATAATTAATGCGTAGTTAACAATTAATACATAGTAGTATAAATATATAATATTTATATACTTTTTATGGCAATAGTTTATTTTTTTGGTAGTTAATTAATGATTAATACATATTAGTAGTGCTTTAGTAATTAGTACTTTGAAAGTTGGCGGATAGGGAAGATCATTGGAATTCTGTATCATAGCAGCATTTATCTTATAAACCATACAGGGTTAAAATTATCTCGATTTCATGAGCTAGATCCATAGCAATGATGATAACATTCATACATTAATCGAGTTAGGTTCTTATTTCAGCATTTTTTGAAAATCTTGTTTTTTTACCTTTTTAAGTTATAAATTATATTTATTATCTACAATGCGAGAGGCTAACTGCCACTTCGCCCTGTTTTTTATGTTTCATTTATCTCACAACTGAGAGCCTTTGGTAGTAGTCCAGCAGCTGCAACAACACCAGCCAAGCCATATAGTAGGTGGCTTAATGTGCCGACAACATCGTATGTTAAACTTCTCCTTCTCTGCAATCCATGTGTTAGGCATTTTTTTTTTTTAATAGTTATTAATTTGATAATATAGACGAAAGAAATATTTTACCTTTCATTTACCCCTCGGTGGTGCTTGGAAGCATTTGTTTTAAAGCATTAATGTAATTAAAACGTACTGTCTTAATCCTATACACTGTGTAAATTAAGTATGGAAACAATATAATATATTTTAAGTATTTAAGTAACAAAACTAAATCTTTGCAAGTAGATTTTGATTAATAAAATATATTTCTAAAGTTCTTATTGTCCTTGAACCTTCAGTGGGGGATGTCAGAAGAAATGTCAGAAGGAATGACAAAGAGTCAGAAGAAAATATAAAATGTAAGCATAGGTCAATACGTAGATAAAAATAAAAGGGCTCTAAGAATAGACAACAATGCCGCAAACACGTTTTCAAAAGGATGACCGAGTCAAAGATAGCAGGTCATAAAACTTTGCATTAAAATTATATTGCTGAAAACAAAAATGCAAAAACCCCCGATACATTCGACCTTTTTAGATCAGGTTTGTGGCAAGTTGCTCAGAATGCAAAGCCCTTTGAAATCATGTACCGGGTGTCCAATCAGCTGAGGTTAGGTGTTAACAAATTAATGAGAAAAAAAACTAGATTAAATTCCATTGAAAACCAAAAATGTAAGATACGTATAGTTATAATGGTGTCAATACACACCATTATAGCTATACAGCAGAGCTATGAATTCAGGGCAAGATTATATATTATATGAACACCCGGTATAATATAACATAGGCCAATGAAGTTTTTTCCAAGACTTCATGTAGAGACGTCCCTAGTGGAAGTCGCCAGCGAAACTGCATTGTATTGGTCTATGTCATATCATACAATATTTTATTTACACATGCTCTAAATCTTTTCTGCGGGGGGGGGGGAATTCCTTAATAACAACTAACTGATCAACATTATTAAGATTGACTATTAGTAGTCTTAACATCAACTATCACATCTAGTGTTTTGTAGAATTTATGATTGAAGCATTCCTTACATTACTAAATTATTCCACTTAGATACGTTTTTAATGTAAGTAGTGATCACTGGTGTAACAAGAAGAATTCCCTTATCTCACATTGTGTAGTTTTTAACACTGCAAGTTATCAAGTCTGACAATGACAACCACTTTGAGTTACGATATCACCAACTAAATGTTCTGGAGTGACAATCATTACGGTATGAATGTACTCATTTTATAGCAGTACAAGAGATTAACAGGTTTTGTTTGGTATTATTATATAAATTCTTTTCATGGTCTTCAAAGGTTTGGTATTATGATGTATAGTCAACTTAAACATTTTAGTTTACATCTAAGTAAGGAAAATTAAAAGACTTCTACCCTCATTTAATGATATGACACTTTTCATCAAATCTTAATGTCAATTAAAGTTATATAAGAAAATTATTAATTATGACAGAACAATTTGTTATAAAACTCAAAAACAAAATAAAAACTATTAATTGACTGAAAGCTTAGGCTAACTAAATTGATAATTTATATATCATGGAATCACTATCCATGTGACATATTTCTTGAATGTTTTCTTATATATAATCGTATTTGTGGAAAAATTTAATAATCCAATCCTATACATAAAAATACTCAAATTAAATGTAACAGATTTAACTAACGTATTATATACATGTTAAGATACTTTTAAGATCGTAAAACTTATCGTTAATGTAAAGTTTGGTTGTTTACAAAGCAAGTTTTGTGACTATAATGCCGAATGTTAGAGCAAGTCCGGGATACTTCCCGCCTGATATTGGAAACAGAACTAACTACTCCCCTTACCTTACTTTTGTTCAGGACAACATTTATGAAATCAGATATTTCACTTTATGAAATCTATATTTCAATCTATGAAATTAAAATGATATTTAACTTCATGAAAAAACGACATAAATTAATCATACTATTTCGTAATAAAACTAAACCATTTTAAATTTATTTGGCCAATAAAATGTTACACATTGTTGTTGTTACACTGCTATAGGAAACATTATTGAAATAAAAATATATACTTTTTTACTAATGTTTACTAATGTATTCTTTAAAATCCTTACACATAATTTCGCATTGACAGTTAAAGTTGTTAACCTCTTATAAAACAAGGAAAGATTTTGAGTTAGAAATGTGTTAGGGTTTTTAAAATTGTAAACTACGAAAAGTTATTTGTTTTTATATGTTTTTTTCTTATAACCTAAAACCTTTTTCAATAAATGTAAAATGTTTCAAGATTCTATCTGGTTAATTTTTTCGCTTGTTTATTATATGTATATTGTAGACTCATTCTAAGAAACTATTAATACTTTGATAGCTTCCAGTATAAATTTATCTACTCATAGTAAGCATGTCAAAACACCGTAACATTTATAAACTAATACGTCATTTTTAAACAATCATATCAAAATATAAGTGCATGTTCCAATTCTTCCTTCGGAAAATTTCTGTATAGTGAACATATTTACCTTAATGCTAAGGTCTAAGTAATAATTTAAAGAATAATAAAATACTTTGGTAAAATTTGGTTGGTGTTGATTGTTTTTGAGGCATTACATTTTTTCATTGATCCATTTAGGTCTATCTCATTAGATAGGTAATATTCTATTATTATAATTCTAATTGTCACAATTCCTTGTACTAAATTAGTTCTTACCATGTCAGTATTTAAATTTAAATTCAATTTGCTATTCAATCATAAGACAACATGAACCCTGGATAAAAAAGCGTACAATTCTTAATTATTCTGAGTCAGGTCTTTCTTCTTATTAAATAACTTCACATAAATGAATTCGATACTTAAACTACTTAGAACTCAACAAGAAAATACAGCAGTTATCGTGTTTTCTCTGGCGTTCATGGAACTTCGGCGGCGATTAACAAGTTTGGTCATTAATTATTAAATGTCCAGAGTTGGTAACTGAAGTACCCGACCACAAGAGGCTTTCGGCTTACAACGCTTTTTCTGCATGTTTTATCAAACTATGGGAATATTTTGCAGCAGTGAATATCTATATAATAGAGTGCTACCTTTTTCCTAAACAAACGATTTCGTGAATAAATTGTAAAGAATGCATTTTTATTTAAAATGTTATGTGGTATTCAACAAATTAAACGATTTTTTAGCTTTTGCACTTCAAATGCTTATAATATTAAGAACTAAATTTTACACTTGACGCCTCCTACATACTTATACTATTATTATAAAATTTTATCATCCCCTGAAAAACCTACAGAGTTCAATAGCAACTGTGTAAACTCGAAACCGCAACGAATAAGTAATGTTAAAATGTCATATCTGATTAGGGTCCAGTTAATTTTTTCGTTTAGCTTTTTAGTACCATTCTTAAATTTACTTAAATCTAATGATTTTTTTGTGAAAAATTAATAAATATTATACCTAGGTTAATTTTTAAACTCATACCATAAAAAGGTCAATTCTATATATTATATAATACTGTAAACAAAATTAATGTCAAAGTAAAGATTATTCATGATTACGTCGTTGAAGTTTTTAGTTTTAACATTTTAAAATTGTTTTACAGGCAAAGAGAGCTTCGAGCTACCAATATTTGCATGAAGGTGATAATTGGTTATTTGAAAGTCAAATTAGCCCTGTATTTACTATGCTTTTAAGCTTAAGATGGGAGAAGAAAGCTGGATGGTCTTAGGAAGAAATTTGCTGACAAACCTAGACTTATCAAAGAGTTTAAAATTTTATTACTATTTTCTTTTTAATTTTAAGATTATTGAAAGCAGTCCTCCGAATTCCCTGCTTCAATTAAGTAAATTTTATAGCATCAAATTTAAAGTTCTTGCTAATGGAACATTTTTAAATCCTTTGATCTGTTTCACAATCCAGAATCAATATTAAGATCGTTAATAAATAAAATAAATTGGCACGTTATTGATCGTTAATGAACTATGAAAGCACCAACTGGGTCATTAAAAAATAAAACCATGATAATTTAGGTTTGCCGTATGAGTGGTTCTATTCTTACTTATTTAATCGTTGTATTCAATTAATGCAGTTTTGCAGCAGTGATAAATACCGAAACTTCTCCATTAATTCTTGGTTTCTTGTTTTTTATTGCAATAAATAAATAAACTGTAAAAGTCATGAACAATTGATGTTATGATAAAACTGAGATATCTATGGACTTGTTAAGTGCATCTTAACATTTTATTACGATTCCACTGTTATTTTTTAGCTCTTCCTTATAGCTGCAGTTTGTTTTATCTTATTGCCCTCATATATGTCTGCTAACCCAAATAGTAAAACATTAGTTACTGCAGTTAATTTAAATTTTAATTTGTAAATCTAAGTAAACAATATATTGATTTATTTTTATAGTTTTATTGCGTGCCCTGCTGATGTACTCTGGTTTCCTTTCGTCTAGAAAAAACAATTTTCTATTTGGCTTAAAATGTTTGTATTCAAATTACTATTCAACACTACACCAAGTAATGATATGGCTTTAATGAAACAAAATTAATTTAGTCCATGCATATTCTGTTGATAACTATAATCACTCATAAATAGTTTATATAAAAAATCAATACAGTACTTGCAATTATTCGAATTTTGCTAAATAACTATTCTTAAACTTGCAATAACGAATAATTTTTGGGCCATAATCTGACTAATAAACAAACATGATGAAAATATACACATCAAAGTTCGACATAAAACTTAGTTAATGAAAAATTAAAAGATAAATTATAAGTAATAAATTTAATTAGTTATAAAATATGAAACAAAGATTATTTTAATTTTTTATTAGATAATTTAAATATTTAAATAATTGTGTAGGTTTTTTGTCGGAAACAGAATTTAAACAAAGGTTTTAAGAAACGTAAAATAAATAATTTCAGAGCAGTTTTTTTATCAAATTACCAAACATATACCGACTGTTACAGTGAATCTCTTTAAACCATAAATTAAAACATATACAAAATGTAATTTACCTTTTTACCCTCCAAACAACGAAAGTTTCTATTTTATGATAAAGTTTCGCACTAAATCATACAACCTAAAATTTGAAACTCTGAAAATTTTAAAAGCTCTTCCTTGTTTAGAATTGAGGGGTTACGCAATAGAAAGCCGAACGAAGCTGTTGGGACACATAAAATAATACAGTACTTATTATTATAATTATTATACGTAAAAGACGTTTTACCTGGGTTTAAAAAGCGTTTCAATTCAATTAACTATATATATATATATATATATATATATATATATATATATATATATATATATATATATATTGGTTATATATGTATTATATATATACTATATATACATATATAATGAGATAATAATAGTTTTTATAATTTAATAAATTGTCACACTTTGAAGATTTTAAATATTTAAGTGTTCTTATCATCACTCAGGTAACTTGGGTAAAAAGTTTATTATGTGTTGCATATCTATTTTTTTGTATGTTACATTTGGTGTATAATAATTTGTTATAATTCAGATTTATGTTTTTAACTTTTTAAATTATTGTAAGTAGTTATTGCACTAAGAACATAAACGCCACAATATCAATAGTGTTCAGAACGGATTGATTATAATTTAAACTTAAGAAAGTAGACAAACTACTTTTAAAATTTGTTAATCAATTAGTGTATTCTTTTATAAAAAAGTTTTAAAATAAAAGTAATGGGAGAATGACAACCACGCAACAGTGTTGAGGTACGAGGATGTTAAAGCCAATATGTGAGACTGGCGCCGGACGAATAGCTACGAATCCGAGCTGATCTAAAAAATGCAAAACAATTAGAATATTTTTGATCCAGTTAAGTTATCAGAGCTAGTATATTATGCATCATGTGGTAGCATGTCAAACCTTCAATTTTAATTTTATAACTAAATTACATATAATTAATAAAATACATTAATATTCAACACTCTAGTTTGAATCCTTTTAAATATTTTAATGAAATTATTATTGGGTTAGTCAATAAAATAATTTAAGGTTTAAAAACATTTGAAAACACCAAAATATGATGCATCTATTATTTGTTTGTACTTTAGTAAGCCTTTAGAGTTTGTTGTATTACGTTGAAAACGTTGTCGTATAAACTAACAAAAAAGTTCAGCGGCAATATTCGTGGGGACTTAATACAATCTTAAGGAGGTTTTTCAATATTCTGTAATCTCTTCGACACAGAGGAAAGCAAAAATATCAATTCGATGAAAACTAATCAAAGAAAAATACAAGTAACATAACGAAATATGTTCGGTATTTTCAAATAGGCAAATCGTCCAATATGCTGACGGCACGACTCTGTTTCACCTAAGATAAAACTGAAGAAATTGAGATCCAATATTGCAAGGAAATAAAAGCTTGCATTCAATACTTTAAAAACAAACATTTTAAGGTAACTACAACAAAATCAAGCGGCATGTTACTCAGTTGCAGCACTACTCTAAATGCATACCGCCCGGCTGCAATCATAGATGACACTATCATCGAGAAATCGGTTACACAAAATTTCTCAATGTCCTCATCGATGATGAACTCACATGGACAGAAAATGTTGACAGTGTTGGCAAAAGATCTAGGGAGCTTTTGTTTATGACTTATTACAGACTAATACCGTGGCTCCTGTCGTGTGGCATTGCTATGTGGGGTAGGTGCTCCCAGAGAAATTTCCACCGACTGTTTGTCCTACAGAAAAAAGCCAATCGAATAATAGCAAAGCTCAAATTTAGAGAGTCATGTTGGGATGCCTTCCTCGAGTTGACTGTGTTAACTTTAGCTGAGCTCTACCTCTTGAAAACAGCTCTTTATTGCTAATTTAACCCAGGATAGTGATATACACAGTTACAACACAAGACCCAGCAACGTGTACAGAACTTAACAACACAGGTTAGTAGCTGTATCACGCCCACCCTCTAAAGTGGGAGTTGGCATATTGAACATCATTCCGGAGGCCATCCGTTTGAAAACTGCAAATCAAAGATCATTTGTACGTCAAATGTGAATGAGTACGTGGACTACATGGGGCGGCTTGCATCGGATTGATTCCTACGTTTTTTATTTGTTTTCCACTCTAATTGTGTCATCTGGTTGTGATGGGGACTAAACTCTTGGTTATGTATTAATGCCGCATTCTATGCAATACCTGGATTGTTGACAGCAATATAAAGTTTGTTTTGACTTAATCAAGTAAAATAATAAGTAAAATTATTGTTGTATTATTAATGTTTAGTAATGGCAAAGGATTGTAAGTTACAGCTGTATACAGTTTGTCTCTACTATAATTACTGAGATGATATCACTTCCGTGGTCCTACAACCACCTTCGATAGTTTTAGTTAACTTTATATTTTATGATGCTAAGCTTCAAATTATGTAGGCTTTGTAGGAAATACTTACTCCTATCAATGTCATAGAGCTTAGACGTTTTTGAGACACAAGTCAATTATTTAGCTTGATATTGGGTAAATTAGAATTTGTTCCATAACACCCATAACACCCAAACTTTAAATCTAAATAGGTGTTTTAAATTAAACCATTCCAACTAATATGGAGCAAAAGCAATATATATATATATATATATATATATATATATATATATATATATATATATATATATATACAGGGTGTTTGGTAGTCAGTGTCAAAAAAATTAAGGGGTTATTATGCACACAAAATGCAACAAAAATACGCAAATTAGACACTTACATCTCAATCCACCTTCCAGTAGCACTCATTTTAATTTTTTTTCAAAATTCTTGACATTGCCCTTAAAAATCTTATTTTTCTTGCCATTTACCAAACATATCGCATTTTTTATGTCATTTTTAGAAAGTACATAAAATTTTCTATCAGAATAAGTACAGTTTGTTCCAGTTAAGCCTTCTTAAAACTTTGTAAAATCTACCCGAAAACAAAATTTTGGGAAATTTAAAAAAAGGGCGCTATAACTTACTTAAGAAAATTTTTTTATGCTTCAACCTACAAACTGTCAAATATCACCAAAACTTACCCACATTATAAGCTTTAAAATGATATACTACAAGTGACATTTCCTTTACGCCTACTGGGCGAAATTAGGAATTAAACATAATTATTGACCCTTTTTTATAAATTCACCACCAACACCAACACCAATAATAAATACTAAGATAGAAGTTCTTCAAAGTTGGACCATAAAGGTTTGATTTCGACTGCCGGTACTTATTAAAACTAATATCGATGGAGTACCTTAGCTGCCTTAAGACTGCCCCTCAAGCCTTTTGTGGCAAATAATTGTTGCGAAAAAATTAGCAACTAAAAACAATTTATAAACTCATTATTTGCAATTAAAACAGATTTTATTAAAAATTATAACAAATTAGAAGTAGAAAATTTAAGTTAAACACATACATAAAAAACATAACTCTTAAACACTGAAACTTTAAAACTTAAAGATCTTGTTCAAACTGCCTGCCTCCAAGTCTGATACATGCTCGAGACCTCTTTCTCATTGCACCAACTGTAACTTTAAAAGAAAGTTTTTCTCGCAACTTTTCTATAGCTGTTGTGATTCGGTGTCTCAGCTCTTCTTCATTTTCCACGGTTGTTGTGTATACTTCACTCTTTAGAAAACCCCAGACAAAGAAGTCCGTATGCCCACTTGTCCACCAGGTGGATGGGTGGACAGTTGAGTCCACTGTTGTGTGGATTGGAGTGTCCACTCATATTTGGAAAAAGTGGATCCGTGTGCCCACCTGTCCACGATGTGGGTGGGTGGACAAGAGTGCCCACTACTGAATGGATCCGTATGCCCACTTGTCCACCAGGTGGGTGGGTGGACAGCTCAATCCACCACAATGGGACTTGGAATAATTATCGATTACCGCCTTGATCGTGGCCACGGTAGTCCACTACCGAGTGGATTGGAGTGTCCACTCATTTTTGGAAAAAGTGGATCCGTATGCCCACCTGTCCACCAGGTGGGTGGGTGGACAGCTCAATCCACCACAATGGGACTTGGAATAATTATCGATTACCGCCTTGATCGTGGGCACGGTAGTCCACTACCGAGTGGATTGGAGTGTCCACTCATTTTTGGAAAAAGTGGATCCGTATGCCCACCTGTCCACGATGTGGGTGGACGGGTGGGCACTGCAATCCACCGGTGGGTGGGTGGACAGCTTTGCCCCGGTGGACAGCGATCGCCTAGCCCACGATTTTTTCGCCAAGCCCCACGGCGTTATCCGGGGAAGCTATACTTTCTGATTCCGATAATGGACTTCACTCATACTACCCTAATGTTTCCATGAGTGATACCAACCCTTAACCTGCGACGTTTCCGGGAATTCGAAAAAACAATTGCCGACAAGTGGGCAATTTGATCCACTTTTATGTATTTTGAAAAAAATTAAAATGAGTGCTACTGGAAGGTGGATTGAGATGTAAGCGTCTAATTTGCGAATTTTTGTTGCATTTTGTGTGCATAATAACCCCTTAATTTTTTTGACACTGACTACCAAACACCCTGTATATATATATATATATACAGGCAATAGATATATATATAAGGCAATAGATAAAAAATATACAGTTATTATTTAACAATTAAATATAAATTTTTTATCTCATTATACTTTACACATATGTTGAATTTTTAGCGGTATGAATAGTGAAGCAATTGGTTGGTATTTAAATTTCACCAAAAAAAAAAACAAGTTAATTATTACGTCTACCTGGTAAACTTAGACAGCCATTAAGAAGTTTAATAATTAATTGTTTTACCTGGAAAGTTGATAAGAATGAAAATCCGATAATGTCAACGTGCTTTGTTTTTGCTGCAAATTATTATCAGGGTATTTGTGTGCTTTAAATGCCACGTTCTATTGATTATGTACCAGCTAAATAATTCCAACTGACTCTTTACCGTCATTTTTATTGAGACCAAGTATGCTAAATCTGCAGTTGAGCTCCCAATTACGAATTGGAGCTCAAAAACAATTTGTACGAGCGTAATATTGCTTAAAACATTGCAATTCAATTTTTTTTTATCCAAGCAATATGTGTAATTTATTGATTAAATACACACACAATGAGTTATAAATATTGACATAAAATAGGGACATAATGTTTTTTCTAAAAAAAATAATAATAATAAAAAATTCAAAATATGCAACCTTTTTATGAGTAAAAGCATTTTGAGAAGAAAACCCTAATGCAGTATTGTGTCTTTATCTCATAACAGATACTGCATTGCACATATTCTATTTTTAACCTAAGCAATGAAAAAACTATATGAACCTAATTATGACGATCTGACACTTATGTTTGCTCCTTCACGCTCGTCAATAGTTGACTATTGTTAAAAATACTAACACAGTAATTTTAAGCAATGATTACCTTTGAAATATATTTTAAAATGTGTCAATTACCCCATTTTTAAGATCTGTAGTTATTATAGTAATAATTATTAACGTTGCGAGATAATTTGCAGCGAATATCAGAGAATATTATTTACCATGATAATCCTCTCAAAAGGGAAAGATTACAAAGTAAAGAGGTTAAACATTTCTAACGTTTAATCTCTCAGAGTAATTATGATGTTTCTTCTTCGTGATAATGGTAATAAAAGTCCATTATGACATTAAACTATTATTTACTAAGACGATTTATTAGCCAAATATGCTGTAAAATATACTACATACCACAGCTATAGCTTAAACACACGTTTAAAAATCAATTATGTTTAAAGTATAATAATAAAAACTACGATCTTATTTAAAATGTTGTGGTGTTTCATTAGAAGGGATCGAAACAACTAATTTTAATAATTATAATTTTTTATGTGAACAAAAATAAAATATTTAAGACAATTTTTGTTTGTGTCATACCGGGACGTTAATTAACAGGCCTACACTATTATATAATTAAAAGTTATATTACTTATTTGAGTTATATTACTTATTATTTATGACATGGAATACTATGCGGGGAAAGTATGTATCATCATTTAAAATTTTTTTGCCAACGAAATTTGATATGCCATAAATATCGTACATATTTCGAACAGCAATTTAACTGTATTTCAATAAATAAATACATTTTATGAAAGCTATTATAGCTATTTCTAGAACCCATTTTTCAATTACAGCGAATTTTAAATATACTATTTTTAAAGTTCATTGTTCTTAAAAATCAAATTTTATTGCATTATCAATTAAATTAAAATTCTGAGAAATATTTTGGTCTTCAATAATTTGTTAATTTCTGGTTCCCTTAAATAGCTAATGAGAAATTTAATAAGTCAAAAGAGGTGCAATCGTTTCAAGGTTTAGGTGAATGAAATGCGCTTTGAATAAGTATTTTTATAATAACTGAACATTATTTCAATAGTATAAACACGTTATTAACAAGAAATTGATTGCCTTGTTGCTGTTATATTAAAATATTATAGACCGTTTTATAAACCTGTTTCCTCTGAATGAAACTTTGTTGATTTCGGGTATTCAGAAAGAATTTCCTATCATCAGAAACTTATTGGGGTTGAAATCGCCCAGTTCCAGCTGAGCAGTTCTATTGTCACAACAGCTATCTTTGCTTAGGCCACTCAATCGGTTGTTGAGTGAAGCTCTATTTTATGAATGCAGATAAAATCCAAATATATTCTCAATGTTAATTTTTTAGGTTGGTGTTAGCTTTGATTAAAACTTTTATAAGCCAAGAAAACCTAAATGCAGACAGTTCCTTACAAAGTGTTATTACCCTTAGTTATAATAGTCACGGGGGACTTAAGGAACGTTTTTTTGCGAGGTCAATTTTTATGACGCTAGCTGAGGTCGTAAAATGCCCGAGTTTTGAAAAGGAACTTTAGGCCCATGTTATGACGTTTCTTTTCATACTACTCAATTCTACGAACTAGCCTTATTTAATAATATGTTTAGTAGTTTTTTTCATCTAAAACAATTCACCTAGATCACAAATAGACATTGTCCTTAATCCTTAATCCATCAGTTGCTATTGAAACAATCAGCTCAGCCACTACCCGCAATAGTTGAATCGAAAAACCAGTTAGTTATCGTAGCACCAATACATACATGATTTTACTATTAAAATTTGAAATAGTTTGTTTAAGACGTGCTGGTGACAAACCTACTGTTCAGAAGTAAAACAAATGACATCATTCATACGGTTACACGAACATACCTATACATAGGCAAGCAGTTTTAAAATCTATCATGGCAAACCAACATCTTCCTAAAAACACCTTTACTCTTCGGTGCAGGAAACAAATAAAACAATTTGAAGATAAAAATATATATTCCGGTATATTTCCCAAATAAAAAAAGATTTAAGTAAATTAAGACAATGAATAATATGAAGGAACCCTTGAGATATTCAATACTGATTCCTGTACCCATTACCTTCAGTCGTTTAGACGATAGTAAAACTTTAGGTCGCTAGCAAGGTTTTATTGCTTCTTGTAAATCGTAAATAGGTAATAACTTAAATGTTCTTTGGTGCTGGCTTTTTATTTACGACTACACATTATTTAGAGGCATATTCATTTTCCAAGTACCATTTCTAAGTATATATTAATTTACCTTGACAAATAAACAGTTTTCGTATATTAAAAAAACTTTTGTTACAAATTTCAGGCATCGTTTTTGTGGACAAAGTTTATAATTACTGAGAATTTCTCAGAAAGTGTTTCAAGTAACTCAGAGTCTGAATGATTTTAAGTGACTTAGTTTTGGTTTCCGTTGCCTCACACGGAAGCGCTTATTTAATCTTCGAATCAGTCCATGAACAATGCTGATCCAAAATTAAAAGTTTAAACAATCTACATTTTATGAAAAAAATAATATATATATATATATATATATATATATATATATTATTTTTTTATATATTATTTTTTTTTATATTATGTTGTTTATATGTGCAATGCCTTATAGAATAATGAAATTATGCATTAAAAATATGCTATATATATATATATATATATATATATAGCATATTTTTAATGCATAATTTCATTATTCTATAAGGCATTGCACATATAAACAACATAATCATCAGATGGTAACATTGTGAACATTGCATAAAATATATAGAATTATATTTACAAACCCAGATAAAAATTATGAATGCAAAGATAGATAAGCAAAAAGTCGATTACTTTAAAAAAATTAATAGTTTCTTTTTTTAAATATTTATTTATTTTTAACCGTAAGATTGATCGAAAATATACTCTTAAACCATCATTAATATGTGGAAGAATATTATTTACCTGGATTGCACACAATTTACTCATTTTAAAAATAAAGTACAGGAGATTATTTTGATGATGACAATCCTCTTTTTAAATGTTCAATTATTATTTATGGAAGTGAAATGGAGAGTTTTATAAACCCGTTTTGAAAGTTTCATCTTTAAGATACAGGGTTATAAAAAAACCTCAATGAAAACTTTAAAAATATTAAATCCTGAACGATTAATGTAATACTAGTAACCTTAAATATAAACTAAAGATCGTTGACTGATTGAAATTTGACCAAAGATTTATTTTATAAAAACAACTAAAACAATATTTACTAAATCGACCATATTATAACATTTCTGAATTTCTCGAAGATCATAAATATGCTCCACACACTTGACACACATAACACACACACATACATAAACACAACTGATGAAAAAGCTGGAAGAAGAAGAAAATTAATATGACGATTCCCCGGTCTTCAAGGACTGCGGTGAAGACATCGATGGTAAATGGTATAACGGTAAAAATATATTTTACATTTCCGTTACTTTTCAACCACATTGCATATTGGCTACCTGGTTAATATAAACCAATTATTAATATATAATTTTACATTTAAGTATTTAGTAAATGCAGAAGTTACATCACTGCTACAGATTTAATGATAAGAGCAGCATTCACACCATAACAACTATTTCAACATTGGGCCTCTCTCGCTTGATTGATTTGGGAATTGACAGCCTCCTTAGCGTCGAAAGTTAGTTGTTGTGCGTGGTTTAAAAATCAGGCCGTTTAATTTCCAAAGCGCATTAACTTAGTTGCTATCCTGTAGTATTTGTGTTAAGTTGTATTCATCAGAACACGATAAATTCACATTAATAACCAAATAAACATTTCTAAATTGAACATTTTGTAAATTACTACTTTTGTTTTTCAAAGCAAAAAATTTTTGGCCAATTGTTGTGCAACTTTTTGGTTTTAATAGGACAGAGTTTATTACGATGAGGGGGGTTACATGAATTCTGGCAATAAAAGAAATAAGTAGGATGATTGGATTTGCATTTCAATTGAGTACAGTGCGATTGCGGTGGACCCAGTACCCACATAATTGACCAAATGGTTAACCACCACTTCAAATGATTAACAAATTCGGTTTACTAATTAACCTCTAACTTTAAATGTTACAAAGGAATGATGAAGCGTTTTGTTTCCCTTACTACCATATTTTTTTTTCTTTTAAATTCTCATCATTTTGAAACTTCAAAACACAAGTTATTTCCTTAAGCCAAATTAGTTCAAAATATGACATTTTATTAAAAATATACGTAAAAAATTATAAGTAATGAGATTACTTTTTTTTAGATAAGTTGTTTCAAACTAAAAAAATTAATAAAAGAGACATTTAATAAAAAAATCTGTGTTAACAGAAAACGCTCTGACTAAAAGAAAGCATAAGACTTGTAAAAATAAGTTCTTACATAAGTTATTCTAACACATTATTATACATATAACAATTTCACGAGTTACGAAGTGTTTATTCCGATCTCATTTATTGGTGATTTTAGCTGTGTAGAGTAATGTGGATGTACATTATTAATTTTACTATTTTGGTCCAACATTAACTAGGTTACAATCGTTAATTAAAGTCTCTGTAACACAAGTTCGCAAATTATTACGCAACGGGTTTTCTTCAAGACATAAATCAAGTGTTGTAACGTATAATTTACGACTGGCCGTGTATGACGGTATGTCGTCCGTATGCTCCGGCGCGCGGCGTGCGGCACTGGCTATATGGCCCATTACAGTTTAACTGCGATCGGTGGATTCATTTACTGCCGTATTTAACGCGATTATTTCCAATTAATGTGGCGATAACTCAGACCATTTACTTGATGATTACTAGTCTCATACACATACACATCGCCAATACAAAATAATAACAAAAATTGATAATACATTATTGATTGTCATACAACATGTAAAATGTAGCTTATGTATTTTTTATGATCTTAAAAATTTTATGTCTTCAACTTGGATTCTGACAAACTAACACAATACGACGAACACTTTTGAAATTTTAAGGTGTTTCTACATTTAAAAAATATTAGAACTTAACAATACAAATAGCAGAAACTTCTCGCAGTGAAGTATATAGGTAAAAGGGGTCTGAATACATTTACATTGATTTGTATTTATCCTGTTTCATCCCAAATTATTTCCTTTGAATAAAGTGCAGCGGTTTAGTGCTGCGCTTCCGTATCAAAATCACTAAAGGCATACAATTTTCCCGGCTCGGAGCGCGCACCGTTCAAAATCTTAAGGCTGCGGTCTACCCCAGCCAAAACAACAACAATGCCGAATGCCGCCTCGCGGCCGTAGCCCTAGGCGAGTTTGATGGCTGAAGAGGTTTACGGGGATCGTGTTTTAAAATTAACCAATTAAGATAGAGATTGGCTGTTAACTTTTTCTAAAAAAAGAAAAAAGGATCTAGTCGGCTATCTTTTTAGCATTTTTAAATAAAATTTCTAATTTCAGTAATAACTATCTAAAATCATCTGTTTTTTAGTTTTGTAAATGCAGAGGTTTAAGGGAATCATGTTTTAAAACTAACCGCTTAAGTAGAAAAAAGGATCTAGTCGGCTACCTTTTTAGAATTTTAAAATAAAATTTCTAATTTCAGCTATAACTGTCTAAAATCATCTGTTTTATCGATTTTCAACTGAAGTTTTCTATTGGTTTTAATGAACTAATTACAAAAGTGTAACACAGGAAAATTAGTACAGTTATTTTTCTTTAATATGACACCTTATTTATAGCTCTAGGCTTCATTTGGCAGAAGATAACACGATTCTAAAAAACCCTTGCATTTGGGTGCGCGCCAGGGGTAGATTGGAGCCTTCTATTCAAATTCAAATTCAATTCAAATTCTTTATTGCCGTAGATTGACAATTGTACAATTGTATTACAGCAGTCATGTATTATGGTCTATTGGTTACATATTTTTTTTTTGACTAATCTGTTATTAGAATCAGAAATAAACAAAATCTTTATAACTAATAAACATAAATAATATTTTATCCTTCCTGGTATTGTAAATACTCACCAACTGAGTAAAAAGCATTTTATTTCAAAAATGATTTTAGCAAAGCTTTGAATTTTACAGGGGTGTCTTGTAATTTAATGTAATCCGGGAGCCTATTGTACAATTTTGGTCCGATATTTTGAGGTAGGGCTGCTGAGATTGTTAATCTGTGTGGAGTTTGCCTGTGATTGTGCCGATGACGAGTATTATAATTATGCACGTCTGCTCCTGTTTGAATGGAAGGGAATTTGAATTTGTAAAAAACTAACATTTCATAAATATACAAAGAATATAAAGTTAAAAAATTTAGGGACTTGAAAAATGTTTGGCAAGATGTTCTTCTATTTATTCCGGCCATTATTCGAATAGCCCTTTTTTGCAGCCTGAATACACGCAAAAGTGCAGTCTCAGAAGCTGATCCCCATAATATGATACCGTATGTTAGTCGAGACTCGATAAGAGAAGAGTAAATTAGTCTCATTATAAAAACATCTTGGAATTTTGAAAAACGATTTAATAAAAATAACTGTGATGATAATTTAGAACAAAGGGTGTCTATGTATGGAATCCACGTAAAATTTTCATCAAAAATTAATCCTAAGTATTTGTTGTCAGTTGTAAATGGTAGCTCGAAATCGTTCATTACCATTACTGGATGATCTGCTGAAAGATTGTTTTGAAGGCCGAATAATAGACAATTTGTTTTACTTGGATTTACATGGAGGTTATTGCTGTTAACCTCCCGAACCTTCCAGCAGTGGCAACACAGCTGGGAGCACGACACCCGAGGACGATGGACTGCGCGACTTATCAAGCAGGTCCAACCATGGGTGGAACGGCGGCATGGGGAGGTGGACTACTACCTGACCCAATTTTTGACAGGTCACGGCTATTTTCGGTCGTACCTGAACCGGATGGGAAAGACCGGATCACCGGACTGCATTTATTGCCCGGGTGTTCCCGAAGATGCGGAACACACATTCTTCCGCTGTCCCCGTTGGGAAGGGCCCCGCCTGGAGGCCACACAAATCTTTGGTGTATTTTCGGTGGACTCAGTCTGCCAAAAGATTTTGGAGGATGAGGGCAACTGGGATTGTTTGTCACAGTTCGTCCGGGGCATCCTCCTGGAAAAGAAAACCGATCTGGACCGCGAAGTGGCCCAGATCCCTTGATCGAGCGGCTGGATAAGGAGCGAGCCCCACGGGCGTAAGCCAAATTTAGGCCTAGCCTGACGTAATGTGACAAACAATTCCAGGTTAGATTCCTAAAGAGTAGAGGAGGTTTTTTAGTGGGTAAACCCGTTTTTAGGGGAGCCCCACACTACAGGCTGGCCACCTGTGTGCGTAATGCATTTTTCCGCCTCTTTCTCTAAAAAAAAAAAAAAAAAAAATTGCTGTTAACCTCTACACTTGTGAAGGCTGTTGGACGTGATTGCTCGGATGACTAAGTCGTAGGTTTAAGTCTACTGTAGTTTCAGTTAGATTTCATTATAATTTTGATATCATGCCATTTCCGTCTTGGTTGGCCGTTTAAGGTCCGGTTTGCTGCAGAAAATTTAGTCCAAAATTTAATCTACACATCAAAAATGCTTGCATTTAAGACCTTCTTCTAACTCGGGGCGAGCGGTTCACCAATATCGACAAGAAACTGTTTGTACCTTAAAAAATTAAATTTGTAAAAGTGAAATTGGTACCAATCTTTTTTGTTTTGTATGTAATTGTAAAAAAATATATATTAAATATGTTATCAGTAATTTTACTTATGGTTCTCTGATTACACGCATTGTTTATTAGGGAGTGGCACATTGTTTTCGAACAATATGAGTTCACATTAACCAGTATACCAGAATTTAAACGTGTTTATTAGTTTTTTTAAATAATAAGACTCAATAGGACTTTATTTGCCATTAGATACATTTTGTACAATAGGCTTTTAATTGTTTATTGTTATTATTACTATTACTGAGGTACTTTTAAATGACTATCTTTAATGATGGATAGCAACAGATCTACAGGGTGTTTCCGAACAACCTGTAAATATTTTGTATATATGTTCCTTAGGTCGAGACAATAAAAAAATATCGTATAAACATACGTCCTAAAATGCTTCGTTAGGCCGCTAGCCGCTATTTTGTTTTTTAAATATAATAATTTTTATTTACGTGACGGTTTGTTGTATTAAATTCATATTTGGCATGAACTTTTATGACACCAATGTCCATTTTCAGAAAAAAATTATTTTGGTCCGATGAGTATTTTTAAAATGGAGGCCATTTTAAATGTTTTAACTCAAATATCTCAAAATCGGTAAATTTTATCAAACTACGACAACTAACAAAAAAGATGAACAATTAAATTATCTAACCAATGGTACCAAGTGTTTAAGGATATGTCAACAAATAACGGAGTTATTGAGATATTTCTTCTAAAATAACCTAAATTTGCATGCATTTTAATGGAAAATCAATGATTTATGCATTAAAATAACGATAACTCTGTTACCGGTTGTTCGATCCTTTTAATCTTGGTGTTATCAGTTAGGTAATTTTATTTGTCAACTTTTTTGTCTCCTGTAAAATTTTGATAAAATCTACCGGTTTTGAGATATTTAAGGTTTAAAAATTTAAAATGGCCGCCATTTTGAAAATACACATCGGACAAAAATAATTTTTTTCCCGAAAATGAAAATTGGTGTCATAAAGGTTCATGCCAAATATGAATTTATTACGACAAACTGTCACGTAAATAAAAATTATTATGTGTAAAAAACAAAATGGCGGCTAGCTGAATAACGAAGCATTTTAGGACATATGTTTATATGTTTTTTTTTTTTTTTACTGTCTTGACCTAAGGAACATGTATACATTTCCAGGTTGTTCGGAAACACCCTGTATAAATCTCAAAAATGTTATCAAATAAGTACGTACAGTTTCTATGGAAAGTTAAAGCCTATAACTGTGATGGTTTACGTTTTAACCTTTGCAGAGTTGGAATGTACAGCGACATGTGCACAGCCACCGCTGTAAACTGAGACGTGTCGAGGCTTTATGAGTCTCTCTTCCGTTCAATAAACACTCACCGCGAATATATCAGTCCTGAACAGGATTGTGTCCCGCTGGCTCCGAAATGCTTCTCAAGGTAACATTTATTTTGGTGAAATACATTGAATCGTGTTTTTATGTAGGAGATATAAATACCAAGGTTGCTTTTACACCGATATATAAAGTACTTCAAAACATTAATCTTGAAATTGTTTATAATTTGTCCATTTTCTTTGGGATCCGTCATAAAATTTGTTTATCCAATCATAATAACTGATTTTGAAAGAAGCTGGGTAACAAAAAGATTATGATATCGCTTTTGAAACTGAAGGTTGCAGGTTCAGAGAAAAGTTAATGGCTTTTATGGCTTGAAACTGCCATTGGTTGTTTGGCTATTAATTAATGGCCCTCTCTAAAGAAACAGCTGGCCTTATACACTAACAAAACTACACTAGGCATCAGACCGATTCTACACTAATCCTTAGCTCATATACGCCTTTAAATAAGCCCTGGTAGCGTTGACGTCTTATAGAGTGATAAAGTAACTATATTGTACACTTCACTTGGTAGCCTTATTGTCTTGAGGACTAAACTGTTGTTTCTAGAATTACTATAAAATACTGTCTCATACCTGTATAATATTACTCATACCTGTCTGATCGCACTCTTGTAGTCAGACACTCATCAGCACTGTCGCATCCAATTTTAGTTACCTCTGGCGTCCCTCAGGGGTCACTATTGGGTCCATTTCTTTTCAACGTTTTCATCAACGATATAGCTGATGTACTTGATGTTGGAGTGCTTCTTTTTGCAGATGACCTCAAACTTTTCTGCGAGATTACCTCGAGGGATCATAATACTCGGCTGCAGAGAAATCTCAACAGCATACTTCACTGGTGCAGACTAAACTCAATGGACCTGAATGCAAAGAAGTGTGTGGTCATGCAGTTCTCACGCTCCCCGAAGAAGAATCTCTATCACTATTACATTGGTCAGCAAGCTCTGGAGTCTGTTGATGGGATTCGTGACCTGGGAATCTACTTCACACCAAATCTTCATCCTACCCAACACATCTCCCAGATCTGCGCCAAAGCATACTCAGTGCTTGGTTTCATCTTCAGAGCCACTAGAGGGCCTTTTACTCTCTCCACCATCAAAATTCTGTACTCAACTCTTGTCCTCTCCACCTTGGAGTATAACTCGCCCGTCTGGTCGCCTTATCAACTTGGTCTAATTGAGGAGCTGGAAAAGGTAAAAAAACAGATTTTTGAGATTAGTTGGTGTCAAGTTGGGTCTTTGTTACAATAAGGTTCAACTGGAAGAGATCATGCTCCTCCTTGGCCTTCAACCCTTGTCTCACCGCAGAACATTGTCAGATGTATTGTTACTTTTCAAGATCACCAACGGCTTATTGGATTGTCCTGAACTATTAGAAAAATTGACTTCCACGTCCCACGTCACTCAAGACACCAACAACTCTTCACCAAATCCCACCATCCATCAACATACAAGCAACACAGCACACTTCCTCGACTGATGCGATCTGGAAACAATATGTGTGGTGAAGTCAACTTCTCTGGCGTCAGTGTCTCCTCCTTTAAGGCAGAAGTGTTAGCGCTGCTAAGAAGAGGTATTCTTCAGTGAGAGATGTCTGCCTTCGTTTTGACACTTTTTACTTCAATTACAGCTGAAGTGTCATGTTGCAATCAATCTTTCACTGTCAGTATTGATCTTGCTTGTTGAGATTTATTTTTATCTTGTTATTATTGCAGTTTAATTAATTCATTCACTGTTAAATAATCAACTACAAAGTTTATTTTTTTGTTTGGTTTTGTTGTTAATACCTATTTATAATTAATTCACTGTTTTATTTGTACCTGCAGAGTTTATTTTTATATTTTCTTATTTGTATACTGTTGTTAATGATCGTTCAAATAATTTATTCACTGTATAAGTTATCGACTACAAAGTTTTTATTTGCTTTTTTTGCAATGCTGTTGATGATGTTTATTCGCAGTATGTTTTGTTCTTGCATATTTTTTCATCTTTGAATATTAATTCTTTGCATCACTTTCATCTATTTATTGTATAGTTTCTTTGTCGTTCGCATCCACCATGTCCAATGTAACAAATTATTGTATATTATTTGTGCTTTTTGTGCATAGTTTAAGCATCTTTATGTAAAATGGCGTTTGCCGTGGGAATAATAAATAAATAAAATAAATAAATAAATACTACGGCATGTGATTGAAGCGAGCGTGTATCGATGTATTTTAAAATACATTTAGCATTTCGTTAAGCTTATTCGCATGCAGTAACTATTGCGTACTGTATTGCTGATATTTAGAGATTAACCTTATGTTCAAGAAATGTCTTTGTTACGACCTGGACTCAACAGGTTCCAACTCATGCATTCCCATTGCAATTCACGTAATATTGGTAGTAAATTTGTGTTTTGTTTATAAAAAATATAGGAGCACAGCTAATAAATTATAATTTTTTTTATTTATTTTTTTCCATAAATAAGTTTTTATACACTAAACCATTTAATTTACTACTATTTCTCACGGAAGCTAATTTGAATAATCAATTTAACCGTTTTATTTTAAACAATGTAAATGGAAAAATCTTTGATAGTCATTAGAAGTATTTGTTTAATTTATTGTTAGTTTTAGTGAATTTACAAAGTCCTTGGTTCATATCGAGCTAACCAGTTCGTGTTCGTATATGAATTTACAACTACTATGCTATGTATCCGCTGTGTAATAATGGAAGATGAAATGTTATTTAATGTGCAGAAGGACTATTATACTGAATTATGATAATTAAATTTCATACTGCTTAGTAGCTCCAATACGTATTTATTAGCTCCAAACTACACGTTCTTTATTATTCAATACCAATTTTTATGGAAAGCATCAGTTTGGTTTGATCGTTTTCATTTACGATTCATGAACCGTGAAGCTGCTAAATGTACAATGGAGAAGCCTATGGCAATGCGTTTCATTTCCGTGATTATGATTATGTGAACCGCTCATAAAACACACGCAACTGGTAATTTAAATCCAACATGGACTACTCTCATGGTTGTATAAAATAGTTTGGCTAATTCAAGACATATATATATATATATATATATATATATATATATATATATATATATATATACAGGGTGTCCAGCTTCCACCTTTACAAACTTTTCCAGGTTACTAAGCTAGCCAAAACAAACAGAAAAAAATCATATAAACATATGTCCTAAAATGCTTCGTTAAGCCGCTAGCCGCCATTTTGTTTCTTACACTTAAGAATTTTTATTTCCGTAACGGGTTGTTGTATTGAATTTATATTTGGCGTGTACCTTAATTACACTAATGTTCATTTTTCAAATGCATGTATATTTTCAAAATGGCGGCCATTTACAATTTTTAAACTCAAATATCTCAAAAACGGTAAATTTTATAAAAATTTAACAAGAGACAAAAAGTTGTAAAATTAAATTATCTAATATTGATATCAAATTTGTAAGGATCCAACAACAAATAATGGAATTATTGAGATTTTCTCTTAAAATAACCTAAATTGGCATTGGTTGTAGTGCAAAATCAGTGTTTTTCTGCAGAAAAACCACTATAACTTCGATAAATTTAGTACCATTAATTTTATTTTACTTTTTTGTGACATGAAAATTTTTTTAAATATTTAGCGAATTTTAGATATTTGGAAAATCAAAATTGTAGCCATTTTCAAAATATACAGTGGAAAAAAATTATTTTTTCCACTGTATATTTTCATTGGTATGATAAAGATCCATACAAAATATGATTTTAATACAATGAAATTAAAATATGACATTGTTACGGAAATAAAAATTATTATGTGAAAAAACAAAATGGCGGCTGGCGGCTTAAAGATGAATTTTAAACCCCTATTTGTATGATGTTTTTTTCTTGTCTTGACGCAAGGAACAAATATACAAAAGGGTTCCAGAGAGTTCCGGGACACCCTGTGTGTATATATATATATATACAGGGTGTCCCGGAACTCCCGGAAGATATATATATATATATATATATATATATATATATATATATATATATATATATATCTTCCCAATACGTTTCTTTAACACTTTTCATTAGTCAAAAAATAACAGCGTATTACAAGTTGTAAAGTTACTCCATAAACAACATGCCAATGTTCCTAGCTTCCGTAATGTAAAGTTTTAAATCATTCTGAACATGTAGTAAGTTTAATCGCATTATAATATCTAATTAATTCATATCAAACGAAGACAATTTATTAGTACCTAGTGTAAGATAGCTCATTCGCTGTTTAAGAATAACAATCATAAAAAACTGTTTCTCATAAGTAACTTTAAATTCACTTTAATTTGGAGCTAACACTTCTTATTTGGTAGCATTTGTGGCCTACAATATATGTTTTCTTGTTATCACAACTTGCTGTCTCCCCCGGGAGCAGGTTAGCAGCACATTGATCAATGTAGGCCCGTCCCGCCGGCAACAAAACTCCACACCTCTACTCTACTCTGCCCTGCTCCTCTCTTACCTGTTATTCAGGGGCTTTTACTACATACGTGACTCACAAAACTTATAATCATATTTCATATTTTATAATTATCTTTTCCTACAAAACCTACAAAATCCTACTAAACCCTACTAAACCTAGCTTATTGTGTAATTTTTGTTTTTGGGAAGATAAATAACTAAATTTTTACTCTAACCAAACGTATGGAAAGTTTTATAATTTTTATCTAGTGTTAAATTGATAAACTAATCTTAACATGTCTTATAGTCGGGGTGTAATAACTATTGTAAGGACCAAAATAATTAAGGTAATAATAAACAATTATCACTTTATTTTATTCAATTAAGTTTAGTAAAGACATTTTAAAGTTAATTTATAAGTTTTTAATTCCACTTTTTAACCATGATATAATAGCAGACTTAGGGTTAAGTAGGTAGGTTTGGTCAAAATATTACTTTTCTAGTATTACTTTAAAAAGGTGCAGACAGCTTGATTACATAATCATGGTGAAAATTTAAACTACAAACAAAAGTTTTTATCAATTAATTATCAAAACTAAATTACTGGAACTACTTATCCAAACCATTTCAGTGAGATATTTACAATTTTCCCAATTCTTATTTGTACGTTGAATTATCAGCTACTAAGACAGTCGTATATTTGCGATCGAATCCTAAAAATATACATCTTTAAATTGAAGGACATTTTCAAAACCAATTTTTATACTTTATGTATTATGATGGATTTATTGCATATGATATTTACAAGTTGAGACTTTTATCTCAAATTTAATTTACCTCAAAAATATAATTTTTTCAAGTAAATTGATATCAAATAAATGCCAGATGCGTAAAAGGCATTTCAACTATTTTGTTCTATTTATAATTATTTAACAGTTGAAAATACTAACGAAATCAATGCATGCCCTTAGGGTGATGTAAAAAACTTAAACTTTTTCGGGATTTTACTTTTTTGTGGGGTGAAGGAGGGTAAGTTTGTTATTGAAACCCCTTAAACGTGGCCTTCGAGAGCTCAAAAATAAAGTAAATGCAGCAAACCCGAACGCAATGGGACCATCGTATGGAGATTGACAAGATAAGAAAAAGAGTTTAAAATAAACTTGTTAATAAAATCTTTAATGAGATTCAAACACCGAATAATAAATCAAATTCGATTTTTTAAAAAGGAAATGAAATTTAGGAAGATGGTTGGTGGATACAGAAAATAAAATTATTTTTGTAATAATTTGTTTTAAATAATTTATCATGTTATTTGAGATGATTTTCGACTACATACAGTCTAGGATTTTCTTACGCTTAAGGCTTGATTTACTTTAGTATTTTATAAATGTATTTTATAGAAAACTCCAAAAAATAAAAGATAAATTTAACTAAACCCCGCTTGTTTCATTGCCAGACTCTCGCAACGTTATTGTCGTCTTGTTTAATCCTTCCCTGATGATATTCGACGATTCAGTTCAACTTAAATTTCCGTTGTTTGTTTAGGAAACAAGTTTTTTTTAAGATAATCATCCTTTTTTCTTTTATGTAAATATTTTGACGATTATTCCAAGAAGGGATTTTGTCTAAGACTTTAGATTCTATTTTACGTTATTTTTTTACTTGATTGACATTAAGAGGGGTAATCGATTTTTCACGCGTTTTGCTTTCGGTTATAGTTCCTGGCAAAATAGGCTATTTACAGAATTACGTTTAACTTCCGGAACAGTTTAAAATATCTTACTAGAATCAGAATAATAAAATTAAGCTTAATCTTTCAAAGGATTCAAATTGTATTCTGTAGCTTAGAGGTAACTACTTCATTTGTACTAATACCAATTTAGCTAGACGTAGCAGCAGTAGTCTAGATTTTGTACTAAAACAAAAAATAGAAATTGCCATACCAAATTTAAAGGCAAGTGAGTCGTAATGAAAGTAAGAACACTTGCTAGTCACGCCCTGTGCCGATCTCCCAACACCACCACTGCATGTGCTTCAGTTTTTAGTTTTTTAGTTTTTTTCAGTATTTTTGTGGAATCAAAATGTCTTTGCTCTAACATTTTAAAATGGCAAGCGCCCATTAAAACTCCAGCAAAATGTGAAGAGCGACACCTTTTGTCTGGGACCGTAAGCTTACATGGATACATCCACGTTAAAGTTATGACGAAGCATTTTGGTAGAGGAAAAGCATAACTACATTCTGAAGGTCTCCTGTATATATTTTTTGTGTTCCGGATTTGAAGTGTGTAAACTGAAACGGAAGTCAAGTTACGTTAAAATATTTACCATTACACCGCTGACTGAAAAAGCGAATGTTTCTACGGGTACTTATATTGATCGTAACGACACCATATTACTCTAATTTACATTTTGATTTAGTTATACAAACTGTGAGGAAATTTCGGGGGGTGTGAATTTTATTGTTCGAGTGGGTCGGTCCCAAATAGTTCAGTCCGGCTGGGCTGACGTTCCAGGGGTCGAGTGAAAATCCGCAAATGAAATTTCCCCAGTAAAGTAAATGTTCCGTGTGTTCGTATACTGAGCGTTGGCCCAAAGATGACTCAGAGGTGACCTTCGAAACAATGTTTCGCCAATATGTCGTCTCTCATCATAGTCATCCAAGGACGAAGCCGAATTTCCTTAACATTTCTCGGATGTTGGATTTTCCCCAAATCGTCACCTTCCCTAAAATGAGGCTAGGATGGTAGATAGCCTTCACAGCTACTAGGATGCCGAGTGTGCGTCGGCAAGCTAGGAAGGGAGAGACGGGTGGTTGGAAAATCTAATTGATTTAAATTGATCTTAATTGATTTGCACTTTTCTAAATCTCTATCGTATCTCGTGCACCGTTTCGAATAGCCTAGTCGGCTAGTAGGATGCTGGTTATGCGTCAGCACCTAGGACGGGTGTGATAGGTTATAAGGAAGTATAAGCTAACCTTAACCGAATTTACAACACCCCGGTCGGTAGTCAAAATCGAAAAAAAAAGGAATTACCGCATATAGTGAACGGGTTCGAATAGCCTAGACGGCTAATAGGATGCTGATTACGCGTCAGCAACCAAGGATGGGTGTGGTAGGGTATAAGGAAGTGTAAACTAACCTTAACTGAATTAACAACACCCCGGTCGATAGCCAAAATCGAAGAAAACAGAATTACCGTATATCGTGAACGGGTTCGAATAGCCTAGACGGCTAATAGGATGCTGATTACGCGTCAACAACCAAGGATGGGTGTGGTAGGGTATAAGGAAGTGTAACCTAACCTTAACTGAATTTACAACACCCCGGTTGATAGTCAAAATCGAAGAAAAAACAGAATTACCGTATATCGTGAACGGGTTCGAATAGCCTAGACGGCTAATAGGATGCTGATTACGCGTCAGCAACCAAGGATGGGTGTGGTAGGGTATAAGGATAACTTTAAATAACTTTCTGGCCACTGTAGTCGTTGCCGGTTTTCATTAAAAAGTTTCCTAACCTCAAAGCTTGGTTAACCAACTAGATTTATTATTTATGGACTATCTCTAAATCACGGTTGTGTTGCTATGACAGCCTTTCACCAAATATATTCTTTGATAATACCAATTTAATCAAATATTGTGTTATGACGAATTAAAATTACAATCAGCGAAACAACGAATAAATTTCGTCTATGAATGAAATAAATGAGAATATAATTCGGGGTGTACAACGTGTGTTACACTTCACCAATAACTATTTCTAATACAATACAAGTCAATGATAGTTCGAGACTTACTCTGGATTAGACGTTTTCGTTCCGGGTTCACCACACAGACTGCCTGCCGGTCGGCGGCCGCTCTGGTTTTGTTAACAGGATCAGGCCGGTCATGCGCAGAAACGTGTTTCGGCAGTCTGTCGGCGACACGGCGGCGGCCGTACCGGAGCGGCTGACTGCCTTTGCCCTGCTTGGAGGTTATGTTCAACCTCTGAACTAATCGAAATGCCACTCGGTGGGGTCTCGATGACCAAAAAAATAATGAATCTTGGATGATGATCGAAATAAAATTATATCTGTGGCAAAATGATAAAAAAAAGTAAGGTGAAAAAAATGAACCCTTACACCCTCCACTCACTTCGAGTGAAAAAAAAGAAAATAGAAAAAGAAAAAAAATCTGTGTTCTCCTCGAACTTCTCAACTTCCTCAGATGATCTCTCTGCAGATCTAGAATCCTTATCCTACTTAACCTCTACTGCAGGCCATGCCTGAAATCCTTTCAGGAAAACAAAAACCTCTTCATGAGAAACTCTCTTTTGAGAAAAATAAAACAAAACTAGGGTTGCCCCACATAGTCTTTCAGCGCTTGAATGGGACAAGGCCCAGGCGACGAATGTTGATTCTCTTTAACTTGTCCGTTCCGGGGATTTGAATCTTCATCGTTCTCCTCTTTCCACGTGTTCTCTTTACGCATTCGGGCTGGTTCGCAGGTTGTGGGGGCGGCGGTGGTGGCATCGACGAGGTTGACGGCCCCGCTTCCTCTGGGTCCGGCAGTACCTCTACGCTGGAGGTAACACTCCAACCTGGAGACAGCGACAATGTGGGAGATCGTGGTAGTTCGTCTGCTCCGGACTGCATCTCAAGTTGTTCCGTGATGTCGTCCTCCATGCCGGTCATCTGTAGCAGAGTCGGTCGGGCTGGCGTAGGGGAGGAGTTCTCTTCTGCTGCTGGTGCCTCAGTGGATGGGACTGAGGACTCCACGTCTTGGCAGATGTCCCAATCCATGTCATCAACCTCAGGGTCATCGTTCTCACCAATGACAGGTGGGGCTAGCCGCTCCAATTCCAGTGCCAGATCCTCAAATGACCATTCTACGTCGTCCCCCGGGAAGACGATTGCATCGGCCTCCGGTGCGCTGTCCGCAAGGATGGAGGAGGCTCGGAACTCCCTGGCCATCTTCTTCCGGGTCTCCCTGACATCGACTTCAAATCCGACCAGCGGACCCCCAAGTGCTATCTCCGCCGCGATTGCACAAAGAAAAACACCACAATCGGTGGCGGTTGTCTGTGACGGGCAGGGACGCCCTTCCCAGCGGAACCACTGATCCTTTGGTTCATCAGGAGCGATCCTTCGCTTTTCTGCATGAAGGTATCCCTCAAACACCTCGAGCTCCAAGTTCTGGCGACGTCCAGGGATAGAATCAAATGCACTTATGGTGAATGTGCGCCGGTCAGCCACCAAAAGCCACCAGTGGCCGTCTCGACCCACTCTGGGCTCGTGGACGGGTACGAGGATGAGGTCCTTCTCCAATATGTCGATACCCTTGTGATGTCTCCGGGCCCTCTCGTAACCCTCCTCTTTGTGGGCGAGCGAACTCCTCAGGACCGGGAAAAAGTAGGAGCTCATGGCGATGACAGATGGCAACGTGGGGCGGGTTGCGCTGCGGCGCTCCACAAGCCGCAGGTATGCGCTGACTACATCCCCGGTTATTAACTGCCCAGGGAAGAGGCATTCCAACTCTCGAGAGGAGAGGCACTCGACGGGTCGGAGGAGGCGTTGTTGTTGAGCACTCATCTTCGGGGTTTGGGGTCCGACACAACAAACGGATCAATCCAAGGGCAAATATTTACAATTTATGCAAAGGAAACTTAAAAAAAACGAGCAAGCAAAGAAAATCTACAAGCGGGAAAGCGGGACAAAGGTGCAAGCAAGCAGGACACAAGCACAACCTAATCGGGCAAGCAAAACTACACACAAGCCAACTACAAGCAAGGCAAGGCAAAGCAAGGGCGTGCAACCTGCAATCAAACAAAATGGTCACTACAAGTCAACTACGTGCAGATTACCTAACCCTACTACTGAGCTACCCGACCCAACCTTATAAGAGAGGGTACTTACATGCCGATGTGCTTGAAGCCAGCTGCGTATACGGCAGGCGCTACAAGCAGCCTGCTTGTGCAGCAGGCGGGTGGCCGTTGATCGCAGATACCCACCTTTTAAGGTCCTTTACGTGGGCTCGATTGGTTGAACTCCCTTTGGAACCCTGGAGTTCATAAATATTCGCACCAACTTTACCCCGTATTACGTAAGGACCATCGTACCGCGCCGCTAGTTTTGCGGCAAACGCATCTTCCGCTGAAGAAAGGTGATGTTGCCGCAACCAAACTTGGTCACCCACCTTATAATTCTCATCTCGCCTTCGGAGATTATAATACTTCGCTTGCTGCTTGCTCGCCTTCTCCATGTTCACCCTACATCGGTCGGCAATTTGGCGGAATCTATTGAGTCGTTCTTGATTCATTTTCGCATAGTCCGACTCATCATGGTTTTCGTCTGTGGGAACTTCTATTGGGCCGTGCAGAGCGTTTGGCGTGCGAAATTCCCGCCCAAAGTTCAGCATCGCTGGGGTGAAACCAGTGGAGTCATGCGTTGCTGTATTGATTGCATACCGGAACTCGCCGAGATAATTGTCCCAAGTGCGATGATCTCCTTTGACATATTGCGCGATCATTGTCTTGAGAACCCTATTAGATCTCTCCACGGGGTTTTCTTGCGGTGAGTAGGGTGCGGTCAACTGATGTTCCACTCCCCAACGCATGAGCAATTCGCGCCATATCTTGGCCGTGAACTGAGATCCGTTGTCTGTGATCGCTACTTCCGGTGCCCCGTATCTTAGCAGTACCACCTCTCTAAAGGCGTTCGTCACCGCGAGTGCGGTTGCTGACCGCAGTGGTGCCACTTCTACCCATTTCGTAAAGACGTCCTGAACAACTAATAGGAATCTTGCTCCTTTCTTCGATCTCGGCAAAGGACCCACGAGGTCGGCGGTTATGGTATACCACGGGCCAACAGGTTTACGGAACGCCATCTTGCCGGCTGGCTTCTTCTGCTCAACTTTGTGTGCTTGGCACGAAGTGCATCTCTTAACGTAAGCCCTAATCTCCTTGAGCATTCCGGGCCAATAATATCTCTGCTGTACCCGTTTAATTGTTTTCCGACTCCCTAGATGTCCTGCTGTTTCTAAGTCGTGATTTTCCTTAAGTATCGCCTCTCGTTCTACTTTCGGGACACACAGCTTCCACTGCAGGGCTTGATCCGTGAGTTTGTTGTTCTTGCTTAGCTTCCTTTTAAAGAGTTTGCCGTCACGAATGAGAAGATCTTCAAATTTTCCTGGATTTCGTTCGACTTTCGAGAACACCTTCCCATACCAATCGTTACCATCCTCAGCTTCGCCATTTGGGGTTCGTATGTCTGACACGCAGACTTGGGGATCTATGAGGTCCGTAACAGGGTACCGAGAAAGGGCGTCGGCCACTTTGTTTAAGGTGCCCTTCCGGTATTGAATTTCGAAGTCGTGTTGTTGCAATTCAAGAACCCATCTTGCTAATCGGCCCGATGGTTGTTGAAGATTCATCAGCCACTTCAACGCCTGATGATCTGTGACTGCAATAAACTTGTACCCTTCCAAGTATGGTCGAAACTTCTTAACGGCCCACACAAGGGCAAGGCACTCTTTCTCCGTCACGGTGAATTTCCTTTCGTTGTCTGACAATAGACGACTAGCGTATGCGATGACGTATTCCTTCTTTTCGATCCGTTGAGTGAGAGCAGCTCCCAGGCCTTCGCCTGAAGCGTCAACTTGTAACCAAAAGATGTGCTCAAAATTCGGGCAAGCCAATATCGGTGTAGTTGCTAACTTTTGCTTCAACAATTCGAAAGCCTTCTGCTGTTCATCGGTCCAATTCCATCGAGTTGTTTTGCGCAGAAGTTTCGTTAACGGGGCCACTTCCTTTGCGAAGTTATCCACAAACCTTCGGTACCATGAGGCGAGTCCTAGGAAACTGCGCAATGAGCGCACAGATGTCGGGACCGGAAAGTCCTGGATAGCGCGCACTTTCTCAGGATCCGTTTTAATACCTCTATCATCAACAATGTGGCCCAAATACTTGAGTTCCCGTTTTCCAAACTGACACTTTTCGGGGTTCAGTTTCAGGCCAGCTGAGCGCAGGCGTTTAAAAACTTCCTTAAGTAGCTCCAAATGTTCTTCGAAGGTCTTGCTAACAATGATGAGATCGTCCAAATAGGCAAAAGCTTTTGGCTCTAATTCGGGTCCAATCACTTTGTCCAAGAGTCGTTGAAAGGTCGCTCCAGCAGAGTGCAGCCCAAACGGAATGACGACAAATTGATAAAGGCCTTTCCCAGGAACTGTGAAAGCGGTAATCGGTCTGCTTTCCTTGGCGAGTGGGACTTGCCAATATCCTTGCTTCAAATCTAGAGTCGATATAAACTTTGCTTCTCGTAGTTTCTCCAATATGGAATTTATCTGAGGTAATGGATATGCATCTTTCTCGCTTATCTGGTTTATCCTTCTAAAATCGATACAGAAACGGTACTTTCCCGTGCTTTTCTTAACAAGTACGACAGGGCTCGAGTACGGGCTAGACGAAGGTTCTATCACTCCTTCCGCTACCATTCGATCCACTTCTTCATCAATGACTTTCTGCATTGCCGGATTCCGAGGGTAATATCGTTGCTTGATGGGTTCAGCACTTTTTAGTTTTATCGTGTGTTCAACCAATGACGTGCGGCCTGGCATGGCTTCAAATTTAGGTAGCTCTTCTTTCAATAACTCCTGTAGCTGTTGACTCTGTACCAAACTGATCTCACGAGCTGGCGATCGTTCCGGCTGGGCGGAGTACACCTCAGAGACTTCCTTTGTGTGGTCGGCATCTCGGACTTTCACCGACGGTGTTTCCAATGAGGTTCTGATCGTAACCAGACCTAGTCGTTTTATGACATCCATCCCCAGAATAATTTGAGCACTGAGATTCGGCAAGTGCGCCATTCTAACTTTCATGGTGGCACCTATTATCTCTATGGGCACCGCGAAAGATTGGTGTATGGGCGCTTCGGATTTATCCGCCATAGACACTCTTATCCTCTGACGGTCTGGGACAACTTTATCTTCTAGAAAACTTGCTACACGATCATCAATCAGTGAAATAACAGATCCTGTGTCAATCAAGGCATCAAATTCGTGATCAAATAACTTTATTTTTATATACGGTCGGGGATCATGTTTACTTTCGTTTGCGTCGGTATCCTCGTCCTCAATCGTCCCTAGTTGGTAGTTGGAGGTCGTTGTTCTTCTGTCCTCGGACTCCGGTGACCCCCTTGCTCCGTTGTCCTCCTCTCGTTTCCCTGTGCTCTGCAATCACATGTAGTAGTCCTTACCCCAGGTTTCTTGCAATTGAAGCATCTCAATACCCTTGGTCTTCTACAATCCCGATAGATATGTCCAACTCTATCGCAATTCCAACAGATCTTCGGCGCCGGGGCTTCATTCTGAGCTGAGTTGCCATAAGCAGGGGTAGTCCTTCGTGGTTCCCATCTTTGGCTCGGTTTGGCTTGTTCAGCCCTCCGGAAAGTTGAAGTGTCATCTTTGTTGTACACTCCATGAGGGTTCACTCGTTCTATCGGCAAAGCATCTCTGACTTCGTTGCCACCCGCTGGGGTGGTGACGTTTGCTGCTGAACACGCTGATTTAAAGTTGGGCTTAGCCTTCCCTTGGAAAGCTGTCTCGGGTACTAGAGCTTGCGCTGGGCTTGGAGGTGGTTTATAGTTGGCCTTTTCTCTCAACGATGTCTCGTATTCCTCAGCAACTCTCAATAGGCCAGGAAGATCAACAAAGTCCCGCCTCCTCACATACATCTTATAATTCGGGTGCATGTTATAGTAGATCCTGTCGAGCCTCTGGCTCACTGAGAAGCCTCCTCGCCTACGAATTAATGTTGAAATTGCCACCACAAATTGTCTAAACAATTCTCCTTCTCCTTGGGTCCTCGTTCTTATCTCGTCGTCTAGGTGTCGCAAATACCCAGGGGGAAAATACTGGACTTGGAAGTCTTGTAGGAAGTCCGTGAATGATGTCCAAAACCCTCGACTGTTCCTATACCAAAGAAGAGCACTGTCTTTCAGTAGTTCTGGAAGTGCTTTTAGCATCCTCTCGGGTGGGATATCGTAGGATTCCATTAACTCGTGTAGTCGCTCTAAGAAGGATATGGCGTCACCGTCCTTTTTACCATCAAACCTTACGTTCCATTTCCTGACAACATTGCACAGTGCTGCAACTGTTGAGAATTTTTCGGGGTCCCTCTCCCCCATGAGTAATGGATCCTTCAAAACGTCAGAGGTGCCCCGAGGGTTAGAGACAAATCCGGTATCCCGAAGACTGTGGGATGTTGTATACTGTCCGTGGGTCGAGCGTTCTCTTTCCGAGACTCGGTAGTCAAGTGGAGGAGACAGTGTCGATGGTCCTTGCGGCAATTTCATCGTTCCGTCTTTTGGTCCACTAATGGTCGTCCGTCTCTCGTGAACCTGTCGAGGCGTCTGATGACTTGGGGGTGAAGAAAAAGTCGGAAAAACTCCTGCGCCATGCAAAGCTTGCGTTTCCCCAGGAACTCTTGTTAAAATTCTCCGCACCTCCTCGAAACTGGCGGTTGGAGGCAAACCTAGGATTTCTCGAACACTGGTCGATTCTAACTCCAATGGGTTGAGAGGTGCAGGGGTGATATCCAACGCTCCAGCCCCTCCTTTCTCTTCTTTTGGATCTACCACAGGGCCTGAAGTCGGTGCCTTGGCTATTCCTAATCTCGCAAGTCGCACGAGCTCTGCCCTAAGCTGCTCTGCTGTGCCTTCTATCGGGGCTCCGAGTTTGCTGAGCTCTGATCGTAGTTGTCCTTTCTTAAGGCCATAGACCCAACTGACTCGAAGATCCGGCTCTGTCGAAATCGTTTCCGCAGGGTTGATAGGTAGAGATGGCGTGGTAGTAGAGGCGATCTCATGGCCGGCCGTTGTCGCAGGAATTTTCGGTGGATTATTTCCAAACCCATCATCCTCTATAACATTGAAAGCAAGGAGCAGCCTAAACGGTTTCAGAAAGCGTTCAAAGTTGTATGGCATCGCGGTGGCTCAAAATCTCGTTTTCACCTAATAAAAGTTTTTTTTTTTTTTTTTTGACCTTGATACTACTTTAACAGTAGTCCCTGTTCGGGCGCCAACTTTGTGAGGAAATTTCGGGGGGTGTGAATTTTATTGTTCGAGTGGGTCGGTCCCAAATAGTTCAGTCCGGCTGGGCTGACGTTCCAGGGGTCGAGTGAAAATCCGCAAATGAAATTTCCCCAGTAAAGTAAATGTTCCGTGTGTTCGTATACTGAGCGTTGGCCCAAAGATGACTCAGAGGTGACCTTCGAAACAATGTTTCGCCAATATGTCGTCTCTCATCATAGTCATCCAAGGACGAAGCCGAATTTCCTTAACATTTCTCGGATGTTGGATTTTCCCCAAATCGTCACCTTCCCTAAAATGAGGCTAGGATGGTAGATAGCCTTCACAGCTACTAGGATGCCGAGTGTGCGTCGGCAAGCTAGGAAGGGAGAGACGGGTGGTTGGAAAATCTAATTGATTTAAATTGATCTTAATTGATTTGCACTTTTCTAAATCTCTATCGTATCTCGTGCACCGTTTCGAATAGCCTAGTCGGCTAGTAGGATGCTGGTTATGCGTCAGCACCTAGGACGGGTGTGATAGGTTATAAGGAAGTATAAGCTAACCTTAACCGAATTTACAACACCCCGGTCGGTAGTCAAAATCGAAAAAAAAAGGAATTACCGCATATAGTGAACGGGTTCGAATAGCCTAGACGGCTAATAGGATGCTGATTACGCGTCAGCAACCAAGGATGGGTGTGGTAGGGTATAAGGAAGTGTAAACTAACCTTAACTGAATTAACAACACCCCGGTCGATAGCCAAAATCGAAGAAAACAGAATTACCGTATATCGTGAACGGGTTCGAATAGCCTAGACGGCTAATAGGATGCTGATTACGCGTCAACAACCAAGGATGGGTGTGGTAGGGTATAAGGAAGTGTAACCTAACCTTAACTGAATTTACAACACCCCGGTTGATAGTCAAAATCGAAGAAAAAACAGAATTACCGTATATCATGAACGGGTTCGAATAGCCTAGACGGCTAATAGGATGCTGATTACGCGTCAGCAACCAAGGATGGGTGTGGTAGGGTATAAGGATAACTTTAAATAACTTTCTGGCCACTGTAGTCGTTGCCGGTTTTCATTAAAAAGTTTCCTAACCTCAAAGCTTGGTTAACCAACTAGATTTATTATTTATGGACTATCTCTAAATCACGGTTGTGTTGCTATGACAGCCTTTCACCAAATATATTCTTTGATAATACCAATTTAATCAAATATTGTGTTATGACGAATTAAAATTACAATCAGCGAAACAACGAATAAATTTCGTCTATGAATGAAATAAATGAGAATATAATTCGGGGTGTACAACGTGTGTTACATTTCACCAATAACTATTTCTAATACAATACAAGTCAATGATAGTTCGAGACTTACTCTGGATTAGACGTTTTCGTTCCGGGTTCACCACACAGACTGCCTGCCGGTCGGCGGCCGCTCTGGTTTTGTTAACAGGATCAGGCCGGTCATGCGCAGAAACGTGTTTCGGCAGTCTGTCGGCGACACGGCGGCGGCCGTACCGGAGCGGCTGACTGCCTTTGCCCTGCTTGGAGGTTATGTTCAACCTCTGAACTAATCGAAATGCCACTCGGTGGGGTCTCGATGACCAAAAAAATAATGAATCTTGGATGATGATCGAAATAAAATTATATCTGTGGCAAAATGATAAAAAAAAGTAAGGTGAAAAAAATGAACCCTTACAAAACCATTAGAGAGTTATCAAATTGAAAATGTATCAATCAAGTTAAATATAAAACCATAAATTCTACACTAGTTTACTTTGAAATTCCTTATTTTTGAATTAGTCGAGACAAATAATCTTCAACGCTAACGAAAACAATTGTTTTTTCCCCAGCAACGTTGGCAACACTTGCAGGTAACAAAGAGTAAAATGTTGATATTCAACACATTTTAGTCGTCGTTTCCTCGGTTAACAAATAACGCTTCTGTTAATAATAAAATTATTGTGTTCCCAAAGATAGTATTTTATTTTTTGCTTTCAATTTTGAAATGTAATAACAACAACAAACCCTTTTCAAGTTGTACAACAAAAATAAATTACATATTTCAATTAAAATAACAACCAAATATCATATAATTTTAAAGTCGTGTGATAGGTGAACATAACGAGTGTCCCCAAAGTACCTTGCCTCCCAACTATTTTTTACAGCAACAGATAACGAAATTTCCTCCTAAGTCTTAATGATAAAAAGAGGAAATTATTCACGTGTAAAAACTTTTAACCCTTTTTTTTCAAAATTTGATGTTTTAGAGGACAAATAGAAAACTTTAAATGATAGAGCCTCTTTAGTGATGCCTCGTTTTAAAGAGCGAGGTAATAAAAGAAGAGTGACGAAAGTAAGAGGTATATCTGAATCATGTGAAGAATACCATACGATAAAAAATGCCCGATTACACAATTTATTTATTCATGGTGGGTGAAAATTTGATCTGGCACCTTTTATGCCTGAGACTTTATGGAGGCTTCTTCCTTTCTCCATTAGTATTTTTCAGATAAGCAAATATTTAAATGAAGTATTCTTAAATAAAAAATCGAATATCTTGAATAATAAAAATAATAAATAAATAAAATTAAAAAAAACTATGAAGACAAGAACGTCAAATTACTTGTGTCCTAATCTCAAATCAACATAGCTTATTCCTTGACATGGTAATCGCAAAAGTAGATTGATAAATGTCTTCTTTAGTGATAAACAACCTTAATGCAAAAGCCAGGGCAATAATCAAGATTAAGCCTTTACGTGGCTTGTAAACACGAGAAATTACCAGTTAAAAAGACGATAAAAAGCGGCTGTTAAACGTTTTCAATTTGAGGCTGGATCTGTGGATTGCCAGAGGGTTATCTCACCGTAAGGTCATTACGACTTTCTTGAATAAAAAGTTTTAAAATAATTTCGTTTGGATGCTAATATTTCAAATTATTTCAAATTTAATTTTACTAAAAAACGTCCTTACCTTGTTGACAGCATTTTTAAAAAGACACCTTTAAAGTTTCAAATATTTCTGAGAATGACATCAATTTGAACATTCTATGGAAGGCGGAATTAGTCGAATGAAAATCGTTTCCATCACACTTGTCATCGGGTGACTGATTTGCTCAAATTCAATCATCACGCGAGTTGAGAGTATTGGATATTTCTCGCTCAACAGTGCAAGCTTTTTCGGGGTCTTTTTTCAAAAGAGCAATAAAATTTCACTTGTGAAATACTCTTTGTAGCATTTATAGCGGTCTTAGTTATAAAATATCTAGTATTTACACATTTAAACAATTTTTATAATTGTTATGGGGGATATACCTTAATTTAAATATTCTAGAGCCAACTGTTGGTCAGTTATAGAGACACCTTACTTGAAATTTCCTACAATAATATCCCATAGTTAAACATCGAAGTTTATTTTTGACATCTGGTTGTGTATCTGAGTGGTTACACGAATCAATCCAACCGCTACCATCAAACAAACAATGAAGACAGTTACGTACCAGCCCTCGGGTATAGTGAAATAGTAGTGGTCAGGTACAATCATATAATTTATGTATCTACTTCTTTGCGATTTCGAGCCCTCAAGGCTGAATGTTTTTGGTTACTGTAAACCTGTACCCATTTTAAATATTGAGATCCAATTGAAAATATATTGCCATGTACAGTTTAAAATCATTAAAGAAATCTGTAAAATATTTAAAAAAATACGAGTAGTAATCTATGAATAGTCTGATAATAATATTATGACGAGTTATGCATGCACAGTCCACGAACTCTGCAGAGTAAAGATTGGTTTTATTTAATCGCAACATGCGAATAAAAGGAAGGAGGGTGACAAAAAACGTAATTAACGAGCACTTCTTTATTAAATTACAATACTCAGTGGAACTCGAACTACATATTTTATTAAATAAATAAAAATTTGTTGTAACTAACATTTATTTAAGAGAAAAAGTATTGAATCGCGATTTGAAAATAATATTCTAAATATTGGACAGAAAACAAAATTTATAACCGATTTAACAGACATTGGAAATAATATTTTTTCTTTGCTCATGTCTTTTCCTATGTATACTTTATCGCAATGGCATGAATACCAGTCTAATAGTTATCTAGTTACTAAGAACTCTTCACCACAAAATTGTTCAAACTGACTGACTTTCATTTTCAAATGGAATTTTTATCTCACTCAACGACTCAGTTTCAAAGCAGGTGGGGGCTCTCGTTGATTTGCAGTAATTAACAGGGGTGAACTTGCCTTCCCTGCTTTTGGAGCACGGTTGGGAAATTCGAAGCCGTACAACCATTGAACAAGTTTACAAAGCTCAATACAGTACGTCTGCCTAAGCTGCAAAATAAAATTATTTATCTTAACAGCCATAAATAGTTGGATTAATAAATTCTTAAGCGTATTTTAGTTATAAAAAACACATAACTAATATAATGAAATATAATGAAAGTGTCGTAGTGTCGACTGAACTGCTTGCAATTATCAGCGATTCAAATACAATTTTGACTGTCATGTAAGTAATAAGACGTAATAAGATTAATAAAAAAGATATAATTAAGATATGATAAAAATAATAGAAACCACATCTTATCCGTCACAACTTTCACACTCAGCCTTCAGCCATACTCACCTTAAAATAAGCACCATAGAGCGTGTCGGTGTTTCAAATAAAGTAACTAAAGTAATATATTGTATTATGTACTAAGTATTACATTTCCATAATTACTCATTGTTTTTCAGCTTTCCCAAAGGCGACAGGATGCGTCCATTACCTGAAACAATGAAACATTAGTTAGGTAAGTCTACATCTGTGGAATGAGATCACTTATACACCTTTTTCAAATTAACTAAATATTTTTAAAATTCGTGAAGTACTTTACAAGTTTTTGGACCAATATGTTACTTTTAAACTTTATATTTTTATGCGTTTGTTATATATAGTGTTTTATGGATGTGGTCAAGTGATTTTGTCGGACCAATCAATCATTTGTGACCTAGATTGAGCCAACGCAGACCAAAAAGTTACAGGAGAGCTGCAACTAACACAATTAAGGGATGCATCGAACGAAAAACACTTTTTGCTATAAATTTGTATGTGGTACAATAGCTTTTAAACTCAAACAAGATTTCACATTTCCAAATAGTCTTTATTATTTAATACATCAGTAATTGCAGGCTTTTGGAGGAATGAACAGGTATAATGTAATATTTACAAATATACACTTTTAATCCATCCATCTTAATAAAATAAAATGGTGATGAAACTAACTAGCTATTTGTTCAGTTCTTAAATTTCAATTAGCTACATTTGATTATTTTTGGATCTGAATACGATAACTGGCATATATAACTGGAATATAAGTTCAACATATAAAAAGGTGTTTAATAAAATTGTTTAATGCTTTGAATTAAGGTTAACACTTAACGATGTATTATTTGTAGATAACTGTTAGTTTATAAACCTTTAATAAAAAAATAACAAATAGCAAGTTAATTGGTTTTTTACGTCTACCTGGTAAACTTAGACAACCCATTAAGGAGTTTTATAATGAATTGTTTCCGCTAAAAAGTTGATAACAATGAAAATCCGATAATGTCAACGTGCCTTGTTCCTGCTGCAACGTATCATTAGGCTATGCCTGTGCTTTTAAACGCCGTACTCTCTTGATAAGTCAACAGAATTATAAATTTAGAGTTATTTTAATGCTGAATGTTTTTTATAAACACAATTCTACTAAATACATACTATACTATTAAATTAATAAAAAATGGGAAAAATCTGTTAGTAAGCGGTAGTGGATGTAGAAAATAGATTGAGAGTGGATGAATTTTTTTCCTGTTCTAGTTTGTTAGTTCGATTTACTCACAAACTACATTGTAGTTTGGTGTTACAGGTATATTTTAATACATGATTGATATAAAATTAACTTCCCCAATCTATAAATAGATGTTATATTCTTCTTTTCTAAAATGTCCTTACATATCGTGTACAAAATTAAAAGACATAAAGATTATATGTACCAAAATATTTTATTTTTAGAACTTTAATAAATATTAAATCGTAAAGATGACCCATAATTCTTGGGGCACTATTAGCTATTTAGTAATAATGTAAAGATAACGTTATTTCCAATAATGTAATGTAAATAATGTAATAAAGTTATATTGCAAAGAAATCATTCATGTTTATTTTTATAGCTAGGCCATAATATTCACTTTTGGTATGCAAAAATATTTTATAATAATAAGGTTGCATATTATTAGTAAGAAGGTGATAAGAAAGTGTTTTACAAAGGTTTATAGGATGGTGCATAACATTGACTTAGCATTGATAGGCATTTTTTGCAATATTTAACATTCATCATATACTATTGATACAATTAAATAATAGTTAATGATTTAGTTTTTTATTTTAGTAAATATATCTTTTTGTATTAGAAGACATAAGCAATATGGGCTGATAGACTCATTGTAACATTGTATCAACATAACGAGAGTAAAGTAACGGTTTTATAATTGATATGTTAAAAATCAAATTCCTCGCACTATAAAGTAATTAATTGGTGAATAATTCAGGGTTTCATCTGAGCAGTTCTAAGCTCATATCACACCACTGCATAGCTTTAAAACATATGTTTAATATTTGTTCGTTTATAAAAGTTATAAATATTTATCAACGTAGTAATTTTAAATCAAACTGTTGAATCCTCTAAATTAAACTATTTTCTAGAAAAAATGCTGATAGTTCTGCTGCTTTATATTTTGTTATAATCAATGAATTATGTTAAATAATAATCGTTAAATGAAAACCTATTTTGATGAAGGATGAGAGTTTTCAACTATTAGTCCAGGCTCTAAACGGGTTGAGCATGCACTGAAAGTCTAACAAAGTTTGACTTTGGATTATTGTTGAGGACATTTAGTAGATGTAAAAATCGATGTTGCCACATTTGGAGAATGGGCACAACACGGGGGACGCTCCTTAGAGGAAGTCGTAGAGGAAACTGTATTTTCCTATGGCATGTTGTATATCATATTAAAGGTCTGAATGTAGATTCAAATGCCACAAACCCTATCTCTAAAGGTCGAATATAACGCGAGTTATTGCGTTTTGAAATTTCGGCAAAATGCTTTTTATGCAGAGTTTGACTGCCTGCCATTTCTGACTCGATTGTTCATTTGAAGTCAGCTTTGCGGCATTGCTTTCTGTTAGATATTATCCTAAAGCTTAAGTTATATTTCAACTTAAAAGTTTTACAAAAAAATTCAATTTTCTAAATCTTTAGGATCTTTATAAAGAGGAGATAAATATAATTTAAATAGATTTGAAAACAAAATCGCCAACTTGACCTCAAACAAACGTTTGAGCCAGGAACGGCAGGCAGTCAAACTTTGCATAAAAGCAAATAACCGAAATTTCAAAATAAAATACCTTGTGTTATATTCGACCTTTAGAGATCAGGTTTGTGGCATTTGAATCTACATTCAAAGAGCTTTAAAATGATAATAACATGACATAGTCCAATACAGTTCCCTCTAAGACTTACTCTAGGGGGCGTCCCCCGTGTTGTGCCCACTATCAAAATCTACCAAATGTTCTCAACAACAATCAAAAGTCAAATTTAATTAGACTTTCAGTGCATGCTCAACCTGTTTAGAGCCTGGACTTAAATTCGATATAAATAATATTTTGATGAGGAGTTTTTCAATCACACAATGCTTGAAACAAAAGATATTAAACTAATTTTAAAGAATCATAGTAACATAATAAAGTTTACTAAAATTTTTGCACACATTCATTTTTAAGACTGTAGCTAGTGAATGACCGAGAGATTTGGGGGTATAATGTATAACTTTGAGAGTAATGAATATCAGATTCTTGTCACTCGTTTAAAGCGTGATTAAGTGAAGATAGATCGTTAGGTTTTGCATTTTTTTACAGAGAGTAAATAAGGTATCATTACCTTCATTGAAAATTGACTTTGAAGATTGGATGGACCGGTAGAATTCATAGTTTATACTAACAGGATATTTTGCATTAAATAAAACCGTAACTATCAATGTTAACCTCAATTATAAATTCAGTTTAATTTAAGTTCGATTTCATTTAATCTATCTTCTTGATTCGATAAAATATTTTGTCTATTACATTCCTTTTGCTCTTGACCTACTTAGCCGATTTTTAAGATAGAAGTGTAATTTTAAAGCTTATGATTTAGCGCTTGGGCAAATGGTAATTAAAAAGGTGACATCGTTTCTCTACCCATAGTCTGATTAATAGAGGGCACTTTAAAATATTGACTAACTTTCATTATAATATTTTTAAATGTGAATTTTAACTTAAAAACTGATAACTTTTAGGTGAATTTATAAGATTTATAAGTCAGATATGGTAAACAAAAAAGATCTTCTGTTCCTGCTAACCAACATAAAAATTGCTAAAACACTCTAATTTTTTATTTTCATGTAAAAACGATCTCCTAGAAAATTTAGTATTAAAAATGTCATACGTATTCCTTCCAATTGTACCGTAAGTGAATTTCTCAGTAATAGAAAGAAATCTATACAAAATGTGCAATTTGCGCACGAGCCCAATGTTAATGTTAAAATCTGTTTATGAGTCAATCAAAATACTTAAAAATAAAAAAATATAGGATAAAAATATACTATTGCAAAACTTAAGAAAAAATAACCCGGTTTGGAGAAAACGATTTAAAAAAATGATGTTTAAAATAGTAGGTTGATTCTACAATGACCCTTCTAATATCTGGGAATTCCGTTACAAGGGTGTAGAGTTTCCTATTCAGTTCTGATAGGTACTACCTCAGATTTTCCAGCTCCTTCCTTTTTCCGAGAAAGCCATTGAACTTTCGAGCATTTTAACTGATCTATCTGTAAATTTGATGTCAAGGTAATAAACATAGTGTTACGAAACTTAAATATTTTTTCATGACATAAAAAAATGCAATCACTTTTCACAATTCATTCTCATCATAAAAAACAAACCGTTTCAAGTTAAAATATTTCAATTTATTGGTAATATTGAAAATTCGAGTATTAAAATGTTTTAAAAATTTAAATATTATTTTATCCAATGATTTTGAAGGGAGTTAAGGTCACGTTTGAAATGTAAATTAGACCGCATGCGAATCAAGTTTTATGAAAATCTCAAGAGTCCCTTAAAACAACCATCGACTCATATCGACTAACTTATATAAGCAATATACTGTATATCAAAGCATTGTAGAAATAAAGTAACATATCAATTATTAGGTTAGGCGGTCACTTATTAAACAAGTAGCCAATCACATAGTGTAGTAAAATTAAGCCAAAATATGGCTGGAAAATGAAATAATTTTTGGACAGCCAATTTTTGCTGAAATGTGTTCTATGTCAGTAGTGGGAAATTGAGAGACCTGGGACAGTTCAATGACCCCTGAGGAATGTGCTGAGTCATGATGACGTCATCACCGATGACGTCACCGATGACGTCATCGATTGCATCACCGATGACGTCACCGTCAATGACGTCATCACTATGACGTCACACCCATGACGTCACAGAAATGACGTGCCGATGACGTCACCACCCATTACATCATCAATATGACGTCATCGTCACCATGAAGGTCAAGGTCACGCCGAAACTTAAAATTTTTTGGCACTTTTGCCGTTTCTCACACTTCGCTCCGAGTTTCAGTCAGAGTCCTCGTGACCTTGATGACTTGGAGCGAATATGCGACTAGAAACAGCAAAAGTGCCAAGTCAAGCTCGAGTTTGCGACGTGACTCTGCCTAAACCATCATGTGTCACTCCTCAGAGGTCATTGAACCGAGCCAGGTCTCCCAATTTGCCATGAATGTGACCTTGAAAACCGAACAACAGAGTGCCGACACCGATGCACACCCTACGACAGTCACCGAGCGACTGACTGTCCGGCTCTGTGTACTCTAGGTATATGGGAAGTGGTGGGGGAAATTGTGATGATCTTGGGAAACTTTTAAATCTCAAACAAGGGGGCACCGTTTTGGTGCTACCTTAAATGTACATGTTAAAGTGTTATGACCTTGAGGTTGACTGTAAACTCGGGACTTAGGATTGTCTTTAAAGATGTATCCAAAGAATCTTCAGATTTGAGTTAACACTTAGAAAAATTTACTAGTAAAACTGTTTAATGTGTATTTGCCAGAGTTTAAGTGTGGTGACCTTGAGTCAAAACACTAAAATACTACAAGTCGATATCGTCCCAGAGTTAAAGTGTGATAACCTTGAGACTGTTTCAAAGATTTATCCAAAGTACCTCCAGGTTTGAGCCAACACTTAGAAAAATTACTCTTTGTACAACAATTTGATGTTGTTTCCATAGTTTAAGTGTGTTGACCTTGAACTGGTTAAAATGAAAACTTTAATTTAAAACCGCACAGTGGAGTGCATGATACAGATGCGCACCCCATGACAGTCGGCGAGCGACTGACTCTCAGACCTTGCGTACTCTAGGCATATGGGAAGTGGTGGGGGAAATCTCAAGGTCATACAAACGGAGTTTTAAAAAAAGTCAAAGAGTAGAGAGACTACTCTACTCTTCAGAGTTAAAGTTGTCTTGGTACGACAATTCGATGTTTTTCCCAGAGTTAAAGTGTGACGACCTTGAGGTTGACTGTGAACTTGGGACTTAGGATTGAGTTTAGTGGTGGAGGAAATCTCAAGGTCATCCAAATTGGGTTTTAAAAAATAAGAAACTCTAAACCCCATGGTCCTTTTCTTCCCTTTCCATCTCGTCCGTAGGATATATGGATGACAATGGTAAATTTGACAAATACTGTGGTGATTGTTGACCTCCACTGTGATCTGATTCTTGATTGTCTTGCTGCATTATAATTTCAGACCAATCATAATCTAAATTGACATTGAGCTTTATTCCTGGGTTGTCAAGGAGAATAGACTTCATCCAATCGCAGATGGTTTCTAAATAATGCACGTTGTCGATTGTCAATTTCCAACTTGTAGTAGGTACATCTTCGGTGGAAGACATGGCATCGCAAGCAAGTGTGTCCGCCATGGTTGTTGGAGGAGGAATGACATCTGTTGCAGACGGCAATGCTGGTATAGCAGAGTAGTGGGGGAAATCCCAAGGTCATCCAAATCGTGTTCTAAAAAAGATGGCTAGTAGTCTGTGGTGGTGCGGGTAACTGTGAAATGCAAAGGTCAAAGGTCAAGGCCACCCGCGAAGTTTAAAAAAAAAATGCAACATATCAATACGTGACAAACTTCACATATTGATATGTTGCATTTTTTTATTCTTTTATTTTTTTTTGTTTTTTTTTTTAATCATTTATTTATAAAACATTACAATAACATATGTACAACAGTAAAACTTAAATCTAACACTGCTGCTTGTCGGCGATGTGGATGGTCAACTCGGTGGAATTGCTACCCGTGCAACCGTGGGAAACCAGGTAGAGACAGCCCGGTTGGATGGAGCGCAGATCCTCGTTCTGGAGGAGATGGACGAACCGTTTCGGCAGGTAGACTTGGAACTTGGGCTCATCCCCCGGAGTGAATGGTGCCTCGCTAAGACTGCAGCAGATGGCCTCTCCAACTGTAGTCTCCATCTTCTTCATGGCGTGGATGATGTAGTGCTTCTCGTCTTTAAGTTCGGAACACTTCTTGATGGGTAGTATGGTAGATTTGGAGTGAGCATTAAACTGCTCAACCAAAGTTTGCAGGAACTGGTGAGATGTCATGGTCGAGTTATAGATCGTCTTCTTCGTCTTCTTGCTGGGAGATGTTGTCGTCTCGGAATCTCGAGTAATACTCATGCCAGGTCCCGGTCTGCTCCTCACTTATATAACCCCCGTTACCCCCACCACTCCCCATTTCCCCACTTTGAAGGTAAGATGCGAGTTTATAGGCGTTTTTTAAAGCGCAATGTCTATCTTTTTCATGTTCTGGACTTTTAGTACAAATACAAACATTTTCCATTGTATACTTGTAGTTTTTATCCAATTCCACATCATTAACCGGAACATGAGTAAATTCTTCGATCCATCTCTTCTTTTCCAGTCCTTTTGTGTAAATATTGGTAAACCTGTTTGAAAACTGATGCATGATGTGATACAAGTCTGTGTAACTTGCAAAACCATCATACCAATCGATATGATGGAAATATTTTGAAATCCACCTGTTGGTAGTAGCAGCTTTGCTAGTTAAAGATGAATAAGAACATGGTGGTTTGAACAAAAATGTATATGGAACACTTGTATTGATGTCGAAAAACACAAGTTCTTTTATGATAAATCTATCGTCATTACCTCGAAATGCTTGGAACTCAATTATACCAGGTTTGGACTTTACTTGTTCTTCTTCCTTGTCCATTGTGAAGGTCACCCATCTGCTCATGCTGAAGTCCAAAGACCAACTGATTTCCACACCACGGTAGGTACGACTTTTATACCAGGCCGTACAGTTGTTGGCGCGTTGGTGTATATTTAACGTGGGCACCGTCCCCAGTAGGCCTAACCCCACAAAGTGTTTGATATTGTTTTAAAAATTAACCATTGCTGTGTAGTTGATTGTCATTTAAGTTTCCATCTTTACATTTTCCTTGTTTTCACTTTCATCACTAACACTTGATTCTTCTCCTCCTTCTTCCTCTTCTTCTTGTATTACTGATGTTTTATGTAGTTGAGCGTATTTTTCCAATTGTCTCCACATTTGTGCTTCATGAGGAACCCTATTGAATATAGAAGTATCCACAGGTCCGTATAATATAGGTGCGTCTGGTTGTTTGTCCAAAGTGTCTTCCAGATAATCTTTAATAATCGAACTTGAAAATACCAGTTGTCTCAAGTATCTCGTTATAGGTTCGGTTGCACAAGTTAAAATGAAAAACTCCTCTCGACTAAGTTGAATCTTGTTATCATGTCTTGTTGTGTCTCTAAACCGCAGCTGATGATCACCACGATGTTTAACAATATCAATTTCCACATTTGAATCCAAAAGTCCTACTCTTGTCTTTCTTCCAAACATGTTACTACTTAAATAGCATTCTAGAAGATGCAAGTGTTTCATAAACGATTCCCAAGCACTGTCCGCAAACAAAATCATTTTGGGTCCATGAGTTAAAATCACAGTAGGGGAATAACCTGTTGATTTCATAACACCGATTAAAACACTTTTGTCCAAACTGGACGAGATTGGATAAAATATTCGTAAGAATACTTCACTCAATATGTTTGGAGAAATATTATCTTCAATATCCCTTTTCCTCTTTTGCGCATTCCTTTTTCTTTTACCTTTTTCTTCAACATTATTACTGGCGTGAAGTTGTCCGCAAACGTTGTGTTCATCTCCTTCCCGTTGACCTTGAAGATCTAAAAACTCAGATATCTCCTTCTCAATATCTACCACATTTTCAGGTGTACCACTAGGAGAAGCCATATTGAATACGATGCTACCCATACAACAACAGGCAACAAACTGATGAGGAGCGGCCTGCGCGCTCTGCTTTTATACTCGCGGAATGCATTGGAATGTAACAAAACCGGTTCTTACAATACATTTTTAACAATTCCAGTTAAAGGTGTGTATGTTACGATTTTATCATGTAGAATTAAACAATATGCAGTTGTATTAGCCGGTATAGCCGCGTTAAATTCCATTTCTATTTTTATATCCACACTTGATGATTTTACCGATTCATTCTGTTTAGAACAATCGATTACAACTATCGGGTAACCATCTAAGTATTTTTCTGGTGATAGTAAAGGTGCATTTGTTTTACCGTAATATGAACTTTGGAATCTTGCATACATATCGTACAATATGCTGTACTTTTTATTAGCGAATGACACATTTAAACTATCGTATGGAAAAAATTGTGAATTTAAATAAACTTTAATATTTTTTAAGTTGCAATGATCAAATTGACCTGCATGTTTGGTGATGGTGTCTCTTCTGCCTGTTTGTAAACCAAATATAATATACCTGGCTCGTTCCACATAATTGGATGTTTTAACAGTCCAAGTGTGGCGATCCGTAGTTGGCAAACTGGGATGTTCATGAAATTCCCAACTTCTAAAAGGAATTACAATATCACGATCAGCCTTTAACTTTCTTAATAGTAGCATTCTATGCTCGTCAGCTAATTTAACATGCGGAACTCTCCATACAATTTTGTCTAATGTTAATTTCCATTCTAAAGTTGCATCTGTTGTACCGTCTGGAGCTTTAATAATGTCTTTATCGTTAGAAGATCTCAACAAAACTAATTCTTGTTTAACATTTAATATAATTTTTCTATAATCTTCAGCAAAACCAAGCAACAAACGTAATGGAATATGAAAATCAAAATTTCCATTTGTATCTGGAGTGATTGTGTCTTTTGCAGGTAAAACCCATCCTGCAGGTTGTATTAAATTAGTTTCATTAGGTGATATAGATGTTAATCCCTTTAAAGTTGTTGCAATACCTACTTTTTTAGTGGAATCAACTGTTACACCTGATATTTCATATCTAATTTCGTCAAACAGGAAAGCCATAGGATTATTTATAAATGGAACTGTTGTACTAGTAGTAGTACCATCCTTTTTAGTAACTTTTCCTTCAATATACAAGTAACTTTCACATGGTAGTGTGTAAATGTCTTGATTTTGTATGGGAATACGAATTTCATCGTTATTGTTTAATTTTGATGAAGTGTAAGGGTTGTGGGTGTGATATTCTTTTTCCCATAGGGTTTCGTCGAATGTTGGACCCTGCGCTATATCCAGTATATCCATAATCGGTTAATTGTAATCCAATTCTCTCTAAGAAACGAATGTTCTCGCGTGTTAACTCCTCCACAGCTGAAGAGCTACTAATGCGGTTTCCCGTAGGTTGTTCGCTTTTAAATATTAAACCCATGATTTTGTATTAAAGTGTCGATTTTAAATGTAATCTAACCGTAATAGGCTCTTCTCGGAAATCTATCAAGTTACCGTCTTGATCCAATACGTTCAACACGATGTCTGAAATGAAAGTGGTGTTCAACGGTAGATATACAAGGTTTTGTGGCTTTTCAACAATTTTAAATCCAGGTGGCACACTGGGGTAAAAAGTATGTATTATATGAGTATTTGCTCCATCTCTGTAAGCTCCTTGTATAATGTTACAAGTTATGTCTATACTATTGACTTTTAATATTGTTACAGTTTGTTTACCAGAATGTGTTTTATTTGGTTCTAAAATTGCTCCATCTTTGGGAAATCCTAATAAATCACCAATTGAGTTTGGCTTAGTGAAATCTATATAATATTTTGAAGTAAGCTCAGCTTTCATTGTATTGTTATTACCTTTTAGTGTTATATTGTCTTTTCCCATTTTGTTTTGCAAAAATTCATTAATATGATCAATTTCATAAGAACCTGTGGGTAAACTGCACTCTTGTAAGTCTGTAAACTTCCCACTGGCATCTTTTCCTTTATAATAATGCAATAAGTTATTTTTACCTTCCGTAACATTGGGAATAGAGTTGTAAGTTGTAAAATCCAATAGCGCCGCCTCCCAAAATCTTCCTTTTTGCAAGCGTAACGCTGGAAAAAGAATACTTCGTAAAGTGGACGATTTTCCTGTTAATGATACCGTATAGGAAGACATCTCAATAGTGACTGATACTTTTAGCTAAGAATTCCAAACATAAATGGCCGAATATTGAAGTATTATCAGGTTGTTCTCTTTTATAATTGTAATATATGTTTTTAGCAGATTTAAAGTAATCTTGAAGTTCTTTTGGTGGTGGTAGATTACCGAAACTATCAAAATAATATACATTGTTATTTAGTTTCTTATAACAAACCCAATGGGTGCCAGGGCCTTCAGTATTATCCAAATTTACAATTCCAGTCTCATTTTGCCACATTTTCTTTGGTAAATTGTCTTTCATAAATACTCCGCGGAAAAATGGTATTTTTAAACAGGAAATATATTTAAATAATTCAACATTAGTCAACGCTTTATGTGGTATAACCAATTGATTTCTTTTATTTAATATGCACGATACGGTCTTAGGTATAGACCAGCCCCGTTTTTTACCATTGACCATATTATTGGTTTTTTGTTATTTTTCCTCGGAGAACGTCTTTTTAGTCTAATATTACCACCATGTTTCTTCATGGTTGATCCTTTTTTATTCCTACCCCTCCTTTTTCCACCTCCTACCGCTGTTTTAGCCTTCATACCTGCTGTTACCGCTAAAGCTGCTGCTTTTTCTGCAATACTAGCGTCACTAGACTTTACTCGTTGCCAAGCTATATTCGCTAGCTTTTTATCAGCTATTGACCTATTCTTTGAATCGGTAAACGTGGAATATGCGATATCGTGTTCTTTACAAGCCTGATCTAACTTATTTATGCCTGGATCGCCTCTTTCCAGTCGTTTTTTTCAATTTAGTTCCTGGTCCGCAATACTGATAACCTCCCGGTATGTGAAATTCGTATGGTAAAGCGTCTATTGCTCTATTTACGACAGATCCTACTGGAATACGATTTAAAGCTTTACTTAACAGAGAAACCGCTGTGGACGTGATACCGCCTCCTTTCCGTATAGTGTCTCGATATGGACTGGTGTAATGAAACGCCATGATTGTCTTTTATATTCGAAAAGCGTAACCTATGTGTTACCTCTATGACAGGTTGCACATAAATGATGTAATTTATGGTGTTATTTAATTAAATATCAAAAGTACCCCAATCTGTTGATCTAAACTTTTGTGTATTATGATTAAAAAAGTATTTATAAAGAATTTCTTGTTTAATCCATGCACTTCTCATTTTTTCATCAATAGGTTTATGTTGTCCGGCTGCAATATAATTATGCATATCAAATAATAAATTACCTATTACTTTAACAAGAAAATTAACAGTTACAGCGTTATCAGCATAATCAGGGTCTGCAACATTTGTTAATCGTTTGTTATCACAATTCCACCATTGTTTTCCAGTTGGCTCTAATTGTATTATCTGTTCATAAGTAACAGCATCACCAGGCTTTTCACCAATACCTAAATTTGTCAATGACTTTCCTTTACCATCCCAAACACTATTGTTTTCTTCAAGTAAAGTAAACTTTTTATTTCCCTGTACAAATACATCTCCTTGTCGTGTTACTACTTGGTCTTGTTTCACAAAACCAGATGTTTCTTGTTTTAAAGTTTCCTTTATTTGCCCCACCGTTGCACCATCTGATGGTGCAGAACCATCTTTTACATTCGCTAAACAATTACCAAAGCAATCAATAATTCCTACATCACGTGTAATACAATGATCTTTGATGTATTTTAAATTTACAGCATCATTTTCATTCTTTGGATAACCTATATCGTTAATAACAAATTTATAAAAAGAAAACCCATCTTTTGTCTTTTCAGGTATTATAGAATGTAAATAGCGTCTATTTATGCTGTCTTTTTCATCTACAGGGTCTGCTACGTTAGATATACGTCGATTTTCAGCATTATACGTTTTTCCATCGAATTTTAACGTATTTTTCAATTCCGATGATAAATAACCTCTGTTTATTGCATCAGCGTTTTGATTTGGCTTACCGACGTTGGAAATTCTATGATTACCCGCGTTATATGTGTTTTTGTCTAGTTTCAGTGTTGGTAATATCTCTTTTTTTAATACTTTTAAATTTATTGCATCATTTTCATCTGTGGGATCATTAATGTTTTTTAACCGTTTATTACTAATATCATAATCTCCATCAGGTGTTTGTGGTAAGCCAGCACCTCTTTTTAAAGTATTAAAGTAATATAATCCATCCGAGGAATATCGTCCGAACTTGTCAACACTCATGGTGCAACTGAATAACATTCTAGAGTGTAACCCATTTTTATAATATTAGTCTCGATTTCTAACCCGTATCAGTTTTTATACAAATTCTTAGTCTTTATCAGTTACATTTTCATCGCTCCCGGGACATTTAAAATATTTAAAATTTCCACTAACTAATGCTCCGTCTGATTCATTTCGAAACACATGATTTTTATGAATAAATTGTTCACCAGACAATTTTCTAAATCCGCTAAATGAATTTGGATCTGCAATTAATATATTTTGATAATCATTTACATCCATTAATTTAAATCTTTGCTTATTATAAATAAACTCTTTATTTGCACTGTCATATTGTAATGTTTGTCCTACAGTTGCAGCATCATTTGGATCTCTTCCATTATGCAAGTTTTTTATTACTTTATTTTTACATGTAAAAAATCTAAAAGAATGATCTGGATCTAGATGTACGGTTTGTGATAAAGCAGCTGCATCTTGAGCAGTATAACCCAATCTCATATTTGATAACCCTTTACCCATGCAATCCCAAGCATTATTTTTGTATGTTAATAAATTAAATTTTTCATTACCTTGAACAAATTCATCCCCTTGCTTTGATACTACTTGATCTTGTTTTACAAAAGAGGTTGTTTCTTGTTTTAAGGTTTCCATCATTTGACCCACTGTTGCACCATCTGATGGTGCCGAACCATCTTTAACATTCGCTAAACAATTACCTAGACAATCAATAACTCCTACATCACGTGTAATACAATGATCTTTTATATATTTTAAATTTACAGCATCATTTTCATTTTTCGGATAACCTATATCGTTAATAACAAATTTATAAAAAGAAAAACCATCTTTTGTCTTTTCAGGTATTAATGAATGTAAATAGCGTCTATTTACGCTGTCTTTTGCATCTTTAGGATCATCTACGTTGGATATACGTTTATTTTCAGCAGTATACGTTTTTCCATTGAATTTTAACGTATTTTTTAATTCTGATGATAAATAACCTTTGTTTATTGCATCAGCGTTTTGATTTGGCTTACCAACATTGACAATTCTATGATTACCTGCGTCATATGTGTTTTTCTGTAGTCTTAATGTTGGTGATATATTTTCTTTTAATACTTTTAAATTTATTGCATCGTTTTCATCTGTGGGATCTTTTATGTTTTTTAGCCTTTTATTAGTTATATCATAATCTCCATCAGGTGTTTGTGGTAAACCAGCACCTCTTTTTAAATTATTTGCGTAATATAACCCATCCGAGGAGTAACGTCCGAACTTGTCGACACTCATGGTGCAACTGAATAGTAATCTAGGGAGTAACGCATTTTTATGAGATTACCCCACGGTTTCGGAGTTCATCCACTAAAGCCACCCATTCGTTTTCCAATCCAGTATGACCCGCTTCTTTAGCTTCATGTATTAGTTTCATTCTATCCACCAATTTATTGATATTATTGTAATAAATCACATTTGTGTTATATAGTTTCTTCATTAAACCTGTACCTGTAACAGATTTGTTTCTTTTTCTTGGTTCTGGAGCACTTATATCCAAAGTGGATGACACAAACCTTCGTTTTACAGGTTTTCTTGGCATTATTGGCATTGGTTGTCTTCTCGTTGTTGGTATTAACTTGGATACAAATACTCTATATTTTAAAGACCTAGATCTAAAAACTGGCTGGTCAGCTAAATACTTCCTCCTGTATGCATTGGTGTGTTCCAAAATCTGTTTATATGCTTCCATATCTTCTTCTTTAACTAACAATTCTAAAGGCTTTTTTTCAAATAATAATTCAAATAATCCTCTTGTGCCCTTATATCTTTGATTACCAACAATAATATTATCATCTTCATCAATGTTTACCGGGCTATTACCAACCATTAAACCTTCTTCTGTTAATCTTACTCCATAACTATGGTAGTTTTTATTAGGATTTATTCCAGCTAACATTTTTATCATGTATTTCCTTCCTAAAGGTCCTTTGTTATGAATGTTTTCACCCAACAAGCTTATGTTTGACGGACCTTCCCTTGCTTCTTCTTCTTTTTCCTCTTCACTAGCAGTTGATACATCTTCATGTCCTCTTTTAGCTTTTACTTCATATAATTCTCTTATACCACTATAGTCTGGTGATTCTAGCTCTCTTTCAGGTTCTTCACCGGTAAAACCACTATATGTAGAGGATTCCAGGTCTTCATCACTAAAATCTTCTGATTTTATATTTTCTCTTTCAAACTTTGTAATAGGTGCAATTGCATCTCCTTCCAAAACGGGTTTAGCAAATTTTTTGTTTAATTGTTTCAAGGGTTCAGTAATAGGTTTAAAAGTAGATTCAAGAAATTTCTCCCTTTCGCTAATACCTAATTTTAATGCTCTGTTTTTATCCCGAATAGAATCACTAAGTGATTTTATTTCCTTTATTAACTTTTCTTGGTTAACCATGTTTGTAGCAAGACGTGTTGTACAACAATGAATGTTTTACATCATGATCAGTGTATTAGTATAAATTTATCAAATCCTATCCTGTATCGACCATTGTTTAGCGGTTGTTCCTTTATAATTGTTAAAAACCCATACTTTTCAGCCCAAGCCTTTCCACACAACTCTTTAAATCGTTCGAATGGCATATCCGCACTTACATGGTCATAATATATGTGTTTTAGGTTGGTTTCATCCTGTTTAAATACAATTAACATGTTTGCATTGTCTCTAATGAGCTGTTTCGGTATTTTGCTGTAAGTTTGACCAATATAAATGCTATCTATGTTGTTATGTCGACCCATGGCGAAGTAATTCCTTATTGTATTTTGATTTTCACAAGATACATCGTCAAATATGAATACTGAGAATGGTTTAGCCTCTTGCGGTTGCATGACACTTTCGCTTGCGTTAAATCTAAAATATTTAACTTCAGGCACATTATTGAGTATTTGTTCCAATAACTGATATTTTGGTTGTTGTAGTGACTTTGAAAATACATATAAATTATTAAAACGTAAGCCTTTAGGGTTTGTAATCAAATTGAATACTACATTTGTTTTTCCACAATTGGAAGGACCGGTAACCAAACAACGCACCGTGTTTGGTAACAAAACACCGTGTTTCCCAGTATTGAATTGAGAACCATCCACTGTGAGTTCATCTATATTATTAATAGTAAAATTGTCTTTTTGCGGTATTATCTCCATCCTTTGTAATGGTTCAACCCAAAATGATGCTCTACCGTTATATTAGATCCTTTTTAGGTATCCAAGAATCTTCCGTCTTATTAAATCCTAACCATCGTACTTTAACCTTATCTTTTTTCCGTTGCAACACCTTTTCAACTAGATATACATCACCTACTGTTGATTTTAACATTTCATGTCCATAAAACCCTCCTTCAAGCAATTGTCCTTTATTATCTTTTAAAATGTAAGTTTCCGGTACTGTAGGTTGCACCTTAAATACAGTAAAAACCTCATTTGTCCAGTTTGGAAGATATCTTTTACTGAATACACCTTTGTATTTGCTTATTCGCACTTTATCACCAACATTAAACCTTTTAGGCTTTAGTTTTTCAACTTTTGGTTTGGTATTCATTTTTATACGTTTTAATACAAGTTTTTCATTTTTATTAGTCACCTGGCTTGGTTTCATACCGATAGTTCTATGAAACTTGTTATTGTAATCGCTTATAAGTTTTGGTAACATATCAAACCAAACGTGTGATCCTCTGTTGGAAAACATTTTATACATCGCACCTTTTAAGGTTCTGTTAAATCTTTCAATTATTGATGCTTTTACCTCTGAATTGGTTGAGTAATGGTTAATGTTGTGTTTTTTCATTAAATTTGCAAATTCCTTATTAAAATATTCTTTTCCATCATCAGTTTGTAAATGTTTTATAGTATGTTTGTCTCTTTGTATAGCTGTTTCCATTGCTTTTGTAACACTTTTGCCACTTTTATCTTTTAGTGGTAAAGCATCTGCCATTTTTGAAAAACAATTAATAATAGTCAATATGTATTTAAATCCTCTATTTTGTTTACTATAAGGAATCATTTCGATTAAATCCGCTTGATATAAATCATTTATTCCTTTTATCACTGTATTTCTTCGTGGAAACTTTCTTCTTGCAGGTTTATGAAGCTCGTTGACAATTTCTTGCTTCAAGTTCTTCATATTGCAGGTTTGAATGTTTCATGTATCACATGTATAATAACAATGAATGTTGTCTTAAATATTAACATCATTTATATAGGTCAAGGTCATCCAAACTTGTGTAAAAAAATTGGGAACACGGTGTTGGACTTGCCGTGTTCCCCATTTTTTTACGGAAGGAAAAAGGAATAAGGTCGAAGTTGTAGAAGGACGAAGAATAGGTTAGTTGATAGGGTTAATAGAGTAGTGGCCAAAAGGGAGTGTGTGAATTTTGTCTTCCATAATGTGGCGTTTGTCATCCTTAGAAGAAAGTGCTTTTTTTACTTCTGTCACACTGAAAACTTGATGTTTTTCGCTTCGGATTGTGTTAAATTTGGCTTTCAAGGTAGTATCTTCAAATAAACACTTTTTGTATTGATCAAAATTGATGTGTTTTTTCAAATAATTTGTTTTCACACCCTTGGCCTTCTTTGTAGTTGATGGTTCTTGTTGTTCGCCTTTATACACATTGAAGGAATATAATTTCGACATTAGTGCAACAATTTCTTCCATTACTTGTCCATTACATTCATCTTTAAATTTGCCTAAAACTTTTTTATTATTTTCGTTGAAGTTTGGATGATTTTGTGGGTAGTCTGAAAAATCAAAGTCATTCCTGTGTACGAATGTTTTTAAATCTTCGTACATGTCTTGAGTCTTTATCCAATAGATAAAAGCGTCAGTATCCATGTATGCTACTCCTATATTGTCACGACCATAGTAGTCAACCATCTTGTTATAATGGAAATCGTACATATGGGTTTTTGAAATATCCAATATGCACATTCCTGCGTATAACGGGCGGTCCATAACAACTTTTGTTTTCTTCATGCTTACTGCCACAAGGTTTTCATTTATTATCATTGTTGATCCAAAATTCGGTTTCTGTACAAGTTTTTCCAATTTTGCAGGGTCTGAAACTAATTCTACAATTTTGTGTTTCCTCTTGTTCTCCAATGTTTTGCCAAATATAGCGTTGTTCATTAATTTAAAAAAGTCCTTTTGAAATGCTGATGTTGCTCTAGCTCTTCTTGCGGTGTTTCCATCGATGTAGGATTTTAGCCAGCATGATTGAGAAAATTGTAATACTCGGTGAATTTTTGTTATTTTCAGTCCTAACTCCAACGCTTGTTGTACAACCCAATAGTGCGCCACATAACGATTTTTGTTGTTTAATGTCATCATTAATTTGGGCCATCTTCCTGTCGGTGATACTTCAGTTTTAGCCAACAGTGGCAAGTCGTAATGATGATCGTGTAGTGTCTCAGGGTACTCAAAATCACAGTCAAAAATATATCCGGTGTCACCTTCTTTGGGAATATCCATAATATTTTCAATTGAATCTGGGTTTATCCATTTGAAGTCTCCGTGAGGTAGCGGTTTAGACATGGCCCAACCATACAAATTATTTGCATCAAAATAGCCAAGAAAAATTGAATCTTTTGTTTGGTCGTAGTTTGGCAAAAATTTATTATTTGCTTTCACATGACGAGTAACAGCTTGGGTTAAACCTCCGCGTACACCGGATTCAATCATTAACACCATATCGATATCCGTAAGCAGTTCAAGGCGACACTTGGTAGATTTCAACATAGCCTGCCAGGCCAAACCGGGAGAAGTAAAAGAATGTAGCGGGTCCAGTCCATAGGCATCAAAACAGGTGTTGCGAAATTCTTCCATTATATCGCAAAGAAGCGTCACATCCAATTTCATATAAAAATCGGAATATTGTCCGAGATTTTGCATGTCCAATTCATTCCACACATTGCAGGCATGTTCGTAGTCTTCGATAGTGATTTCACTTCCAGTCAATTTACTGGTGAATGCTTCCCTCGGCGGTAGTCTTCTTTCTTCGTAACGTTCCGAGCTGTCGATGTAGTCGTAGGGGAAAACCCCTTTCCGTAGAACCAAATCCATCTTGTCCTGCGGGACAATTTTACTTGTTTCCTTTAGATCATGTCTCCTTAGGTTATCGGTCAGTTTGCTAAGACTGGATGGCATAAATCTAAATGAATCAACAAATCGAAGTTTGATTTTTTTGTCAACAGTTTTTGAAAAACTAATAAATTTTTCTGTTGTTTCTGCCAACACCTCTATTTTCCTATCGTCTCTACCCAATTCCGGAATGATGAAGTGTGAATCATAGCCACTAAGGTTGTGTAAAACTACAGGAATAAATTTGGGTAGTTTGTAATTTACATTGCATCTGTTACAAGCCGCACCTCTATACTGTCCAGTTAAATGGTCATGGTCTCTAACTTTATAATTATCATCTGTAAATTGGTTTTTGCACAAATAACAAATTCTTGCCAAGTCATGTTGTTCCTCCTCTTCATAATCCAGTGGTATCATCGGCTCTTTAACACCATACATAGTTTGCACTTTAAGAGCGGTTTCATATAATTTATCCACAAAAATTTTTGCTGCGTTTTCACCTCGGTATAATACAGGTAACGATGAAAGTCCATAATTTTGTAGTTGTTCTTCAGTCAAGGTGGATTTTAAAATCAAACAAAAACTATTTGCTTTATGCTCTTGATATTTCGTCCTTCTGTCGATCTCTCCGTTCGCTATATCTTCTGGTATGAGTATAGATTCGAAATCTGCATACACCACTACTGGAACTCTGTACTGATGAGAAATTTTTTCAAATTTTACTATTGATCGGTTGGCAGAAGGCAAACAAACTTTTACTTCATAGTTGTTATCACACAATTTTTTATGTTCAGTCAACCACTCTGATCCTCCATGGGTCAAATCTTTCCAAATAAAACAAAAACATCTTTTACAAACTGTTATTGGTCCATTCCTTTTTGTCAACTGCTTTTGAACCAAACAAACAAAATTTTTAATGTAAACATAATGCGAAACTTCTCCTTGAGTAATTAACAACAAATCTGTATGATCTCGGCGTTCGGTCTTTGTCACTCTCAAGGGGTAAACATTATTGCTATCATCCAGTCCAAAAATATTTACACTTACAGCAGGATTTTGTTTTTCAAATTTACAAACATCTTTAATATTTACAGGGTATGACAGTCCTTGAAAATTATATCTATTATTGACATTTTGATAGTACCTACTCACTCTACATGGACGCTGTTCTGGCAAAATATATTTACACAACATAGCATATCTGAAACATTCATTATCTACATTTTGCACATTTATACAGGATTTAGTAGCTTGAATTTTTTTGGGTAGAGCAATATAGCTGCTACCCCTCATGCCGTATCCGTGTTTTTGAACTCTTAAATCAAGTCCTTCAATTGAAGTTAACCACCATCCGGATCCTCTACGTTCATGTTCTTGTAATTTAGTAATCAATTCTTGCAAACAATCAGAAATAATATTATTTACATCGGATGCTAACATGAGAGTGCGATTTTTTGTTACGAATCCTCTCAATGTGGTTTCTCCATCTGTGTTAGTAAACAACGCGTCCAAAACCAATCCAAATTTAATAAAGTTTAGTCTTGTCAATTCTTCTTCCAAAGTCTGTTCAATTAATAATTTTGCTTCGTTTAAAAAATTATCCAACTCGAGGCGTTCATTTTTAATTTTAAAATGTACTACCTTTTGACCAGGCAAAGCTGTAGTACGTAGAGGTCTTGTTCCATTTCCATCTGCTTCCTCTTCCATGTCCATTTCCGTGTCCGTGTCCGTGTCCGTGTCCGTATCCATGGCCGCTGTAGTTCTTCCTACTCCTGATGGTCCAGCACCTCCAAAGTGGATAACGCTGGGCCTTCTCCGCTGCATCCGTTGTAGGTAAGTATCCCACTCGTCTAGCCTTCGATGGTGTTCGGCTAAAAATTGGTCAAGCGAGTCCAAGTCTCCCTCGCTGACTTGCACATCTGCCGTCTCCTCCGCTTCGTGCAATTCTTGATGGATTTGAAGAATTACTTCATCTGGGAAAAATTCCCTACAAATATGGCAAAGAAGCATTTTTAACACTTTTTACCATAAGCGCGTTTAGGATGTTTACTCAACGAAAGTTTATCCAATAATGAGAGGCTGGGTTGGCCAACCTTCTTTTATAACGGGTGGGGGGTGAACTTGAAAAACTCCTTCTGCGCATGCGCAGAACAAAATGTAAAAATACATAATTCTTCTGGCAACTAACATCCTATTCATTGGGGCGGGGGCGCAGGGGCGGGGGCGGGGGCGCAGGGGCGGGGGCGGGGGCGCAGGGGTGGGGGTTGGGGGCGCAGGGGCGGGGGGCGGGGGTGGAGGGGGTCCACCCTCAGGGGGTGGTTCAAGGTCACCAACTACACTTCTACTCTAAGTCTGGGTGTCTCAGAAAAAGTAAAAAGTAAAATTTTCTAAGTGTTGGCTCAAAGCTGGAGGTACTTCATTTACATCTACTAAATTATCTACTAAAACTTTAAAAAATAAATCCCCGCCTGGGGCATTTAGGTTGCCATCGCTGTAGCCTCCGATGAGACCCAACTATGGACAACAGCAGACTTGTATGTTAGTAATACCTAACCATTAGGAATTTTGAAAACTACTATATTTAGGTCAAGGTCATGAAAAAACTTTAAAAAAATAAAGCCCCACCTGGGGCATCTAGGTTGTCATCGCTGAAGCCTCCGAAGAGACCCAACTATGACAACAGCAAACATCCAATGTTGTCTGACCTTCACCACGCAAGAGTTTTAAGCATTTACTGCATTGCTAACAAATAACTTTTTCAATAGCTAACAAAAGTCATTTACATAATTTTGAGAGAGGTTGAGGACAGCCCTAGTGGCTTACGTCCTCGGTCCGAGTGCAGAGGCCGCCGCAAATTGGCCACAGCTGTGGTCTGCATGCCAGCGTACAAACGGACCGGTTCCCAACCCAGCCGCAATAGTGCATGCCTGAGAGGACCCATGCTAACGTTGGTATAAAATAATTTTACACGGGGGCCTACTCCCGTTCCCTATCTTTAATATTTAAGTTTAGCAATGCATTAAATTTTATAAGTCGTTACTAGGTCAAGGCCACACGAACATTAAAAAAATTTCGACCCCCGTACATCCATGGCGAACCACGAATGTTCGGGGGCCTTGGGGACTAAAAACACAAATAGCTAACAAAGATTCATTTACATAATTTTGAGTTTCCAGAAGGGAAACAAACTGAGGACACCCTAGTGGCTTACGTCCTCGGTCCGAGTGCAGAGGCCGCCACAACCTTTTGCTTGCCAGCGTACAAACGAACATGCTCCCAAAACCCCAGCCGCAACCTGTTGCATGCCTGAGAGGAGCCTACCAATAGTTAAAAGTGACTTTACACGGGGGCCTACTCCCGTTCCCTATCTTTAAAATTTAATTTGAGCTGTGAAAAAAGCTCAAGGGGGAGTGCTAAAACAAGCGTATACACATTAAATAAATATAAAACATATAACATAAAGACAAACAAGACATAGGACACATATGGTACAAGTAAAACACTCAAATATAAAACAATCCTCAATACCCAAACGCAAGCGCAATATCTTATAACTAATACAAGTCTTAAAACTAATACAAGTCTTAAAACTAATACAAGACTTAAAATTACATTAGACTTCGCTAAACAGTGAAGGCGCCTTTCAGTGTTTAGTGAGGCCCATGGCGGTCCGTCCCGATCGTTCACGTTCAACTCGCGGGAGCGGACTGCGAGCCGGCTGTGGCCGGGCCGCCTTATATCCCCACCGGGGGGGAGGGGGGGGGGGGGTTCACTTCTCGTCTGGAGCAAGAAACTTTTTGGTCAAGGTCAAAAATTTTTCCGAAAAAAAAAAAGTTCGGGGGGGGGGGGTTCACTTCTCGTCTGGAGCAAAAAACTTTTTGGTCAAGGACACAAATTTTTCCGAAAAAAAAAAGTTCGGGGGAGGGGGGGGTTCACTTCTCGTCTGGAGCAAAAAACTTTTTGGTCAAGGTCACAAATTTTTTCGAAAAAAAAAGTTCGGGGGAGAGGGGGGGGGGGTTCACTTCTCGTCTGGAGCAAGAAACTTTTGGTCAAGGTCAAAATTTTTTCCGAAAAAAAAGTTCGGGGGGGGGGTTCACTTCTCGTCTGGAGCAAAAAACTTTTTGGTCAAGGTAACAAATTTTTCCGAAAAAAAAGTTCGTGGGAGGGGGGGGGGGTTCACTTCTCGTCTGGAGCAAGAAACTTTTGGTCAAGGTCAAAATTTTTTCCGAAAAAAAAAGTTCGGGGGAGGGGGGGGGGGTTCACTTCTCGTCTGGAGCAAGAAACTTTTGGTCAAGGTCAAAATTTTTTCCGAAAAAAAAAAGTTCGGGGGGGGGGTCACTTCTCGTCTGGAGCAAGAAACTTTTTGGTCAAGGTCAAAAATTTTTCCGAAAAAAAAAAGTTCGGGGGGGGGGTTCACTTCTCGTCTGGAGCAAGAAACTTTTGGTCAAGGTCACAAATTTTTCCGAAAAAAAAAGTTCGGGGGAGGGGGGGGGGTTCACTTCTCGTCTGGAGCAAAAAACTTTTTGGTCAAGGTCACAAATTTTTTCGAAAAAAAAAGTTCGGGAGTGGGGGGGGGGGGGTTCACTTCTCGTCTGGAGCAAGAAACTTTTGGTCAAGGTCAAAATTTTTTCCGAAAAAAAAGTTCGGGGGGGGGGGGGGTTCACTTCTCGTCTGGAGCAAGAAAATTTTGGTCAAGGTCACAAATTTTTCCGAAAAAAAAAAGTTCGGGGGAGGGGTTCACTTCTCGTCTGGAGCAAGAAACTTTTGGTCAAGGTCAAAATTTTTTCCGAAAAAAAAAGTTCGGGGGGGGGGGGTTCACTTCTCGTCTGGAGCAAGAAACTTTTGGTCAAGGTCAAAATTTTTTCCGAAAAAAAAAGTTCGGGGGGGGGGGGTCACTTCTCGTCTGGAGCAAGAAACTTTTTGGTCAAGGTCAAAAATTTTTCCGAAAAAAAAAAGTTCGGGGGGGGGGTTCACTTCTCGTCTGGAGCAAGAAACTTTTGGTCAAGGTCAAAAATTTTTCCGAAAAAAAAAGTTCGGGGGGGGGGGGTTCACTTCTCGTCTGGAGCAAGAAACTTTTTGGTCAAGGTCAAAAATTTTTCCGAAAAAAAAAAAGTTCGGGGGGGGGGTTCACTTCTCGTCTGGAGCAAGAAACTTTTGGTCAAGGTCAAAATTTTTTCCGAAAAAAAAGTTCGGGGGGGGGGCCCTACTCTATACCCCCACCACAACTGAGTCCCTAGGCTGCACAACACCGCTCGGCCAGTATGTCTCCGGCTTCCATGCGGTGCGTCTCGCTGTTCTCCAACTCTCTATATGTAAGTATTTGTACAAGTTTTAAATCTAGGTCACTTCACTTTAACTCTGGGACAATATCGACTTGTGGTATTTCTATGTTTTCACTCAAGGTCACCACACTTTAACTCTGCTGTTCTCCAACTCTCTATATGTAAGTATTTTTACAAGTTTTGAGTCTAGGTCACTTCACTTTAACTCTGGGACAATATCGACTTGTGGTATTTTAGTGTTTTCACTCAAGGTCATCACACTTTAACTCTGAGACTGCATCAACTTGTATTATTTATGTGTTTTGACTCAAGGTTACCACACTTAAACTTTGGGGTGGTATCAACTTGTAGTATTTCTATGTTTTGGCTCAAGGTCATCACACTTTAACTCTGGGGCAATATCGACTTGTAGTACTTCAGTATTTTAACTCAAGGTCACCAAACTTTAACTCTGAGACTGCAGCAACTTGTATTATTTCTGTGTTTTGACTCAAGGTCATCACACTTTAACTCTGGGATGATTTTGACTTATAGTATTTCAGTGTTTTGACTCAAGGTCGTCACACTTTAACTCTGGAGCGGGATCGACTTGTAGTATTTCTGTGTTTTGACTCAAGGTCACCACACTTTAACTCTGGGACGGGATCGACTTGTAGTATTTCTGTGTTTTCACTCAAGGTCATCACACTTTAACTCTGGGGTGATTTCAACTTATAGTATT
>CM061531.1:122684990-122807849 GCA_030545055.2 Neoaliturus tenellus | reverse complement strand
AAGCGTTTTTATTCCAAATGTAGACACAAAACACGTCCAACAGCACAAAAATGACCGACCGGCGGTGCAACGGAGCTATCGATACACGCATTCACTTTAGACAAACGGTTGATTTTTTTTCTTATTAATGATGGTTATTATTTATCGCAGTTTATAATAGTGTTCATCATGAATTTAAATGAAATTCGTAATTGTAGCACCGACACACATACATTACATACTTTCAAGTCAGTTAATAAGTATGTAACATGGTTTCGACGAAAAACTGATAAGATGTCACTAATGATGAGGGCACAATTTTAAGATTTTAACTTGATTTAAAGTGGGTTTCACCATTACAAATATCATAAAAGCATATTTCACTGGTATTAAGGAATTTTTATGCTTTTTATACACGATAATTTAAACATAATTTCACAATTTTTTTTTCATACGTAAAATTATTACTTACATTGTTTTACAGTAATTTGAGTATGATTGATATATTATAATAATACAACTATTATACCATAACATACATGTATCACGTCATTTAATAGTAAAAGTTTCATTTCACGTGATTTAAAATATATATATATATATGTGTTAAAGTCCAATTGTAGTATAAGTTTTACTCATGATGATGCTTATGATTATTGCTTTGTTTTTAGTGTGTTTGTAAAGTAATGAATAGTAAGCTGTCAGATACATTGTACAGTATATTAATTTTAAGTAAATTTTTTGTTTTAAGTTTCTAGCTAATTGGGTTTTTGAGAACCAAGCCGACAGTCGTATGACTGCGGCTTCAAGTGCGCGAAAATTGTATTATATACAAATATTAAGGTGGTATAACTATATGTACCTAGCAAATATTTAAATAATGTATGCAAATATAATTTGTACAGCAAAGCACTTTGGATGGGTATAAAGTTGTTTTTTTATTGCTTCATTGTGATCGTTCACGTTCCTTGTTGTTTATCAGAGGCCGTTCCAAGACCTGGAACTGTTTTTCATGACTTTGAGCGGTATTATGAACCTCGGTTGAGGGACCAAATGCATTGGTTGTTATAGAAGACACCAAATTATGTATTATTGTGGATAACAGAACACCGCTTGCGGAACGTTACCTCAATGTTTTGTATAGGGCGAAAATTGGTATCTTGTGACAACGGCACAACATGTAAATCCTTGTTCTCAAACCTCCAATTTTTTTTTAGATAAGGAAAAGATAGTTATATTTTATTTTTGCAACATTCGGATACAATTACTAATTGCACTGATTCTAACGAAGCAGCTGATTAGTTTGTTAACATGTTTAATAAAGCAATCCACGCAGCAACCAAACCAATCAACTATTCATGTAAAATCACTAAATATAAACCTTGAATCGCAAAAGGGCTTTTAGTATCTATTAGGTGTAGGGGATCTTATCAGTAAAAGAGTTAAAACCGCACCATTCATTAAGAATCTAATTAACTATTTACAATAAATACTTACTACAAATTACTATAAGCGATATCATGATATGTTGACCATTTAATCAAAGGATGTCAACAAAAAGTAACTTGTGATGCATCTGCATATTCTAAACAACTCTGTCGTCACGTTGGTAAATTGGCTGGGCAAAAGAAAAATTCGCTCTATTTTCTGTTTATCACTTAATGTATAATTATTTTATTGTATAATTATTATAAGTAACTTACATTCCCTCTTGCGTTATATTTTACTTGAGTTTCCCGCAACAATCTATTTTTATTAATAAAATTTGTGTTTTGTCTGTACATTGATTAGAATCTTGAAATGTTCGGTTATTTTTACTTTGTATGCATAGCATACCTCTGTCTGTCTCCATCTCTCTCTTTCTGTCCGTCACTATGTCTGTAACGCTCATGGGTAATATTTTGTTCTCTTTTCATGGGATAACGATTTTACCTAATGGTCTAATTTTTTTTTCTTTTTCATATCATAGACTAGAGTGGTGTAAATGTTCATTGCTACTTTAATTGCCTTAGCGACCTTAGGGATTCGCCCCATATTACGTCAAAGTAGCCAAGTTGTGCTATGATACCAATCTTTAATCTCTTTTCACACGACAAGGGCTTTAGTAAAATGGTATAGAAATTTTTATTACTGTTAAATGGTGCAATTCGAACAATTTTAGCCGTTCCAAAGCATCGTTCGTCAAAAAGGTTCTGCCTCATAGTAAAAGAAATATTGAATGTTAATCTTATGGGAGTATTCGAATCTACCTTTGAGTTGAATTATACAGTTTGTCATTTTCACCACTTAAAATGACAACACTTAAAATGTTAAATACTGACTCATTCATATTAAACCCTTTAACTTTTGACTAGCCTAAATACGGTGAGTTAAGTCAACTACTTCTGGGTTATAAATATGAATATTAAAATACTTTATGCATATTGTTACACAATTAGTATTGTCGCTTAAAACTTAAGCGTTGATTAGTTTTGAATTTAGATTTAATGTTGTACATGCGTCTGTAGATAGCTTTCATGGGTAGAACAAGTTATGCGGGAGTGGGTTTCATTGGAATTGGTATGTGGCTGTCATCACATCCAATCAAGGATTCAATATTATATTTCATAATAATCTATAATATTTAAAAAAAAATGAGTTTTCTTGATAGAGTTTATTCTCATATGACTATAAAGTAAATCACTATACGAATTTAAATGTTAAATCAAACTGCAACAAAAACATTAATGGAAATAGCTTCTTACCTAAATGAGAAACGTATGTAACAAGAGTTTGACAAATGTACCTGGGAACTATTAAGCATAAAAACTTGATATCTAGATATGTTGGAATAAACCAACTGAATGTGATCTATTGAATTTGTGAAGCCATTGATATGATTTGTTTCAATAAACTTTACACACACACTCCGCGTTAAGAGCGGGTATAGGCTACATAGCTAGTCAGATTATAAACATATTTAATAGAAAAGTTATACGAAAGTTTTGTACTAGAAAATATATTCAGGTTTGTTTAGATGTTTAAGCTAACTTTAAAGCGGAGTTTCTTAAACTTTTAATACTTGTTTCCTATGATAAATACGCAGTTTTTAAACCTAAGACTTTTACAAACACAATACGAATATTACAAACTGAATCCAAACCTTGGATTTAAGGTCCCATACTTAGTTTTTTTCCCCTAAAATCATTATATGTTTTTATTAAAACGAAAATTTATTATGTTTTTATAACAACAGAAATAAGATTGTTGTTCGCTATACTCTTAAAACACTAAACCGACCGTGTCATAGTTTAATAACTGCTGGTCAAAGGCTGTCTAATTAAATAATGTACCTAAACTTGACAAAATTAAAATGCACGGCTCAGCTTATTGGGTTGGATAAATAATATTCCAAAACAACTTCAATATATTTCTCATTGAATTCTTTGAAAGGTAAATTATTAAATGAAACAGACTTGTGTAACGTGAATGACAAACGTACATCTGCCGCGTCTACTTTGGGAGATTTCCGGAACTATTATATGCAGATTTAGTGCATAAATTACCGGCACATCTGCCGACAGAGCTTTATACACCCTCGCACGCCGTCTACAACCTATACCAATAGCTGTCCCTATAAAATCAGCCATCTAACCGTCGTTCTCCATTTGTTCGCCAAATCTCATACGGTAAACACAGTTTTAATGAGTATTACCTCTGTACACAATAGTACAACTGTACTTGTTTGAACTTACGTTCATTTCTGCTAGTTTCGTTTAGCACGCTATCAGTCTCTATATATTCGGACACACTTGCGTCCACCGACCGACCATATACGCTCTGACTAGTTGGACAGTACACGTCTCCCCTTGGGTATTATCTTGGCTCCGCAAACGTTACAGCAAAAAATTTTACGCCCAAAACACATATTAGAGAAACAATTTGACTCCACTGTTTCCAGGCCGCGTACTACATTGGCTAAGCTTAAGAAACACTTCAGTTTTCACCAGTTGTATTGTGCAAGACCTGACCTTTGCAGCATTTTGTTCTACTGATATTATTTTACAGACTGTCTTAACTGACATGCTAAAAAGTATCGACGTTTCGATCTTGTTACACCTGTTGGCGATCCTGCCCGACTATTCTTATTCACGTTATTAGCTAGTTTATATGACCGCTCCTCCTTCAATATGTGTTTTATTCTGCTCTATAATCTTGAAGTATAGGACAACTAAAAGCTCGTTATTAATACAAAACTCTAGATACACAGCGTAAGATCCACCTGTGCAATCGCCAAATGTAAGTAAGAGTACTCATCCGCGGGACATTTCTTGTACTCCTGTGGCTGATGATCAACCCGTACAGAATAATTAAAACTAACTTCTGCGGCTACCGATACTTTTCTTAAAATATCTATCTACTTCTCTCTCTCTCTTATGGAACCTTCCCCGTCGCGGTCATATGTCGGCTAACTTTTAAAGAGTACGCGTCTCCTCACAAGTATTATCATGGCTCCGAACACTTTACAGCTGAAACTTTTACGCACAAAACACATTTTACAGAAACAATCTAACTCCACGGTTTCAACAGCTTCTAGCCATTGATTTTATATACTGTATGGGCAACATTTTTGGGTTTTACACACTTTTTATAGTATAACCCCCCAGCATTTCATTTCTTATGTTTGTAGCGGATAGCATAAGTTGGTAACAATGCGGGGAAATTTGGGGAATTCATGGGGATATTTTGGGGTTTACCTGGGGATTGGTACCCCTGCATCCTTTTCCCGTACTTTTCCACCCAGTGCTACACTCTGTCGGATTTAAGGTAAACTAGGTGCAGCCACACGTGCTACGATCTGTTGGATAAAGTGAGAACTAAACGCGCCCCTAGTACACTCTGGTGGACAAACCGCGAACCCTTACGCCGGCCGTCGCCACAGACTATCTGACACATTTACAATCGCCAATTGTAATTCCACTTAGTCGTGCACGGGACATTTCCTGCACACCTGCAAGTGATACACTTTACAACCGTCTAGTATTGTACTTACTGCTGCAATACAGTATTTACCTGTACAATTGGCAATTGTAATCCTACTTCATCGTGCACGGGACATTTCTTGCACACCTGCAGGTGATACACTTTACAACCGTCTACTATTACAGTTCTAACCCCACTTGATTATCCACGGAACATTACTTGCGATCCTGCACCTGAATAATTAATTACATTCTGCGGCTACCGATACTTTTCTTAAGCTATCTATCTTTTTCTCTCCAGCAAAGTAACTGAGCTACACTCTGTCAGGTTTAAGGTAAACTGTGCTACGATCTGTTGGATAAAGTGAGAACTAAACGCGCCCCTAGTACACTCTGGTGGACAAACCGCGAACCCTTACGCCGGCCGTCGCCACAGGCTATCTGACACATTTCCACCGCCTCCCGACAACTACCTCGGTGGCGCAGGGGTAAGGCGCCGGCTTCACACGCCGGCGGGCCGGGTTCGAATCCCACCCTCGCCACTGGTCAATTTTGTTCTTAAACCCTAACCGCTACTACCTTCCCCGTCGACGATCCGCAAACGAATGCGCTCCCGAAACTCCATCCCCTCCTGTAAACCCTCCCTCCCCTCCCCATCCCACCCTCGCCCCACCGACAGCTGCCACGTTCGAACCCACACCTGCCACTTCCAACCAATGACCTTGACCTGAGCCAGGAGTAACCAAAAGACACTACTGTCATCGTTCGACTCTTGCGGTCTACAAAACGTGAAACTATTTTTAAACTCGCAATATTTCCCCTACGATAACATCCACGGTGACATGTCCATATTTTATGAGATGTTTAATCGATTTCAAAATAGTTATTACAATAGGAACTCAACCCCAACGGTCGAGCTGGACAAATTTAAAACTGAGACCCCCTCTATACGTAATCGATTGTTCCAAACAAAACGATACAATCAAGTCTGGACCTGTAGATGCTCGAATTGATTTGAAACCAAGGACAACGTGGATGCAGATACTACGGCATACTGTCTTTTTTTACACGACTGTCACATGACATACTCACTACTCACTGGCACCGTAAATAAAATTACTTTATGAAACGTCTCAGTCGATCGCCTGTCATCGTAGCGTCAACATGGGTTTCCACGGTTGGGTCAAGGTTGAATATTATAACGGTGGGGTTTTCATTAAAAGAGATTATGTCAACTGCTATAATGGGGGGAAAATGAAGAAGGTTTGTTTAATATTCCTGCCGGGGCTGATAAAATAGTAGTAAAATGGCGTACCGAATACGATTATTCCGAAGATGAGGAAGAAGAAGAATTTTCAGATGAGGAGGGGCAGCTGCTGTAAAATGGTCAGTTGTGAAGATGGAGTCGTCAAGTGAGGATCTCATCCAGGTAATTCCTAAGCCCAAAGAACCCATTAACATATTAACCGGGGTATTTTTAAAAACAACACACTTTCTCGATCACGAACTAACTAAATGTGTCATAACGGGGATCGTTAAAAATAGAAATAACAGTTTGGGAGTTTTATTTAAGGGGAAAAGGGGGTGTGTTTACTGGCCCCACGATGTTTTTAATCGATTTGGCATTTCCAATTTTAACAATGTCACTGTAGCCGTAGAAGAGAGAAAAAAATTCAATTATATTTTGGGTAGCGGTGAGGGCATCAAAGTCAATACCGTATTTGGCAAACAGCACGTGTTCCTGCACGATGGGGAGCATACTTTAGCGCTCAAAAGCTCGGAGTGGATTCAGTTTATAAATAGCCTTCCTTTGATCTACATCCGTTTGGCTGACGTGTCCCTTCACGAGCCTGCTATAAAAGAATTTATAGCGGAAGTTGTTAAAAATAGACAAAGACACTGTAGACGTTGACAGTAATCTTCCGCAACACTTATCGACATACCTTTTCAATGAGCTACAGTTATACAGACGTTGGCCCTTCTACAATAGCGGTAGTTGAATTCCAAGCTTTTAAAGATAACGATAACAAGTTTATTATAAAAGAGTTTGCCATCGTCGGTGATTCAATATGCAGCCATTTAGTATTTCGCCCCCCTTACAGCATTAAAAATTTAAATGAAAAGATGCAGCGTACTGCACGATGGCTCACACGTCACCATCACCACATCCGATGGTGTGATGGCAAAATTAAATATGATGGAAATTTAATACGTACTTTATGCAAGCCATTTGACATCATCTACACTAAAGGTTTGGAAAAAGTAAAGTTTTTAAGACGTTTTCATCCAAACATCTTGGAATATGACGGAATCGAGGAACCTGTCGAATATTCATATTGTCTCCTACCCCAACACGCTGGGGGCTTTGACAGATGCGCACTCTACGCTGCGCATAAAAGGTACAAGAGCTTAACTCGCTGATTCAGTCTGTGTTCAGCCTCCGTCATGGCAACATTTGTATGGAATCTTCTCTCGGTAGAGCCCAAAGAACCCGCCGGGGTCATGACTGACAACTTTATCATGAAGTTTGATCGGTTCATGAACTGGGATCTTTTATCCTCTCATTATGATTTCTCTATCGATATGTTGCGGATCTATGCTCATAGAGTCAATTGGGCCAAGGTTTTGAAACGAACTAAATTCTCTGAAGAATTTCTAAGAGAGATGGTCCCGAATTTTGAAAATTGCTGGTACGTCCTGTGTAAATATCAAACATTATCCGAACAATTTATCCGTGGACTTTGCTAATAAAGTCGATTGGGACTATGTAGCCTTATATCAAGATGTAAGTGGTAGATTTCTAGATGAACATAAACAATATTTCGATTAAAATTGTGGATTATGGTGAATGTTACCTGCAGAGGAAGCCACTCAACAGGCAAGCGTAAAACCCATAAGTCCAGGAGTGAGCATGATGGTTGGCCTAAAAACCTCCCATCGGTGTGTGTGTGTGTGTGTGTGTGTGTGTGTGAGGGCCTAGTAAATTGAGGTGCCCCGATCCGAGGAGGGTTCGGGCTACTCCTTGGAACGGTCCTGAGGTCCCTGGCGCGGCTGACGAAAAGGCCCGTAAACCTCTGTATGAATGTGAGGGTCTAGTAAATTGAGGCGCCCCGACCCGAGGAGGGTTCGGGCTACTCCTTGGAACGGTCCTGAGGTCCCTGGCGCGGCTAACGAAAAGGCCCGTAAACCTCTGAATGAGCCGGTCAACGTCACTACAATCCACACCAAAAACATTAAAAAATATAAAACCCCTCCGTTAATCTTGAAACGTCAATGGTTAAAATAAACAGACTCTGTCTCAGTAAATGACCTGATGACCAGGATTAGCGGAGGAGAAAAAAAGTAATGGGAGGTAGCAATATTTGTTATGGAGTGGCTACCACCGTAGAATGCGATGGATGGGGCAGTCTACCCCAGAGGTTAGGCCTCCAGGGGATGCTCTGGGTTAACAAAAAGAACGCGCCGAGTCTCCTACCCCTTGGGTGGTGTGGAAACGCTGAGCCCCACAGGTAACACCGTAGACAGTAATGGTCTACCCCAGAGGTTAGGCCTCCAGGGGATGCTCTGGGTTAACAAAAAGAACGCGCCGAGGCTCCTACCCCTTGGGTGGTGTGGAAACGTTGAGCCAATTATCCCACGGCCTACCTTCAAGCGTAGGCCATTGCGGTACAGAAACACGCGATCGGTGACGTTTATAAGGTCGCGTAGACCAAAGCGGTCCAGAAACACGCGGGCGGTCTCGTAATTTTGTTATTTTAGGGTACCTACCCCCCAGGGGCACCTCTACTTCGTAGAAGGTGGTTTTTTGAGGTCCCCGGACCCTAGGACACACCGTTTTCGAGATATTGGTGATTTTTAGATTTTTTAAGCCAAAATTTTCATGTTTTTCACTTTATGTAGTATAATATGCACTTTATTTGGGTGTTGTACATCATTTTACATATTCTACGCTTTATGTAGTATTGTGTACACTTTATATAGTATGACCCCAGAGATCCATATGGTCTTGTTCCCCATGATGACGTCACAGAAAAAAACGGCTGACGATTGGCGCGAAAATTAGGCAAAATTGGCGCAAACGCCGCCATCTTGATGACGTCACAAAAAAACAGCTGACGCCGCCATCTTGATGACGTCACAAAAAATTGGCGCGAAAATACATGGGCGCCGCCATCTTGGCAAAATCACCAAACTACAACGTCACTAGACTCATTACAACGCTCTCAGCTCAACTGTGTGATGGTCTAGTGGTTAGCGTTGCGGCGCACCAACTTGGCGGCCCGGGTTCAAATCCCGGCAGTGCACAGTGAAAATTTTATTCGTAAAAAAATAATTCCATCTTGACTCACGTAGTAAGTTTACGGACGCCACGTGGTCAAACACGTGGTAAAAGTGAGGTTAGGAAATTTCCCGCCACCAGGAGGCCGCCATCTTGGAAAAGGGGTGTGGCTTAGGAGGCCGCCATCTTGGTGACGTCACAAAAAAACAGCTGACGCCGCCATCTTGATGACGTCACAAAAAAAACAGCTGACGCCGCCATCTTGATGACGTCACAAAAAAAACTGCTGACGCCGCCATCTTGATGACGTCACAAAACAGCTGACACCGCCATCTCGGATGACGTCATCATGACTCAGCACATTCATGGGCGCCGCCATCTTGGTTCTCATGTCTCGCCAAGGCTACTAATGACGCTTGTGATACTTCGGCGACTTTCTTAATTTAAATCTGAATTTTAAAACACCTCAACTGAAAATTCTTGTAAAAAACGCACAGAAAACCTACTGAATTAAATCTAGTTCCATAGAAATATTGGAATTGAACTTTTACATCAATAAGATTTAACAACCTGTTATAATTATTAATTGTAACTCTTTCTAATTGATGTAAGTGGTAAGGCGGGGAACGTTTTAAAGTGATTCTATAACACCTTTCTTGGCCCTGCCAGGCCTAAGAAGACGTTAGCTTAACCATTCAATTTTTAACTCTAAAATACGTTTGATAACAATGTTTAATTCACTATCGTGGTAAATATTGTTAAGTTATTTCTCAATGTGTTTTTCTTATTGTTAAAATATTTTAACGTACATATAAAATTGATTCAAAGAAGTTTCAAAATTATATCTCTTTACAAAAGTGTTAGGTTTTTCAAGTATAGTAACTATTTAACGAATTTAGTTTAGAAAATCCGCAGGCCAAAACAGCTTTAGAAAACCTCGCAAATCTCAACATGAACTTCTACTCAGATCTTCTGTTCTTCCGGCTCACTGGTTCAGACTTAACTGGAAAAAGTTTACTAGCTTTCTTAGCTTTCAACTTTGTTTTCATACTTTTTATTGAAAGTACAATATATTTTAAATGCGAAATGTAGAGTATACAGCAAGTAAATAACAATATGTATACATCGCAGGATATTAAAAACAATATGGAGAGATAAGTGATGTAATGAAAACATAGCTTGTTTGGTTTTAATTGTGATAACGTAAGTTTTCTGTCTGTATGTAGTTTTTTTTTTTAATTAATATTTTGCATCTAAATAAATGGATACCGATCATTATGTTACCTCTCTTTTAATTAATTTTAAAATTAAAAAAAGTTAAGCTATTCTTTTTATTCATAAATATAATTGACTAATGACCCGTAGCGCATTGCTTCGAACTCAAAATAAATTACTGTTGCATAATTCTATAGCACATATAAATATTTTTATGAATTTCAAATTATACTTATTTTCTCAAGGATTGAGGGAAATTACGGTTTCTCTAGTGCAGTAATGTAAATAAAAATGTATATATTATTGAAAGCTGGCTTTTAAAATTATACATAAAACAAAAACATGTTTGACGGAATATTACCCTAACTAAAATGAAAGAAAATATTGTACTGTATCATATATAGCCTTTATAACCAATATCTTCACTCAATGTTTAGAGTTAGAAAAAAATCTAATTATCTGTCCTTCTGTCAAAGCTTTACTGGCTGACTTGATATTATTATAGAAAAACTTTCCTTTTTATATTTTCGATTAATTAAAAATACGAGATAAAATGTACACAAAAAGTTGTATTTGAAACGGAAATATATCGGTTGAATATGGATGATGGGGGGAATTCGGTTAAGCTGGGTGTGAACCTATGGTGGTATTGAGCTACTGCAAAGCTATTGGGAAGCTGAACTGATAGACTACGTGATGGGCTCAGGCAACAACAGGAGTGACTGACTGGTCATCACCAGGTTTAGGCGATATAATAAAAAGTGACTATGGAAATGGGTGAGGAATAAGGTATTAAAGCGTGAAATGAGATAGCTGGGAATCACGTAATTTATTGACTGAACTAGGAAACGTATCTGAAAGGACATACTGAAAGTTTTACCCAGACTGGATCATCGCCAAGCACAGAACCAAGAATTAGCTATTTTGATGAGCTTACTAACAATTAACGTAAACTAAATTAATTGACAAGTGAATTTACTAATAGTAAACTGTATCTAGAAATATAACCCATCAAATACCTAATGGCTACGTCCTGAAGGGACATGTGTCTACTATGGTCCCGAGACTACCCTGTACAGTACAAGTTGTAGCCTTAATTACTTAGCAAACTGAATAAATTTACATTCATTAATTTAATGATTATCATCCCCACACACCTATTCCCTAGGCGCTACACATAGCCCCCTTATATTTTGGGTACTTAACGCATGATGCCTTTGCTCCGATCTTCACCCGACAATAGTAAAAGGAGGAAGGGGCGAGAGAAAGACGAGCTTGGTATTCTTTGATTCGCGGACCTTTTCAAGAAGGTTCTGGATAGAGGCTGTCGGATACCGGCGACACGGCCAGCCCACGGAGAATTTGACTATATGAAGTGTTGGCGGCACGAACCCTCACAGCCAAACTCCCTTCTCGAAAAGAATTTGCACGGGGACTTGTGGGGTGAAGGCAGGAATGGTGATGGTGTGGGAGGTGTGATTCCGTAGAAGCTTGCTTTGGTTTTACTTTGAAAAAGAAAATGGGGCGCGCCAGCTCATCACTGGGCGGTGGATCACGGGGTCGAAGGGCGGCTGAGCCCTTGAATGCGTTTGGGAGTGACCCTCGGAGAACCCGCGTTGTTTGATGGGTGTTAGCCCACGCTGGGATACCTGTGGTGCCAACTGGTTTGAACAGAAAAAAGGAGGGTAAGAACTCCTCTGAATATTGTGGCATTGACATTGCCCGGACTCCTCCCCCCCCCCCCCCTTAAAAGAGGCAGGGACCGGGGTTGGAGGAGGCTTCCAGGATTGCCGATAATCTGCAAAGGTGACTAAATGGAAATGCCGATAATCTGCACGCACATCCTAGTTTTTTTTTTTTTTTTTTTTATTTTTTATTTTTTTTTTTTTTTAGGGGGGGTACTATTCTATGTTGGTTAATGTTCCTCCTAGAGTCCTTTATCTGCTGTGGAGCTGGCCTGTCGGTCAGAAGGTGTTGAGGACAAGGTGCGACGTTGTAGGGGAGGCAGACGTTGAAGTTGAATGCCAGTCCGGGCAGAACCACACGCAGCGAGTGCAGGCAGGTAGGTGGCAGTAAGGGCCCGGTGGTTATGGGCGTGCCTGGCAGGTGGTCGGCCACTACAGCGCTGAGGACTTCCAGACTGGGTGGGAGGTGTAACCCGTATAGGCCGTAGACTCAGTGGCTGCCTGGTGAGAAGGCTGGTGACGTTGCGTGGGCGATGATGTGGTGATGAGTCCCAGAGGCCGGAGATCAGAAAAAAATAGGAATAATTTAACAAAATTTCAGGCAAATATAAAATTTAAGGCAAATATTTCCAGTAGTCTTACATCCATTTAAGACACACAAAGATTCATTAATTGTGGACATAGATATTATCGTACAGATATGTATGCCTAAAAAATTGTGGGACACAAATCTACGCATTAAACTATACATTTCCAACCATAAATTTGTAAAATAACGTGTAAATAATAAATTTATCTATAACGTGATTTTTTTTCTATCACACATTTTTTTCATTATTCTTGTATTTTGTGCTACTTTTGACGTCAAAATTATATAAATATTATTAAAAAAGCAAACATAATTGAAAGAGAATTTTCTTTGTTTTAATATTATAATAAATAATAGGGTATATCGTTTTATGATATACCTACACACCAAGTAGCTATATCTGCTATAGTAATATAACACAAGACATCTGCACTGTTAAGTGCAGGCAGTGCTCGTGTGACGACACGAGTGTTTGGGGTGGAGGTAGGGGGCGCTGCCTTCACCGTGGACAGTAAAGTGGTCCAGTAATTCCGGGTTTCGGGGGAAAGTGGCTGCATTATGCATCAGACACTTGAGAAGTTTCTTCCCCTCAGGGAGAAATACTGCCTTGGCCATCCGCACATAACCTAGTGTATAAACGGTAAAGCTTATATAGTGGTTTGTAATGCTTACGTATTTTGATAAAAGTAACTATGTTTTATAAAAATCAGTATGGATTAGATTCAATGGTTATATACGAAAAAATAACCTTTTCTACAACCATCAAGAATTTGATAAATACCATTAAAGGAGCAAAATTGTTGAAGTATAAATATGTGTTAATTTTATATATTGCAACACTTTTTAATAGGACCAGGTTGAACTAGAGTGAGTTTTGTGTAAAAAAAACCCATATTTTTTATCACCATTAATCGGGCACATATGAAATTAATAATCATGATTGAGAACTATAATGAAAAAAAAACAATGAGGAACCGTGGACCAGGCAGTTCGCAAGAATTGCACGAGGTCTGGTGATAACGTTAGGATTTACAGTGATCAGTTGAGTCCCTCATTTCACGGTCTGCTGCTGATAAGGCTTCTATCAGTGCCGGCCGTTTACCCGCCATTTGCCCCGTGATGCGCCGACATTCGGACATGGCTCTGCAGTTTTGTTGTGTTGCTCGTCATTTCTACATTACATTTTTGTTGGTAAAGAGATTATTATTATAGGTTAAAGTTCATTGTTGGTAATTGCTAGTTTACTTTATTCATTATTAATTATTATTATTATCATTATTAATTAATTATTCATTATTATTGCGAATATTTTCCTTTAGTGAATAGTAAAAACACTTTTTTTCACACTCTTCTAACTAATCTGTGATGTAAAACTTCAATTATAATTTACTCATCATTAACATTATAATTTAATGATTTTGTTATATTGGTATTACTCGCCTACGAATCGATGGGGGCTCTGCCCCCATACTACTTTCTCTTAATAAGTCCCAAGAGTTAAACAGTGTATTTACAATTTCGAGTCATAAAAATATCTTGTAGAGTAGGCTTCAGATTTGTAAAAAGACTAAGTCCAAAAGTGTGGTCCGTTATAAGATATGTTTGCCAAAAGACACAGTTTGTTCCATATTACAAACCGTTTCAACTGTTGAGCTCAAAGTATGAAAATAATCATTTAAAATAACGAATTCATGCAGGTCGACCTAATATATGGTTTCGTAACTCCTTCCTAAGACGTAGTTATTCAGTTGTGGTGACCAGTTTGCTATATCTTATAATCCATGTAATACAATGATTAAGGCTTATAAGATACGTGGTAAAAAGATACGATGAATTTTATGATCACGAATCTTGTGTTGAGTACATGACATTTGCACGTATAATATAGAAATTAGTTTTATACAAATTTTATGATGTAAAAAAGTTCCTATTCTACTTATATATACTTGACATAAAAAATTATTTGTAAGTTAGTTTTAAGTATTAAATTAAATATCGATAAACTTGTCTGTTGCCTGCTACTCAATAGCAATAAATTTAATTTTTCATCGATATTAAAAATGTTATGTTAATTCGATGATTGAGTTCAAAGTCTGTTCATAACATGGTGTCGTAATTAATAAGTTACAAAACAAACGTATTTATAGTTTATATTAATTGTAGGCTACTCTATGTTGTTGTTAAAATGAATTTTCAATTAAATTTATCAACAATAAATCTTAAGTGTCATTTATGTATTAACCCTTCAGTTATACAAGTCGCCTAGTAAAATAATAAAAAATATAATACGTTACGTCAATAGGTGGGTTTTGACGTCAATTTAAAATGTTCGATAATGTTTAATGTAAAACAATATTTTTATGATTAGGTTACGTACCTTATGCCGTCGTCAATCAATATAGTTTTTCTGTTACTAGTTTCGGGACTGTTGTCCCATTTTCAAATCAGTACAACGTCGTCAAAACTTTCAAACACAGTCATGTTTACACAGTAAAGTTTTGACGACGTTCTACTGATTTGAAAATGGGACAACAGTCCCAAAAATAGTTATCAGAAAAATTATATGGATTGACGACGGCACAAGGTACGTAACCTAATCATCAGTCATTGATCAATCCTGGAGGCAAAAGTGAATAAATATTTTTATGGATTTATATTTGATCTAATCGTACTTTTAATCCTTTTTCGTCATATTTTTATGTAACAAATTATTAATAATATTAATCAAATTAAGTTTACCTTCAACTTTTTAATGATATTAAACAATTTTAATTTTTTTTGCCATTTCTATACATTTTGTACACTAGTCTATGTTTTGTACCGAACATGACTTTGAGAAATAGTTAAATATTTTTTTATTTTCCATAAATTCAATATGTTTTTTTTTAATGTTAAATTATTTATATACTTCTTAAAATGGTTGGATCAAAATAGTAAATAGATAATTAACAATTTGTCCAATAATGAGGGCATTAACAAGCTAATCAACCAGAGTTTGTTTACAGAATTACCAAGTAAATCAATCCAACAGACCTTAGGCGTGTAGTTCATATTTATTGCATCGTAATATATGTTTTATCAATAAGTTCCTTAAACATATACATATAGACACTGATTACGGTTTCTAATCTGGTTATTTTTAATAATGGTTAAATTTTTAATACTGAGTAGATTGTTAATTCTTTTGAGAATATATTTTACAAAACCTAACACATAAAATAAATATCTTAAAAGTAATTAAAAATTTTTATACAATTTAAAAATAGTTGATTAATCAAATTATTACTTATGTTGAGTTTTTTGATGAATTTTTATATTTATCAAACCTCTTGTTGACAAACAATTTTATGTTTCAAATCCAAAAAGTTCTCTTGTTACAACAAGACAACAAAACACAACTTTCATGGTATTTAAACTAAATTATCAAATTCAAATAAAATGTTATTTTTAAAACAATTATTTCAATACTCAATAACATAATCTTAGAGATATATTGAAAATCAATGACGACTCTATAGAACCGCAGTATAAATCTTCAATACTCGATGGCTTCTGAGCTGCAATAATGGCAACAATAAATCGGAGCTCGTTGTCAAGGATGTGTCGTCTGCAGACGGTCACGTGACCCCGCCGCTTCCTCCCGAGGACGGCGAGATGTATTGCGTTGTTGTTCCAAGCAACGTTACAGAATAGCAACAATAAATCGGAGCTCGTTGTCAAGGATGTATCGTCTGCAGACGGTCACATGACCCCGCCGCTTCCACCCGAGGATGGCGAGATGTATTGCGTTGTTGTTCCAAGCAACGTTACAGAATAGCAACAATAAATCGGAGCTCGTTGTCAAGGATGTTTCGTCTGCAGACGGCCATGTGACCCCCCCGCTTCCTCCCGAGGACGGCGAGATGTATTGCGTTGTTGTTCCAAGCAACGTTACAGAATAGCAACAATAAATCGGTGCTCGTTGTCAAGGATGTGTCGTCTGCAGACGGTAACGTGACCCCGCCGCTTCCTCCCGAGGTTGGCGAGATGTATTGCGTTGTTGTTCCAAGCAACGTTACAGAATAGCAACAATAAATCGGAGCTCGTTGTCAAGGACGTGTCGTCTGCAGACGGTCACGTTACCCCACCGCTTCCTCCCGAGGACGGCGAGATGTATTGAGTTGTTGTTCCAAGCAACGTTACAGAATAGCAACAATAAATCGGTGCTCGTTGTCAAGGATGTGTCGTCTGCAGACGGTAACGTGACCCCACCGCTTCCTCCCGAGGACGGCGAGATGTATTGCGTTGTTGTTCAAAGCAACGTTACAGAATAGCAACAATAAATCGGAGCTCGTTGTCAAGGATGTGTCGTCTGCAGACGGCCATGTGACCCCGCCGCTTCCTCCCGAAGACGGCGAGATGTATTGAGTTGTTGTTCCAAGCAACGTTACAGAAATGCAACAATAAATCGGAGCTCGTTGTCAAGGATGTTTCGTCTGCAGACGGCCATGTGACCCCGCCGCTTCCTCCCGAGGACGGCGAGATGTATTGAGTTGTTGTTCCAAGCAACGTTACAGAATAGCAACAATAAATCGGAGCTCGTTGTCAAGGATGTTTCGTCTGCAGACGGCCATGTGACCCCGCCGCTTCCTCCCGAGGACGGCGAGATGTATTGCGTTGTTGTTCCAAGCAACGTTACAGAATAGCAACAATAAATTGGAGCTCGTTGTCAAGGATGTTTCGTCTGCAGACGGCCATGTGACCCCGCCGCTTCCTCCCGAGGAATGCGAGATGTATTGAGTTGTTGTTCCAAGCAACGTTACAGAATAGCAACAATAAATCGGAGCTCGTTGTCAAGGATGTGTCGTCTGCAGACGGTCACGTGACCCCGCCGCTTCCTCCCGAGGACGGCGAGATGTATTGCGTTGTTGTTCCAAGCAACGTTACAGAATAGCAACAATAAATCGGAGCTCGTTGTCAAGGATGTGTCGTCTGCAGACGGTCACGTGACCCCGCCGCTTCCCCCCGAGGACGGCGAGATGTATTGCGTTGTTGTTCCAAGCAACGTTACAGAATAGCAACAATAAATCGGAGCTCGTTGTCAAGGATGTGTCGTCTGCAGACGGTCATGTGACACCGCCGCTTCCCCCCGAGGACGGCGAGATGTATTGCGTTGTTGTTCCAAGCAACGTTACAGAATAGCAACAATAAATCGGAGCTCGTTGTCAAGGATGTGTCGTCTGCAGACAGTAACGTGACCCCACCGCTTCCTCCCGAGGACAACGAGATGTATTGCGTTGTTGTCCCAAGCTACGTTACAGAATAGCAACAATATCGGAGCTCGTTGTCAAGGATGTGTCGTCTGCAGACGGTCACGTGACCCCGCCGCTTCCTCCCGAGGACGGCGAGATGTATTGAGTTGTTGTTCCAAGCAACGTTACAGAATAGCAACAATAAATCGGTGCTCGTTGTCAAGGATGTGTCGTCTGCAGACGGTAACGTGACCCCGCCTCTTCCTCCCGAGGTTGGCGAGATGTATTGCGTTGTTGTTCCAAGCAACGTTACAGAATAGCAACAATAAATCGGAGCTCGTTGTCAAGGATGTGTCGTCTGCAGACGGTAACGTGACCCCGCCGATTCCTCCCGAGGATGGCGAGATGTATTGCATTGTTGTTCCAAGCAACGTTACAGAATATCAACAATAAATCGGAGCACGTTGTCAAGGATGTATCGTCTGCAGACGGTCACGTGACCCCGCCGCTTCCTCCCGAGGATGGCGAGATGTATTGCGTTGTTGTTCCAAGCAACGTTACAGAATAGCAACAATAAATCGGAGCTCGTTGTCAAGGATGTGTCGTCTGCAGACGGTCATGTGACCCCGCCGCTTCCCCCTGAGGACGGCGAGATGAATTGCGTTGTTGTTCCAAGCAACGTTACAGAATAGCAACAATAAATCGGAGCTCGTTGTCAAGGATGTGTCGTCTGCAGACAGTAACGTGACCCCGCCGCTTCCTCCCGAGGACAACGAGATGTATTGCGTTGTTGTCCCAAGCTACGTTACAGAATAGCAACAATAAATCGGAGTTCGTTGTCAAGGATGTGTCGTCTGCAGACGGTCACGTGACCCCGCCGCTTCCTCCCGAGGATGGCGAGATGTATTGCGTTGTTGTTCCAAGCAACGTTACAGAATAGCAACAATAAATCGGAGCTCGTTGTCAAGGATGTGTCGTCTGCAGAAGGTAACGTGACCCCGCCGCTTCCTCCCGAGGATGGCGAGATGTATTGCGTTGTTGTTCCAAGCAACGTTACAGAATAGCAACAATAAATCGGAGCTCGTTGTCAAGGATGTGTCGTCTGCAGACGGTCACATGACCCCGCCGCTTCCACCCGAGGATGGCGAGATGTATTGCGTTGTTGTTCCAAGCAACGTTACAGAATAGCAACAATAAATCGGAGCTCGTTGTCAAGGATGTTTCGTCTGCAGACGGCCATGTGACCCCCCCGCTTCCTCCCGAGGACGGCGAGATGTATTGCGTTGTTGTTCCAAGCAACGTTACAGAATAGCAACAATAAATCGGTGCTCGTTGTCAAGGATGTGTCGTCTGCAGACGGTAACGTGACCCCGCCGCTTCCTCCCGAGGTTGGCGAGATGTATTGCGTTGTTGTTCCAAGCAACGTTACAGAATAGCAACAATAAATCGGAGCTCGTTGTCAAGGACGTGTCGTCTGCAGACGGTCACGTTACCCCACCGCTTCCTCCCGAGGACGGCGAGATGTATTGAGTTGTTGTTCCAAGCAACGTTACAGAATAGCAACAATAAATCGGTGCTCGTTGTCAAGGATGTGTCGTCTGCAGACGGTAACGTGACCCCACCGCTTCCTCCCGAGGACGGCGAGATGTATTGCGTTGTTGTTCAAAGCAACGTTACAGAATAGCAACAATAAATCGGAGCTCGTTGTCAAGGATGTGTCGTCTGCAGACGGCCATGTGACCCCGCCGCTTCCTCCCGAAGACGGCGAGATGTATTGAGTTGTTGTTCCAAGCAACGTTACAGAAATGCAACAATAAATCGGAGCTCGTTGTCAAGGATGTTTCGTCTGCAGACGGCCATGTGACCCCGCCGCTTCCTCCCGAGGACGGCGAGATGTATTGAGTTGTTGTTCCAAGCAACGTTACAGAATAGCAACAATAAATCGGAGCTCGTTGTCAAGGATGTTTCGTCTGCAGACGGCCATGTGACCCCGCCGCTTCCTCCCGAGGACGGCGAGATGTATTGCGTTGTTGTTCCAAGCAACGTTACAGAATAGCAACAATAAATTGGAGCTCGTTGTCAAGGATGTTTCGTCTGCAGACGGCCATGTGACCCCGCCGCTTCCTCCCGAGGAATGCGAGATGTATTGAGTTGTTGTTCCAAGCAACGTTACAGAATAGCAACAATAAATCGGAGCTCGTTGTCAAGGATGTGTCGTCTGCAGACGGTCACGTGACCCCGCCGCTTCCTCCCGAGGACGGCGAGATGTATTGCGTTGTTGTTCCAAGCAACGTTACAGAATAGCAACAATAAATCGGAGCTCGTTGTCAAGGATGTGTCGTCTGCAGACGGTCATGTGACCCCGCCGCTTCCCCCCGAGGACGGCGAGATGTATTGCGTTGTTGTTCCAAGCAACGTTACAGAATAGCAACAATAAATCGGAGCTCGTTGTCAAGGATGTGTCGTCTGCAGACGGTCATGTGACACCGCCGCTTCCCCCCGAGGACGGCGAGATGTATTGCGTTGTTGTTCCAAGCAACGTTACAGAATAGCAACAATAAATCGGAGCTCGTTGTCAAGGATGTGTCGTCTGCAGACAGTAACGTGACCCCACCGCTTCCTCCCGAGGACAACGAGATGTATTGCGTTGTTGTCCCAAGCTACGTTACAGAATAGCAACAATATCGGAGCTCGTTGTCAAGGATGTGTCGTCTGCAGACGGTCACGTGACCCCGCCGCTTCCTCCCGAGGACGGCGAGATGTATTGAGTTGTTGTTCCAAGCAACGTTACAGAATAGCAACAATAAATCGGTGCTCGTTGTCAAGGATGTGTCGTCTGCAGACGGTAACGTGACCCCGCCTCTTCCTCCCGAGGTTGGCGAGATGTATTGCGTTGTTGTTCCAAGCAACGTTACAGAATAGCAACAATAAATCGGAGCTCGTTGTCAAGGATGTGTCGTCTGCAGACGGTAACGTGACCCCGCCGATTCCTCCCGAGGATGGCGAGATGTATTGCATTGTTGTTCCAAGCAACGTTACAGAATATCAACAATAAATCGGAGCACGTTGTCAAGGATGTATCGTCTGCAGACGGTCACGTGACCCCGCCGCTTCCTCCCGAGGATGGCGAGATGTATTGCGTTGTTGTTCCAAGCAACGTTACAGAATAGCAACAATAAATCGGAGCTCGTTGTCAAGGATGTGTCGTCTGCAGACGGTCATGTGACCCCGCCGCTTCCCCCTGAGGACGGCGAGATGAATTGCGTTGTTGTTCCAAGCAACGTTACAGAATAGCAACAATAAATCGGAGCTCGTTGTCAAGGATGTGTCGTCTGCAGACAGTAACGTGACCCCGCCGCTTCCTCCCGAGGACAACGAGATGTATTGCGTTGTTGTCCCAAGCTACGTTACAGAATAGCAACAATAAATCGGAGTTCGTTGTCAAGGATGTGTCGTCTGCAGACGGTCACGTGACCCCGCCGCTTCCTCCCGAGGATGGCGAGATGTATTGCGTTGTTGTTCCAAGCAACGTTACAGAATAGCAACAATAAATCGGAGCTCGTTGTCAAGGATGTGTCGTCTGCAGAAGGTAACGTGACCCCGCCGCTTCCTCCCGAGGACGGCGAGATGTATTGCGTTGTTGTTCCAAGCAACGTTACAGAATAGCAACAATAAATCGGAGCTCGTTGTCAAGGATGTGTCGCCTGCAGACGGTCAATTGACCCCGCCGCTTCCTCCCGAGGACGGCGAGATGTATTGCGTTGTTGTTCCAAGCAACGTTACAGAATAGCAACAATAAAACGGAGCTCGTTGTCAAGGATGTGTCGTCTGCAGACGGTAACGTGACCCCGCCGCTTCCTTCCGAGGATGGCGAGATGTATTGCGTTGCTGTCCCAAGCTACGTTACAGAATAGCAACAATAAATCGGAGCTCGTTGTCAAGGATGTGTCGTCTGCAGACGGTAACGTGACCCCGCCGCTTCCTCCCGAGGATGGCGAGATGTATTGCGTTGCTGTCCCGAGCTACGTTACAGAATAGCAACAATAAATCGGAGCTCGTTGTCAAGGATGTGTCGTCTGCAGACGGTCACGTGACACCGCCGCTTCCTCCCGAGGATGGCTAGATGTATTGCGTTGCTGTCCCAAGCTACGTTACAGAATAGCAACAATAAATCGGAGCTCGTTGTCAAGGATGTGTCGTCTGCAGACGGTCAAGTGACCCCGCCGCTTCCTCCCGAGGACGGTGAGATGTATTGCGTTGTTGCTCCAAGCAACGTTACAGAATAGCAACAATAAATCGGAGCTCGTTGTCAAGGATGTGTCGTCTGCAGACGGTAACGTGACCCCGCCGCTTCCTCCCGAGGACGGTGAGATGTATTGCGTTGTTGCTCCAAGCAACGTTACAGAATAGCAACAATAAATCGGAGCTCGTTGTCAAGGATGTGTCGTCTGCAGACGGTAACGTGACCCCGCCACTTCCTCCCGAGGACGGCGAGATGTATTGCGTTGTTGTTCCAAGCAACGTTACAGAATAGCAACAATAAATCGGAGCTCGTTGTCAAGGATGTGTCGTCTGCAGACGGTCAAGTGACCCCGCCGCTTCCTCCCGAGGACGGTGAGATGTATTGCGTTGTTGCTCCAAGCAACGTTACAGAATAGCAACAATAAATCGGAGCTCGTTGTCAAGGATGTGTCGTCTGCAGACGGTAACGTGACCCCGCCACTTCCTCCCGAGGACGGCGAGATGTATTGCGTTGTTGTTCCAAGCAACGTTACAGAATAGCAACAATAAATCGGAGCTCGTTGTCAAGGATGTGTCGTCTGCAGACGGTTACCTGACACCGCCGCTTCCTCCCAAAGATGGCGAGATGTATTGCGTTGTTGTTCCAAGCAACGTTACAGAATAGAAACAATAAATCGGATTTCGTTGTCAAGGATGTGTCGTCTGCAGACGGTCACCTGACACCGCCACTTCCTCCCGAGGACGGCGAGATGTATTGCGTTGTTGTTTCAAGCAACGTTACACAATAGCATTAAAAAATCGGAGCTCGTTGTCAAGGATGTAACGTCTGCAGACGGTAACGTGACCCCGCCAATTCCTCCCGAGGACGGCGAGATGTATTGCGTTGTTGTTCCAAGCAACGTTACAGAATAGCAACAATAAATCGGAGCTCGTTGTCAAGGATTTGTCGTCTGCAGACAATCACCTGACACCGCCACTTCCTCTCGAGGACGGGGAGATGTATTGCGTTGTTGTTCCAAGCAACGTTACAGAATAGCATTAATAAATCGGAGCTCGTTGTCAAGGACGTGTCGTCTGCAGACGGTCACGTTACCCCGCCGCTTCCTGCCGAGGACGGCGAGATGTATTGCGTTGCTGTCTCAAGCTACGTTACAGAATAGCAACAATAAATCGGAGCTCGTTGTCAAGGATGTGTCGTTTGCAGACGGTCACGTGACCCCAACGCTTCCTCCCGAGGATGGCGAGATGTATTGCGTTGTTGTTCCAAGCAACGTTACAGAAGAGCAACAATAAATCGGAGCTCGTTGTCAAGGATGTGTCGTCTGCAGAAGGTAACGTGACCCCGCCGCTTCCTCCTGAGGACGGCGAGATGTATTGCGTTGTTGTTCCAAGCAACGTTACAGAATAGCAACAATAAATCGGAGCTCGTTGTCAAGGATGTGTCGCCTGCAGACGGTCAATTGACCCCGCCGCTTCCTCCCGAGGACGGCGAGATGTATTGCGTTGTTGTTCCAAGCTACGTTACAGAATAGCAACAATAAAACGGAGCTCGTTGTCAAGGATGTGTCGTCTGCAGACGGTAACGTGACCCCGCCGCTTCCTTCCGAGGATGGCGAGATGTATTGCGTTGCTGTCCCAAGCTACGTTACAGAATAGCAACAATAAATCGGAGCTCGTTGTCAAGGATGTGTCGTCTGCAGACGGTAACGTGACCCCGCCGCTTCCTCCCGAGGATGGCGAGATGTATTGCGTTGCTGTCCCGAGCTACGTTACAGAATAGCAACAATAAATCGGAGCTCGTTGTCAAGGATGTGTCGTCTGCAGACGGTCACGTGACACCGCCGCTTCCTCCCGAGGATGGCTAGATGTATTGCGTTGCTGTCCCAAGCTACGTTACAGAATAGCAACAATAAATCGGAGCTCGTTGTCAAGGATGTGTCGTCTGCAGACGGTCAAGTGACCCCGCCGCTTCCTCCCGAGGACGGTGAGATGTATTGCGTTGTTGCTCCAAGCAACGTTACAGAATAGCAACAATAAATCGGAGCTCGTTGTCAAGGATGTGTCGTCTGCAGACGGTAACGTGACCCCGCCGCTTCCTCCCGAGGACGGTGAGATGTATTGCGTTGTTGCTCCAAGCAACGTTACAGAATAGCAACAATAAATCGGAGCTCGTTGTCAAGGATGTGTCGTCTGCAGACGGTAACGTGACCCCGCCACTTCCTCCCGAGGACGGCGAGATGTATTGCGTTGTTGTTCCAAGCAACGTTACAGAATAGCAACAATAAATCGGAGCTCGTTGTCAAGGATGTGTCGTCTGCAGACGGTCAAGTGACCCCGCCGCTTCCTCCCGAGGACGGTGAGATGTATTGCGTTGTTGCTCCAAGCAACGTTACAGAATAGCAACAATAAATCGGAGCTCGTTGTCAAGGATGTGTCGTCTGCAGACGGTAACGTGACCCCGCCACTTCCTCCCGAGGACGGCGAGATGTATTGCGTTGTTGTTCCAAGCAACGTTACAGAATAGCAACAATAAATCGGAGCTCGTTGTCAAGGATGTGTCGTCTGCAGACGGTTACCTGACACCGCCGCTTCCTCCCGAAGATGGCGAGATGTATTGCGTTGTTGTTCCAAGCAACGTTACAGAATAGAAACAATAAATTGGATTTCGTTGTCAAGGATGTGTCGTCTGCAGACGGTCACCTGACACCGCCACTTCCTCCCGAGGACGGCGAGATGTATTGCGTTGTTGTTTCAAGCAACGTTACACAATAGCATTAAAAAATCGGAGCTCGTTGTCAAGGATGTGTCGTCTGCAGACGGTAACGTGACCCCGCCGCTTCCTCCCGAGGACGGCGAGATGTATTGCGTTGTTGTTCCAAGCAACGTTACAGAATAGCAACAATAAATCGGAGCTCGTTGTCTAGGATTTGTCGTCTGCAGACAATCACCTGACACCGCCACTTCCTCTCGAGGATGGCGAGATGTATTGCGTTGCTGTCTCAAGCTACGTTACAGAATAGCAACAATAAATCGGAGCTCGTTGTCAAGGATGTGTCGTTTGCAGACGGTCACGTGACCCCAACGCTTCCTCCCGAGGATGGCGAGATGTATTGCGTTGTTGTTCCAAGCAACGTTACAGAAGAGCAACAATAAATCGGAGCTCGTTGTCAAGGATGTGTCGTCTGCAGACGGTCACGTGACCCCGCCGCTTCCTCCCGAGGACGGCGAGATGTATTGCGTTGTTGTTCCAAGCAACGTTACAGAATAGCAACAATAAATCGGAGCTCGTTGTCAAGGATGTGTCGTTTGCAGACGGTCACGTGACCCCAACGCTTCCTCCCGAGGATGGCGAGATGTATTGCGTTGTTGTTCCAAGCAACGTTACAGAAGAGCAACAATAAATCGGAGCTCGTTGTCAAGGATGTGTCGTCTGCAGACGGTCACGTGACCCCGCCGCTTCCTCCCGAGGACGGCGAGATGTATTGCGTTGTTGTTTCAAGCAACGTTACACAATAGCATTAAAAAATCGGAGCTCGTTGTCAAGGATGTGTCGTCTGCAGACGGTAACGTGACCCCGCCGCTTCCTCCCGAGGACGGCGAGATGTATTGCGTTGTTGTTCCAAGCAACGTTACAGAATAGCAACAATAAATCGGAGCTCGTTGTCAAGGATTTGTCGTCTGCAGACAATCACCTGACACCGCCACTTCCTCTCGAGGACGGGGAGATGTATTGCGTTGTTGTTCCAAGCAACGTTACAGAATAGCATTAATAAATCGGAGCTCATTGTCAAGGACGTGTCGTCTGCAGACGGTCACGTTACCCCGCCGCTTCCTCCCGAGGACGGCGAGATGTATTGCGTTGCTGTCTCAAGCTACGTTACAGAATAGCAACAATAAATCGGAGCTCGTTGTCAAGGATGTGTCGTTTGCAGACGGTCACGTGACCCCAACGCTTCCTCCCGAGGATGGCGAGATGTATTGCGTTGTTGTTCCAAGCAACGTTACAGAAGAGCAACAATAAATCGGAGCTCGTTGTCAAGGATGTGTCGTCTGCAGACGGTCACGTGACCCCGCCGCTTCCTCCCGAGGACGGCGAGATGTATTGCGTTGTTGCTCCAAGCAACGTTACAGAATAGAAACAATAAATCGGAGCTCGTTGTCAAGGATGTGTCGTCTGCAGACTGTCAACTGACACCGCCACTTCCTCCCGAGGACGGCGAGATGTATTGCGTTGTTGTTTCAAGCAACGTTACAGAATAGCATTAATAATTCGGAGCTCGTTGTCAAGGATGTGTCGTCTGCAGACGGTAAAGTGACCCCGCCGCTTCCTCCCGAGGACGGCGAGATGTATTGCGTTGTTGTTCCAAGCAACGTTACAGAATAGCAACAATAAATCGGAGCTCGTTGTCAAGGATGTGTCGTCTGCAGACGGTCACATGACACCGCCGCTTCCTCCCGAGGATGGCGAGATGTATTGCGTTGTTGTTCCAAGCAACGTTACAGAATAGCATCAATAAATCGGAGCTTGTTGTCAAGGATGTGTCGTCTGCAGACGGTAACGTGACCCCGCCGCTTCCTCCCGAGGACGGCAAGATGTATTGTGTAGTTGTTCCAAGCAACGTTACAGAATAGAAACAATAAATCGGAGCTCGTTGTCAAGGATGTGTCTTCTGCAGTCGGTAACGTGACCCCGCCGCTTCCTCCCGAGGACGGCGAGATGTATTGCGTTGTTGTTCCAAGCAACGTTACAGAATAGCAACAATAAATCGGAGCTCGTTGTCAAGGATGAGTCGTCTGCAGACGGTCACATGACACCGCCGCTTCCTCCCGAGGATGGCGAGATGTATTGCGTTGTTGTTCCAAGCAACGTTACAGAAGAGCAACAATAAATCGGAGCTCGTTGTCAAGGATGTGTCGTCTGCAGACGGTCACGTGACCCCGCCGCTTCCTCCCGAGGACGGCGAGATGTATTGCGTTGTTGTTCCAAGCAACGTTACAGAATAGCAACAATAAATCGGAGCTCGTTGTCAAGTATGTGTCGTCTGCAGACTGTAACGTGACCCCGCCGCTTCCTCCCGAGGACGGCGATATGTATTGCGTTGTTGTTCCAAGCAACGTTACAGAATAGCAACAATAAATCGGAGCTCGTTGTCAAGGATGTGTCGTCTGCAGACGGTAACGAGACCCCACCGCTTCCTCCCGAGGACGGCGAGATGTATTGCGTTTTTGTTCCAAGCAACGTTACAGAATAGCAACAATAAATCGGAGCTCGTTGTCAAGGATGTGTCGTCTGCAGACGGTCACGTGACCCCGCCGCTTCCTCCCGAGGATGGCGAGATGTATTGCGTTGCTGTCCCAAGCTACGTTACAGAATAGCAACAATAAATTGGAGCTCGTTGTCAAGGATGTGTCGTCTGCAGACGGTCACGTGACCCCGCCGCTTCCTCCCAAGGACGGCGAGATGTATTGCGTTGTTGCTCCAAGCAACGTTACAGAATAGCAACAATAAATCGGAGCTCGTTGTCAAGCATGTGTCGTCTGCAGACGGTAACGTGACCCCGCCGCTTCCTCCCGAGGACGGCGAGATGTATTGCGTTGTTGTTCCAAGCAACGTTACAGAATAGCAACAATAAATCGGAGCTCGTTGTCAAGGATGTGTCGTCTGCAGACGGTCACCTGACACCGCCGCTTCCTCCCGAGGATGGCGAGATGTATTGCGTTGTTGTTCCAAGCAACGTTACAGAATAGCATTAATAAATCGGAGCTCTTTGTCAAGGACGTGTTGTCTGCAGACGGTCACGTTACCCCGCCGCTTCCTCCCGAGGACGGCGAGATGTATTGCGTTGTTGTTCCAAGCAACGTTACAGAATAGAAACAATAAACCGGAGTTCGTTGTCAAGGGTGTGTCGTCTGCAGACGGTCACCTGACACCACCACTTCTCCCCGAGGACGGCGAGATGTATTGCGTTGTTGTTCCAAGCAACGTTACAGAATAGCATTAATAAATCGGAGCTCGTTGTCAAGGATGTGTCGTCTGCAGACGGTAACGAGATACCACCGCTTCCTCCCGAGGACGGCGAGATGTATTGCGTTGTTGTTCCAAGCAACGTTACAGAATAGCAACAATAAATCGGAGCTCGTTGTCAAGGATGTGTCGTCTGCAGACGGTAACGTGACCCCGCCGCTTCCTCCCGAGGATGGCGAGATGTATTGCGTTGCTGTCCCAAGCTACGTTACAGAATAGCAACAATAAATCGGAGCTCGTTGTCAAGGATGTGTCGTCTGCAGACGGTCACGTGACCCCGCCGCTTCCTCCCGAGGACGGCGAGATGTATTGCGTTGTTGCTCCCAGCAACGTCACAGAATAGCAACAATAAATCGGAGCTCGTTGTCAAGGATGTGTCGTCTGCAGACGGTCACCTGACACCACCACTTTCCCCCGAGGACGGCGAGATGTATTGCGTTGTTGTTCCAAGCAACGTTACAGAATAGCATTAATAAATCGGAGCTCGTTGTCAAGGATGTGTCGTCTGCAGACGGTAACGTGACCCCGCCGCTTCCTCCCGAGGACGGCGAGATGTATTGCGTTGTTGTTCAAAGCAACGTTACAGAATAGCAACAATAAATCGGAGCTCGTTTTCAAGGATGTGTCGTCTGCAGACGGTCACCTGACACCGCCGCTTCCTCCCGAGGATGGCGAGATGTATTGCGTTGTTGTTCCAAGCAACGTTACAGAATAGCAACAATAAATCGGAGCTCGTTGTCAAGGATGTGTCGTCTGCAGACGGTAACGTGACCCCGCCACTTCCTCCCGAGGACGGCGAGATGTATTGCGTTGCTTTCCCAAGCTACGTTACAGAATAGCAACAATAAATCGGAGCTCGTTGTCAAGGATGTGTCGTCTGCAGACGGTCACGTGACCCCGCCGCTTCCTCCTGAGGATGGCGAGATGTATTTCGTTGTTGTTCCAAGCAACGTTACAGAATAGCAACAATAAATCGGAGCTCGTTGTCAAGGATGTGTCGTCTGCAGACGGTCACCTGACACCGCCGCTTCCTCCCGAGGACGGCGAGATGTATTGCGTTGTTGTTCCAAGCAACGTTACAGAATAGCAACAATAAATCGGAGCTCGTTGTCAAGGATGTGTCGTCTGCAGACGGTCACCTGACACCGCCGCTTCCTCCCGAGGATGGCGAGATGTATTGCGTTGTTGTTCCAAGCAACGTTACAGAATAGCATTAATAAATCGGAGCTCGTTGTCAAGGAGTGTCGTCTGCAGACGGTCACGTTACCTCGCCGCTTCCTCCCGAGGACGGCGAGATGTATATCGTTGTTGTTCCAAGCAACGTTACAATAAAAAACAATAAATCGGAGCTCGTTGTCAAGGATGTGTCGTCTGCAGACTCTCATCTGACACCGCCACTTCCTCCCGAGGACGGCGAGATGTATTGCGTTGTTGTTCCAAGCAACGTTACAGAATAGCATTAATAAATCGGAGCTCGTTATCAAGGACGTGTCGTCTGCAGACGGTCACGTTACCCCGCCGCTTCCTCCCGAGGACGGCGAGATGTATTGCGTTGCTGTCCCAAGCTACGTTACAGAATAGCAACAATAAATCGGAGCTCGTTGTCAAGGATGTGTCGTCTGCAGACGGTCACCTGACACCCCCGCTTCCTCCCGAGGATGGCGAGATGTATTGCGTTGTTGTTCCAAGCAACGTTACAGAATAGCAACAATAAATCGGAGCTCGTTGTCAAGGATGTGTCGTCTGCAGACGGTAACGTGACCCCGCCGCTTCCTCCCGAGGACGGCGAGATGTATTGCGTTGTTGTTCCAAGCAACGTTACAATAAAAAACAATAAATCGGAGCTCGTTGTCAAGGATGTGTCGTCTTTTGACGGTCACCTGACACCGCCGCTTCCTCCCGAGGATGGCGAGATGTATTGCGTTGTTGTTCCAAGCAACGTTACAGAATAGCAACAATAAATCGGAGCTCGTTGTCAAGGATGTGTCGTCTGCAGACGGTAACGTGACCCCGCCGCTTCCTCCCGAGGACGGCGAGCTGTATTACGTTGTTGTTCCAAGCAACGTTACAGAATAGAAACAATAAATCGGAGCTCGTTGACAAGGATGTGTCGTCTGCAGACGGTCACCTGACACCGCCACTTCCTCCCGAGGACGGCGAGATGTATTGCGTTGTTGTTCCAAGCAACGTTACAGAATAGAAACAATAAATCGGAGCTCGTTGACAAGGATGTGTCGTCTGCAGACGGTCACCTGACACCGCCACTTCCTCCCGAGGACGGCGAGATGTATTGCGTTGTTGTTCCAAGCAACGTTACAGAATAGCAACAATAAATCGGAGCTCGTTGTCAAGGATGTGTCGTCTGCAGACGGTAACGTGACCCCGCCGCTTCCTCCCGAGGACGGCGAGCTGTATTGCGTTGTTGTTCCAAGCAACGTTACAGAATAGAAACAATAAATTGGAGCTCGTTGTCAAGGATGTGTCGTCTGCAGACTCTCACCTGACACCGCCACTTCCTCCCGAGGACGGCGAGATGTATTGCGTTGTTGTTCCAAGCAACGTTACAGAATAGCATTAATAAATCGGAGCTCGTTATCAAGGACGTGTCGTCTGCAGACGGTCACGTTACCCCGCCGCTTCCTCCCGAGGACGGCGAGATGTATTGCGTTGCTGTCCCAAGCTACGTTACAGAATAGCAACAATAAATCGGAGCTCGTTGTCAAGGATGTGTCGTCTGCAGACGGTCACCTGACACCCCCGCTTCCTCCCGAGGATGGCGAGATGTATTGCGTTGTTGTTCCAAGCAACGTTACAGAATAGCAACAATAAATCGGAGCTCGTTGTCAAGGATGTGTCGTCTGCAGACGGTAACGTGACCCCGCCGCTTCCTCCCGAGGACGGCGAGATGTATTGCGTTGTTGTTCCAAGCAACGTTACAATAAAAAACAATAAATCGGAGCTCGTTGTCAAGGATGTGTCGTCTGCAGACGGTCACCTGACACCGCCGCTTCCTCCCGAGGATGGCGAGATGTATTGCGTTGTTGTTCCAAGCAACGTTACAGAATAGCAACAATAAATCGGAGCTCGTTGTCAAGGATGTGTCGTCTGCAGACGGTAACGTGACCCCGCCGCTTCCTCCCGAGGACGGCGAGCTGTATTGCGTTGTTGTTCCAAGCAACGTTACAGAATAGAAACAATAAATCGGAGCTCGTTGACAAGGATGTGTCGTCTGCAGACGGTCACCTGACACCGCCACTTCCTCCCGAGGACGGCGAGATGTATTGCGTTGTTGTTCCAAGCAACGTTACAGAATAGCATTAATAAATCGGAGCTCGTTGTCAAGGACGTGTCGTCTGCAGACGGTCACGTTACCCCGCCGCTTCCTCCCGAGGACGGCGAGATGTATTGCGTTGCTTTCCCAAGCTACGTTACAGAATAGCAACAATAAATCGGAGCTCGTTGTCAAGGATGTGTCGTCTGCAGACGGTCACGTGACCCCGCCGCTTCCTCCCGAGGATGGCGAGATGTATTGCGTTGTTGTTCCAAGCAACGTTACAGAATAGCAACAATAAATCGGAGCTCGTTGTCAAGGATGTGTCGTCTGCAGACGGTCACCTGACACCTCCGCTTCCTCCCGAGGATGGCGAGATGTATTGCGTTGTTGTTCCAAGCAACGTTACAGAATAGCAACAATAAATTGGAGCTCGTTTTCAAGGATGTGTCGTCTGCAGACGGTAACGTGACCCCGCCGCTTCCTCCCGAGGACGGCGAGATGTATTGCGTTGTTGTTCCAAGCAACGTTACAGAATAGCAACAATAAATCGGAGCTCGTTGTCAAGGATGTGTCGTCTGCAGACGGTAACGTGACCCCGCCGCTTCCTCCCGAGGATGGCGAGATGTATTGCGTTGCTGTCCCAACTAGCGCTACAGAATTGGAACTAATATCTTTTTTCATTAATACACCATTACTGGTTTGAATAATATTTCAATACACAGAATTATGAACAACAGACTTTAAATATTATAAGACGTTAAGCTACAATAGTTATATTTAATTTATTAATTTCTTAGTTTTGGGATTTAATTCCCAATGATTGATTTTGTAAATTTTCATAATGATGGACGAAAAAGAGTGTTTTATGGTCTTGTCATTAGTCTTTTTTTTGTAAAATTACTTATAAAATTAAGAAACTTTAATAGTATTAGTTTAATTTTATTAAGCAAGACGTAAATGAAAGTTGCGAATCTTTCAAAATGAAGTGTTACATGGTAGAGCTAGAATTAATTATTTATATGATTATAAATTAAATAACTTTTTTTAAATATTCAATAGTTGATAAATAAATAAATAGTAAAGGAATTTGAAAAATTATTATTATTATTTATTTATTTCTTTTTTTTAAGGAAAACGATTTATTTTGTCAGTAGAAACCAAACAAACCAAAAAAATCAACATTTCCATTAACACCTTTTATTTATTGATTCAAGCTGTCCTAGTGCCAATATTCAATTAAGATTTGATTAATTTGGTATTAAATCAATATACCATAACCCATAACTCATTATGATAATAATAAACATTTCACAGCTATTATGGAAAACTTCAGGGTTCAAATTTTTATTTCTTAAAAAAATTTTGTGACCTTTTTATTATAACACAGGTTTTAGCTCATCGTCTCCAGCAATCCAAAATTGTTACAATTAGTGAACAATTGCTTCGCCCTTATTTCCCAAGAGCATCATCAGAACTGAAAACTTGAGGTTAAATCATGTTCTTGAACTTGTTTTTCATCTCAAAAGTTAAAATAACATTTTAAACAGCACATTTTAAACAAAACAAAAAAAATTGACTGCAGTCTAACTACTCTTAATATATTTGTCAAAATATCAACATTTGTCAAAGCAATTCCTGGTAGCCAACAATTACAACAGGTTTCAGGTTGAGAAACATTTGTTCAGGTATCAATAAGAATGTTTTTCTTCTAGTTTACAATATTACCAGTAACTTGAATCTTAGGAAAACAATACTATTATTAGTTATAGTTGGCAATCCAAAAATTAACTCTATATATCTCGTCATTGCTCTCATAGAAGAGAATGATGACCACTGACGATACTGATATGTTTAAGAGAGGTAACTGACTTTTTTGCTCACCACTCAAGTATGGCTTATCTTTTTCATTGCTACAAACCAACACTATCGTTGTGCTTTTTTTGTAGAGAGAAAAATTTAGGGTCGATTATAATAAATGTTTGTTTAGCCTAGCTTGGGGTAATCAATAGAAATCATCTGTTCATCTAATCACCCTTAGCTAAAAAGCCCTTTAGACTAACATCTTGCACTTTATTATGGTAGAAGAAATATGTTCTTTGAAAGTTTTATATAACATATAAAGGCTAGGAATCTGAGTTTTAGACTTAATTATGGACGAATTATTTTGTAATAGAAAGTTGTATAAAAGCTGTAAATAAAATAAATTGTATATACATAATAGGTTTAAAAAATTTTATCATCTACGATTAATATGTATATGTGACATACACTTGAACTAAAATAATGATTAAGTTGCTTTCAACCAATATAAAATTATACGTCATAGTGATCATGTTGAAATACAGTCGCACTTTTAATACAGTTTTGTTTCTTTTTTTTCAAACGCAATAACCAGTATGGAGGCAGAATACACTCAACAAACAACAAAGTGAATGTATATAAAAATGTTTAAAACAAAATTGTTAAGATACAACACTTAAAAATTTTTGTTGACCCTTTGGGAGTGGAACTGGTAGTTTTACGTGGTTGGAGCTATTTATGAGATTTCTTTCCGTGTTTTCCAGTAGAGTGGACCAGTAATGCCAAGTTACTACAGCAAGAGGGTTGAATTATATAGCACATACTTTCACCTGGGACTTTACAGTGTCTCTTAAAAGTTTATGCACTTTACGACTGTGATGTAAGTTTTTAACTGTAATTTATACATGTAAAACTTTGACAAATAATGTAAACGATTATATTGTGGGAAATGCAAACAAAATTTTAAACAAGTGTTTAAAATCTAAATTTTACTAATATACTTATAACTAAAAGTAAAGTGTATAGTTTCGATAATGTAAAAATGATACAAAAAATATCTTAGGTATGCATAAAATGCAGAAAAAAAGTTAGTATGAAAAAATGTTTAAATGGTTATAGATGAATATTGTAGTTCTGTATCCTTATCAAATAATAAAACCTCACCGGTCAATATGCAAAGCTAAACGAATATAGACAATAAAGAACTGACACTATTGACAACTATAAAACAAGTCTTTGACTAAAGGAGCTTTCTTTAATACAACAGTGAAAAAATCCTAAACTAATAAAGCATAATGCTTGTGTAATTTACCCATTAAGACTTCTCTTAATGAATGTATGAGAGATTTATATGCAATATACCTCCAAGTTACAGATAAAAGGAAAAAGTATAATTCGAATTGAGAAGAGAAAAAGTATGAGTATTTAAATATGATTACGACGAAAGAATGGTGCAATGTTATATTAACTGATTTTTATACATACATTTATCAACTAAAATTTATTGAAAATTGATGCTTTGGGAACTGTTTGGAAAGAAAGTAAGGTATTTAGAGTTTCCTCAATCGGTGGGTCTTTGTATTGTCATATCAAGGCAATGGCCACTAGAGGGTTACTCTTGATTTTTTTACGCTTTGAGAAGATATCGTTATTAAAAAATAAATTACTCGAATCTACAAATTAAAATGCTTTCACGGTAAGATTTTTTTTTTTAATTTAAAATTTGATTTTATACTCCCTCCTATTTTTTTGTGAGAATCTACCATACTTTTAATTTTTTATACGGTATTGTTATAAAGATCTTAGTGTATTCTTTCGCTATGCAATGGTTCAATAGGTATTTTAAATAACTTTTTCTTTTTTAACAGGTATATTTGTTTTAATTTCGGTGGAATTCATATAGTTATATGGTAGTGGAAAATATTATTATTGTTTTTCAGAAGGTTTTAACGGATTAGTTCGACAGAACAGGGAAGTTTTTATTTTTATTATTTTTTAAGATGATGTTGTTTAACTCACTCGCTTGAACCCATGATTATTAGCTTGAATATTAAAAAATTGTAAATAGAATTAATTTTGTATCTAAGAACAGAGATCAAAAGGGGTTCAAGTTATAACTGATGGTAGGCATATTACTTAGGCGAGAAGTATTGTTCAAATTAATGTTACATAGGTTATTACAATGTATCATTAATATCTCTACATTTATTAAATAACAATGTTTTCAAATATGACTTTAGTTACATTAACTAAATTCCTGTAGTTATTATTTTATAAACACTCAATGATTCTTTTTCAAATTATACTCTTGACGAAACGTAACTTTTACTAATATTTAAAATTATTTTTAAATCTTATAATCATAACCAAAATATGGCTTATTATTTCAAACTATTTTGGTAAGAGGTGTAATGTTGATTGTATAATAATAATAATAACATGATGTTAATTATATAATGATACAAATCGTTAATATAATAGTAACAGCCACTCTAACCACATCAAATATAATAAATTTGAAACGTTAAATCAGCAACATATTTTATAGTGTTGCTTTAGTGGCTTTTTATTTATATTACTACCCGAGGGCAATACATTTGGCTGAACATTCTAAACATACTTTTGTTGTAATGTCATGCAAATATTTAATACTAAGCATAAAAGTTAAATAAATCACCATTTGAGCTAATTCTATTGGAATTTTGTTATTACAATGAGTTATTTCCTAACAAACACGGTACTTGTTTTTCAATCAGGAATGTTTTATTGTGGTTTATTAATGTTTTAATATCTGATTCCAAAAGTTATTGTGGTGAGAACTGTTTTTAAATAAATAAAATATTCAAGCAATTCTTTATGCCAAAAATATTGCGTTTGAAATAAAATAAAAACAAAGTTATTAAGTTTATGGAAAATCGTCATTTTATATTGTAAATATAATGAGTGTACTTTCAGTAAAAACTATAAATAATTTAAATGTCAAATTTTCCCAATTAAGTCTGATGCTTTAGGCCGGTTCCTACGTGGGCGACAGATGCGACGCGACGAGAGCGACAAAATTTCAAACAAATGTATAAGCATTGGAGCGTTCTTAGTGGGCGACAGGAGCGACAACAATTTACAATGTATAACGTTATGGCAATGCAAGCTTGTCGCTGGTGTCGCTCCAGTCGCTCTCGTCGCGTCGCATCTGTCGCCCACGTAGGAACCGGCCTTAAGCCCTAAGGACGGAAGTCCTTCTGAGTATGTTGATAAATCTAAATAATTTGAGATTTTCGAGGTATTTAAAGCTGATTAGTTTTGCAGGGTTTTCCAAATAAATTATTAAATAGTTGCTTCAATCGATTAACATGTTTTTCTATTTTAAATAAATACATATAGATACTTTTGTCACTTCTTACAATTAATTGTTTTTATTCGAGTACGGTACTTTCTGGATATTAAAAAAATAGAATGTAGTGAAAATAACTGAACAATATCTATTAGGAATTATGTTAAAAGGTGAGATTAAACATTCCCATTTAACCTTTATTACTTAAGTGTTCAAAATGTAATGGATAAACTGAACTTTTCTCTCGGGATATAAAGGACAATGAACCATTTTATTAAATCACTTTACAACGAAACTCGCCTAACCACTTCCATTAATTAGAAAGAGTTACAATTGGAATTTATATTTGATTTTAGGTTGACTTTTTTATTAATTTTTGTTCGTTATATGATAAAACTTTTATCATTTTCAGTATAAATTAAAATTCTACCTTTTATTGTAACATAATAATCAGGTTGTGACACTTTATAAATTTTCAAAATCAAATATTCAATATTAACATTTGTATATATTGCAATCTGTGATTTCTTAGTACATTTTGGCTAGAAGTTTCAGTTAAGAATTTTTTTATTTATCTTTAAACAAACAAAGTCAACAAGCTTTATTTGTTGGTTAATACTTAACCTTACCCATTGCGCTAGTATTAATCCATTTCCATCATTCAAATGTCTTGTGCTCCATTATTATGGTGAACGTGGTCAGAATGACAAACATCTGGGACAAAATCGATGGTATTTAGGGCCGAGAAGTGTGATACTTAAAATATACTTGTTATAAGTAAAACGAAATGTTTACAATTTATTATATGTTATGTAAAATACAGTTTAAAGGGCCTTGTATGTAAAAAATAATCAACATGAAAACGAAATGTTTTGACCCCATTCTAAATAATATGATGCCTCTCATATTAGTTTTATAAAATAAATAGTTTAATATTTAAAATTTTCATTATGAAGACACTTTGTTTTCTTTTACAAAATGTTTGTTCTTATGGTACCTATATATTATATTTATTTGTTTTTTTCTACATTGGAATATTTAACAGAGATCTTCATATAGGAGTGACATATTTTTCTTACTGCATTATTTTAGTCCGTGATTGATAAGATATTACATTCGCAAAAAATATAAAAAAACGCAAGGGGTTGAGCCACTACAATACAGTATATACTTGTACTAATATAACTACTCGAATCTATAGTTTAGATTCGAACATAACAAAACTCGGAATTTTTAACACCATACATCATTGAAAGTTTCATTGTTGCAGTGTGGTGAGTTTACCACCTTGCCACTGTAACACCCCACTATTCAGTAATTTAAATCATGAATCATTTTTTATCATCATCCAACTAATTATAGAATTGTAAACATTGTCACATTTTGTACAATAATTAACAATAACAAGAAAATAAGAATTAAAAACGTTTCGATCAGTTTACAAGGCTTGTTCTGCCTCCCACTAAAGCGTCAATCCCGATAGCTTTTAGAAAATAGTACATTTTAGGATGGAGCTAAGAAAGCAAAGATCTTTACAGTCATCTTACTGACACTTCCGCGGCAGGGATAAAGCGGACGAAATTCTTAACTCTCTCGTCAATTAAAGAGAGATCAAAGGTGAAAACCGTATAGAGTCTGAACTTAATCCAAAGTATTCGGAAAGTTTGGTTTCTTCTCTAGAAACTATCTACTGGTAAATCAAGTGAACAACACGCTGTCTCACATATTAGTCATCGTGGAATACCGAAATGCCTCTCTTGTTTCTCTTAACCTGCACATATGTCCGAAGACAGAAAAGATATATTTCAAGTACCATTTGCAGACTCTAGTACTCTTTCAATTGGCTGGAAAAAACAAATTTTGCTCTGCAAATTAGTAAAGCTATAGCCTTTATTAATTTTTTATGGATTTTAAATAACTTGTTAAAAAAGAAAATACAGTGCCCTCTTTACGTTTTTAACACCATATTATAAACCTGCAACATGCCTCGAATATTTAAGAAATCCAAAATAATAGCCATCTTGAAGCCCGTACAAGATCCACAACGGTCTAAAAGTTAAGATCCAATAGTTCTGTTTTCTATAAGCTTTTCGACAGGTTGATTTCCAACAGAATCCTCCCTGTCATGAACGCCAGCTTAAGCCTATCTTTCCAACAAACTGTATTTGAATATATGAAAGAATAATTAATTAAGACAATACGTAGGCCTACCATTCTTTTATCAAAATACGTTATCGTAAACTATGTTTGTCGTTAGCCAACTCTAGTAGTTATAAAAGGAGAAAACCAAACTAAAAAAAGCAAACTCTTTAGGGGCTTGGTTTTAGAACTTTGTACGATGTGTTTAATTTAGACCTTCATTGTTATTGTAGTTTTCACCGTGACAATATACATAGAGATACCGCTTGAACCTATAAATTCAGTTAATCTATAAGTTAATTTGTTGGAAATAATGTATTAATTAATTACACAGTTTAATTGAATATTAAGAGTCATCTTCAAACCTGTGCCAGTAGCTCATTGTTGTGCAGTCGGCAATGTTAACCATACGTCTTTTAATGCAAAACATGGTATTTTATTCCCCTGTTTCGGACGCATTTTTTCAACCGATTTTCTTTATAGTTGGTAAGTGTTTAGTTGAATAGTTATATTAGGCAAAAATTAATTTAATCTTAAATCATTCATAGGAGTACTATTCTTTTGTTAATTATCTTTTATAGTATTATAGTTTTGTATTTTTTTTATAATTTAATAGTAACTTAAATTTTACTAAAGTGTAATTTTAAAACATGATGGGTGTATTAGGCTTGTTGTTTTCAACTTTTTGAGCTTTAGTGTATGGATAAAAAACTTGTATTACAGTACAAAAAACATATCTGTTTTAAGAGTACAGAACACTACAATCTGCGTAAATAACATTCAGTAAACAATAGTTTTTTTTTTCATTTTTAAGTAGCGTATATTTAAAAATGGATTTATAATTAACTTAATTATGCTGGGTGGTTTCTCATAACATAAGTCTTAGTTACCAAAAATGTATTCTTGTAATTATTTTAAAACGTTTCTTGTAATATGTTCAATCTTTATTTTTAATCTTATCTATAAATAGATTTAAATTTATAAATATGAAACAAAAGAATAAAAATTTTTATCTTAAAAAAAGAGTTCTCTGGTTTTAATATCAATGCATTAACTCATGAAATTCAACCGCTTGTAATATAATCAAGCTGTTTCCCCGAAAAGGATGAGATAATATGTAACAGAGTATGCAGTTGAGAGTAGTTGCACTGTATTAAGTGGCATCAAGTCTCTACGTATCGAGTATTGCATAACTAATGCATCAAAACCCTTCAAATATTAACCCTTCTAATTTTAATGCGGCTATTAATTTTCCATAGCTTATAATTTTCGCTAACTAAATCTCATTTAGGAAGCTGAATACTTTACGATAGTTTAATCCAGTAAAGTATTCACGAATATTATTGTAAAAGTTTTATATCGATTTAGTGATTTTTATTTTTTATTTAAGGAATTGACAAATGTTAATGTAAGATGTAAAACTTCTTAAGAGTGGCAATGTTTGTTTTTACTCTTGTATTCGTACAACAAAAATATCCTCCTGAGAATTTTTATAAGTTTTTTTCTTGTCATTGCATTAAAAAATATTTATATACTCTTTTAAAGACAGTTAAATATAAATTATAAATACACACAAAAATCACCCACCGTACGTATTATTCAGTTAAATATTACCAGTTTAAGTTTTCATTCGTTTTTCTTAAGTATATGAAAGGCCTTCCATTATAAGGACCGCCATAAGCATGAAGCATTATAATAATACAAGACTCTGACAATGAACCAAAGTGAAAGTCTAAGAGCGACATCAAGCACCCTCCAGCATAACGAAATGCATTACCACGATGTTGAAAACATCTTAAAACATGATCATGAAAATATATTTCTTTGTCTTGTATTTTATGTATTATTTAAATTTTTAATAAGATTAGCCCACTTTGTATTGGGATGAAAAGAAAACAAAGACTATTTCTTGTTTAAAGGAACAACATTTAAAGAGAAATACGTAGAACTTTGTTAGCGACAGAAAATTCAACGAGCTCGTAATATTCAGTGAAAACCCCATAATTCAGAGCTGAGTTTTATTTAAGTGATTTATCAGTTAATTAAGTAAACCAACTAGGGTCCGCCGTTTTGTTTATTGCCTCTACATCTTTGAAGTTCGTTTGGGCTCTTTATTGTTTTAAGTTTAGATAAAAAATCTGTATGGTTATTGATACTTTTATTAAAAGTTAATTAAAAATAAGAAAAACATCATGATTAATATTACAAATTTTATAACAAATTAAATGTTAACGCCAGTGTACTTTTACCCCCAATTGCAAACACAAAATCAAAACTTAATACATGCAAAGTATAATTTGTTTATGATTTATGCTTCATCTCAAACTGGACCCAGATGCAATGTGTGCTCAAAACCGTCAGCATTAGTGTGGAAGTGTTTTAAAGCTGTTGAAATTAACATAGTTTATTGCTCTAGTAATAGAAAATAAACCATATTAGGATACCCAACTGAAAATAGAACGTCATTGATCCAAAACCTGTATCAAGAACAAAAAAGAAAACTTTTGACATATATGACCGTTAAAAAAAATGTTGGAAAAGTTTTATATTAGACATTGTTTTTTACTTTCTCCCCCTATACCATAGTATATGGAGAAAGTATTGTTTTCGTCAAAATTTTCGAATTTGAGTTGTTGGTGGATTTATCCATTTTGGTTCCCCCTGAGTCCAAAAAAGTGGTTTTCGCAGTGATGTCTGTGTGTGTGTGTGTGTGTGTGTGTGTGTGTGTGTGTGTGTGTGTGTGTGTGTGTGTGTGTGTGTCTGGATGTATACAGAGCTAGAGAATGCCCCAATGGTCCGATTTTGGTGAAATTTGGTATGTAGGTCCAAACCCACGATAATTCCAGGCGTTTTTTTCATTTTTTTGAATTTTTTATTTTTAAGGGTAGTTTACCCCCAAAAACCCTCAAAAAACGCAAAAAATCAAAATTTCTCAAAAACGGCTCTAACGATTTTGATTAAAATTTTGTGGATTATTAAGATTAAAATCTTGAATAAAATGACACCACCCGCATCTCTGAGAAAATGCCCGTTCAAAAGTTATACAGTAAAAAGTGTTTAAAAAATCAATTTTTTACTTTCTCCCCCTATACCATAGTATGTGGAGAAAGTATTGTTTTCGTCAAAATTTTCGAATTTGAGTTGTTGGTGGATTTATCCATTTTGGTTCCCCCTGAGTCTAAAAAAGTGGTTTTCGGAGTGATGTCTGTGTGTGTGTGTGTGTGTGTGTGTGTGTGTGTGTGTGTGTGTGTGTGTGTGTGTGTGTGTGTGTGTGTGTGTGTGTGTGTGTGTGTGTGTGTGTGTGTGTGTGTGTCTGGATGTATACAGAGCTAGAGAATGCCCCAATAGTAGAGGCATTATGGGAGACCTGGGACAAACGCAAATTCAGCGGTTTTTAATCAGTGGTTACGTATTAGTGACGTGTGATGACGTATGTGTGACGTCATACGGTGACGAGGTGGAGTGTGTGACGTCACGGGTGTGACGTGGTGGTGTGACGTCACTAATACGCTATTGAACTTAAAGCAGAGACCAGAGAGGCCTAATTTTCATTTTATTTTACGTTTATTTATGATGAAAAAGTGTTAAATAATTGTCTAAAATGATAATATACATAAATTTACAATTTTTTTGCAAAAAAAACGAAGAAAAACGAGCAAAAACGAAGTTTTTATAATTTCGACGTGGGTGGTCCCTCTTGGGAGGTTATCTTATCTCTTATCTTATCTGTTATCTTATCTTATCTCTTATCTTATCTTAGATCTTAGATAAGATAAGATAAGCGCGCTGGGGGGGGCTTCGCCCCCCCCAGACCCCCCCCTTAGTTGGGGGGGCTTCGCCCCCCCAAACCCCCCCGGGTGTTGCGCCGATCAGGCCAGTAAGGCTTAATTCCTTCCCCCATTAACTTGCAAACGGCGGTAATTGCTACTAATTCAACACTGGATCTCAACATAATTCGTTTACTTGGGATTATTTTAAAAGCGTTATTTTTTATGCTCTTCCTTCATTTATGACTTACACTTTTCTATCAAAACATAGTTTATTTCATCAAATTTTATTATTGAACAATTATTCAACCGGTTTTATGATTCAACAAATCACAGAGGCCGTTTTAACTACCCGGTCAATAAATAACATTCTTCCCCTTTCTATTTCTCTACAAACTCCGCTTAACCACAATTATTTGATGCAAATATTCTATTTTTATTTCTGACCAGTTTCATTATTCTTTTGTACACCATCATTTCACTTTTCTCTCTGAATTATTTCATTTATCCTGTTTACTACCGTGGCCTTTAGAAAGGCCGTTTCGGATTTCTCTCAAAATTTTTACTGCGGGCTTCATCTGTAAGTCTCCGACACTTTAGATTATTTAGTCCGCCACTAATAATTATTTTGTTTCCCCGAACTTTAACTAATATCTTTACCCCGGACAGGTTCAAACATGTTCAAGGTCATTTGGGACTTAGAAAAAAAAGGAACTTGACTGTAGCGGACATGCCAGCCGACCAGCCAAGTATAGGGGCAGTTCATCGTAGCTGGGCAGGCCAGCCGACCGAGTGAACCAAGGTGTGGGGGACCGCAGAAACCGCACTGCGCGAACCACCCGGGTATGTTTGTTTTTGGGGGGTGTGATAGGAATCAGGTAAGGGAACATAGTTTAAGTACCCTTGAGTGTTAGTTAGTAAAAATATAAGAAAGAACCCACGCAAAAGCCATGCAAAGAAAGGACAGTAAAGAAGGCAAGCGCAGAGGCCAAGTGCAAACGAGGGAAGGGACCTAACGGTCCCGTGATCAAACTGATCTTGACGCCCAGGGAACGTCTCACAGCGGCTCCGAAACTTCTCGCCCTCGTACGGAGTAGTCTTTCCCAGGCACGGCGACATTCCTCGGTACAGGGGCGGCGCTCAACCCCGGTGACTCGACGGCAACCTCCGTAGACATCGAGCGGCGCAAGCGAGTTGACCTGCTTGGGTGCACGCTTGGCTTTGGCTCCGAGGCGGTATACCACGTAGGGATGCGCTTCTCCGAAGACAACGCCGAATGCCCGGTGTCTCCGATGGTGTCCGCCGAGTCCCAAAAGTCGGCCGGAGAGGTCGGAGCTGCTTCTTGGATGGTCCCGTGACGGCTCGATCCGGAGTGATGCTGTGGCGAGAGCAGCTCCTGGTTTTATCAACTTTTCCGCTGACTCAGCGAGAAATCGACGTCTCTCATTGGCTCAGCGGCTGGGCCAATCAGAAGCGAGCTAGAGTTTATGACTACCCCACGGCCACGCTGCGGAATTATTCATCACTCCAGCCAGATCCCGAGGATGCCAGCCACAGAGAAGACTCCACCGATGCTTCTGAGGAAACCTACTCGGCCCAAGAAGATGGTTATGCCTCGGAGGGACCCCGTTGCTCAGTTGCCCGCTAAAAACCCCAAATCTCCGGTGCGGAATCGAACGAGGACCAAGCCGGCGTCACCCACTCCAGTTCTGCCTCAGCGGGTTGTCATCTCCTCCAACGCCGTGAGAGCCGAAAGTCTTCTTCGAGAAATTCTTGGGGGGAAGAGAGACTACGCGGAGAAATATGTTCTGCAGGCGGGACCAACTTCAGCTCCGGCTCCCGGGGTCGTCCCAACAACGGAAGGCAGGCCGATTTCACCCATCACGCCCAGTGAACGATGCCGGCCCAAATCACCGTTTCCGGGAGTCAAGACCCACCGCCTGTGGAAGCTCAAGCCCGGGCTTTATTGTCTCCTGGACTTCAATGCGGAAGAGAGAGTGGCCTTGCTGCTTCTGGGGAGAACCGTCGTGCAAACGCCATTACCCACTGGCGTACCTCTTCCACATCGGAGTCAGAAGAAGACGTACTTGGAGATTGGGGTGCCAACGGATGGACAACTGAGCCAGCGAGTCACCGCTAAGTGGATATCAGTTTAATTTAATTGATACCACAAAACGGCCTTTCTAAAGGCCACCAATATTAATCGTTTTGCAATCAAGTCGAACGCTGAACTAATTCGTATCCGAAAACTAATGGACTATTCGATGTGCAATATATTATTATTATACAAAAATGAATATAAAATACAATTCTTTTTCCTTATTTATGACGCCACTTCACTCACTTACTTTCGCCCAGAACTTTTAATTGTCTCGGTCAAACCGCTTTATCGGCCCCCTAATTGCTACCGACTTAAAACACAAAGTTTTGGATTAATAATGTTAAGTCTTCAGCTCTAAACACATTATATTTTTATCAACTAACTACCACCGATTTCAGTCAACAAAAGTGTACCGAAATTTGTTATGCATCATAGTGACACAAAGGGATGTGTCTCCTTAACCTTTGGCGGAAAGTTTTTAAACCTCACGGTCAAACTTCTTTATTTGGCTCCCCTGACGATGCCCGACCGTAGTAAATAACGTTTGGCGGAAAACTTTTAAACTTCGCGGTCAAAACAACTTTATTTTGTTCCCCTTACTACGTACCGTACAGAAATCGGTTTTGTAAATTTCACCGGTCACAAGATCTTTTGGCGGGATACTTCACTGCTGTAGGGCCATTTCCATTACTTACCGTACTCAAAGCAAATTATTTGTGTCAAAATGAATGAACTCGATGAAGCTGGCAAGATATTTCAAACCTTGTCACCAAAATAACTTTATTCTACTGCGCTAACTACAACCACGCATCCACACAAAATATTTGGCGGAAAATATTTAATCGTCGTGGTCAAACTACTTCATTTTATTCCCCTAACAATGTCCGACCATGTTCTATGAACATTGGCGGAAAAAGTTTAAACATCACGGTCAAAATCACTCGATTCTTTCCCCTAGCTACGTACCGTACAGAATACTGTTTTATAACTTTCATCGGGCTAAACATGTTCTGGCCTAAACGATTAAAACTTTTGGGCTAATGTATTTGGTTCCCGTTCCTCCCGACATTTGAAACGGCCTTTCTAAAGGCCACGGAAAAAATGCTGAGTAAGTGTAATTCATGCGCACCAATAGGAAGCCAGAGCGAGTTGACAAAACCCGAGAGCTTGTCGAGCTCCCTTCACTTGTTCCTGCACCGCTGAAGAGCCAAGATGGACCAGACTGGAACGACCTCTGCTCCTCGCCCGATCCTGAAGAGGGCCAGCGAGAATTCTGACGGCGCGGTCCACAAGAAGCGGGTGACTTGGGCAGACTTGCCGCCCGTGGAGGAGATTCTGGCTGAGATGACTCGACAGTGGGAGCTCGTCACGCCTATCCAAGACACCTGGGCCGAAATACTGTCAACGACTCCGCAGAAGAAGCTGGCAAGGTTGGAACGGAGGTTTGCAGCTCCACTGGCTCAGTTCAGCTCCTCCACACCTCCAATTCACCGGCTGTGGCGTCTCGATCCAGGCCTCTACGAAGTGCTGTACACCGAGACATCAGGTCGACTGGTTTTCGTGAGGGATTCGACGCAGACGTTGAGGGTCCAGCTGCCGAGATCAATGGAGTGGCCCAGCACTTCTACGAGGTTCCTGAAGAAGGACGAGCCAGGCCAGGACCCTCGCTATCCGAAGGGATTCGCCTACTGGATCTAGTTTCCACCCTGGACAAAACGGCCTTTCTAAAGGCCACCAAATTTTCAAGTCGTTTGTGCACTCATGCAGTAGCTACGTTACTATTTTAATGCAGCACCTCATGTGTTAATAATCACAACGCCAAGTAGATACCGGCTCAAAGTAATGTATTTTGACCGTAAATTTCATTAATTTTTCGGTCAACATAGTTTATTTTAAATGCGCTAAAGGTTTGAGTAAAGAAAATTACAAGTCTTTCATCAACTTAACTATCCTTGTTTCCTATACGGTACGTTGGTGTTGTACCTTAGGGTATTTTCCATTCGCTCTTGATTCCACTGAAGCCAGGAGACATGGACCCTTCAGAGACTACTGCAGCTGTGCAAGCAATCCTGCCAAAGAAGTCCATCTTCGATCCGGCAGACGAGGCTCCCACATCGAGCGCCCCGAAGTACATCGCACGTCCGCTGAACTTTGGTCCCGACCTCTCGGAGTCGTCAGATGAAGAGACCAGGGACTACATCAGAAGGACTGACCCCAAGCTTTCGACGGGAAGTTCGACCTCCGGTACACCGAAAATACGGTTGGCGCCCAGGGTGAAGAACGCTCCACGGTGTACCTACGAGTTGAAGAGAGGAGCGAAGAAGGGCGAGGCGTGTGGCAAGTACTGCAGGCTGGGCGAGGATTTGTGCTCCACACACAACCGAGCGGCAAGACCCAAAGCAAGTTTCGACTTGGAACCGTTCGCTGAGGGTACAAAATTTGAAAGACTGAAGGTGTCGAAGAAGTATAAACTTCTGCAACAGACCAAAGAGCCCAGAATGGTCATCTTTCTAGATGAACATAAAATTATAAAGGTAAGACTGCCTAAATTCATGATGCCAATACCCAAGACTGGGTCATATTTAATGTTTAAAAAGAATGTACCGAAGACAGAGGGACGAAAAGCAACGCCGATGTGGGAGTCCGACTAAGCTGGAGGAGCTGGTCCTAAACGGCCTTTCTCAAGGCCACCATTTCATTCACTCGTTTTGCAGCTATAAGTGCAGCCTCTTTTAGACTGACTAACAAAGTACATTATGATATTAAATTAAAAGATTTAACGAGCTCCCAAACAAACTAACATTTATAACTTCTTTTTAAGGAACTTATAAAATAAGTTTCTGTGTTCTGTTTCCCAATGATTTTTTTATTAAGAAATATTTGCCCAAACCAAATATTAGTTGTTTGATTAGGTCAGCAAAATAAAATGATGAATCAGCATAGCTTATGCGATTTAAGAAGCTACCAGTGTATTCTGTACGGTACGTTGGGTCGCACTTAAGCGTACCATTCAAATGAAAATGCATGAGCTGAACATGGCCTACGAGATCGTCCACCACCAGACGGCGAGGAGCCACCACATCGCAGAATGGCCATGGAACCAGCGGGCCAACCTGCAAAGAGAAGTCCGGGACCGATCGGACATCGCTCTGGTCGCCAAGGACCTGGACAGCATCGCGGCCGACCCCCGCGGGAAGACAGTCCGGCTCCGGCTGTTGGAACCTGGGGTGTGGGTCCCGCCAACTCCTCTGGAGGATGATATGCCTCTAAAGTCCGCGGTGCTGAAAGACCTTCGGCGCCTACTTAAGATCAGCGGCCGGGTCATCGTCATCATCAAATGCCCGTAAGGGCACAGTCTGCGGACCGACGGCACCACCTCACACAACATCTGAGGGCGGACACAAACGGCCTTTTTCAAGGCCACCATTACACTCAATCGTTTAAAGACTTTGCTGAGCTAACTTATATTGTATTTTTATTTAATTTTATATTTGTCGTTTCGACACTAACAGTGCAGCCTCTTTTAGTCTTTGACCAACAAAGTATATTATGATATTAAATTAAAAGATTTAACGAGCCCAAAACAAACGAACATTCATGACTTCTTTTTTAAGTTTCTGTGTTCTGTTTCCCAATGAATTGTTTTATTGAGAAATATTTCCTCGAACCAACATTCACTCGTTTTGACACTATCAGTGCCACCTCTTTTAGTCTTCGACCAACAAAATACATTATTATATTGAATTAAAAGATTTAACGAACTCAAAACAAACTAACATTAATAACCACTTTTTTAAAGTTTCTGTGTTCTGTTTCCCAATGAATTGTTCTATTGAGAGATATTTGCTCACACCAAACATTAGTTATTTGAGTAGGTCAGCAAAATAAAATGGTATGCGATTTAAGAAGCTACCAGAATATTCTGTACGGTACGTTGGGTCGCACTTAAGCGCATGTTGTGGTCCATTTTCATTCTCATCCTACTCACCATGGCACCACTTGACATTCCTCCCACCTGGAAGCGACTGCAAGACACGATGGAAGATGTGCTATATGAAGAGTTTGGTGTGGTCGTTGAGGAAGTAATTGCTATGCCAGACGACGATCCTCATGTTGACATGGAAGTTTTCAGCAACTTCGATGAAGCTGAAACATCATCTTTCGCATCGGACATTGATGAATTCAGTGATTTGACCGTTGCTTACCATGTCACAGAGTCCGAAGCCGACAGCATTGAAAATTTCCTTCCGATCGAAGATGGCGAGGGAGACACGACCCCTGTTCTACCTGATGCTCCTGATGCCAGACGGAGACTATTTGACGGTTGCAGCGATGAGGAGGATGATGATGGTGTCGCATACTTAAGCGATAGTTAGACTTTTAGTCTACTTCAAAACGGCCTTTCTAAAGGCCACCATTACACTCAATCGTTTAAAGACTTTGCAGAGCTAACTTATTTTGTATTTTTATTTAATTTTATCACCAAACATTAGTTATTTGAGTAGGTCAGCAAAATAAAATGGTATGCGATTTAAGAAGCTACCAGAATATTCTGTACGGTACGTTGGGTCGCACTTAAGCGCATGTTGTGGTCCATTTTCATTCTCATCCCACTTACCATGGCACCACTTGACATGCCTCCCACCTGGAAGCGACTGCAAGACACGATGGAAGATGTGCTACATGAAGAGTTTGGTGTGGTCGTTGAGGAAGTAATTGCTATGCCAGACGACGATCCTCATGTTGACATGGAAGTTTTCAGCAACTTCGATGAAGCTGAAACATCATCTTTCGCATCGGACATTGATGAATTCATTGATTTGACCGTTGCTTACCATGTCACAGAGTCCGAAGCCGACAGCATTGAATATTTCCTTCCGATCGAAGATGGCGAGGGAGACACGACCCCTGTTCTACCTGATGCTCCTGATGCCAGACGGAGACTATTTGACGGTTGCAGCGATGAGGAGGATGATGATGGTGTCGCATACTTAAGCGATAGTTAGACTTTTAGTCTACTTCAAAACGGCCTTTCTAAAGGCCACCATTACACTCAATCGTTTAAAGACTTTGCAGAGCTAACTTAATTTGTATTTTTATTTAATTTTATATTTGCTACAAGCTGCTGCTACAAACGAGTGAAAAATTGGTAGCCGTGAAAACGGCTGTTTTGTATAGGTTTTACACAGTAAACCCTTATGGAGCGTAACTACTCTGCGTTGGCATCTTCATCGGACAAATAATCTGCTCCCACTAATCTTTCCAACGCAGCGATCACTTCTCTTGATGTTATACTAGTTCTGCTTGTTACAGAATGAACTTGTACGGGTTGATTTTCACCGGTGACTTGCCTCCCCGTAGGCAATATTTGAAAAGGTGGTGTAGTAGAGGATATTTCAGGGACCTGTACAGGCTGCTCCATTACGATGTTGTCGCTAGAAAGGTTCGTGCAATAATGATTTTAAAATACATTCATGTTCACAGGTTAATTTGATGAGCCAATGAGATTAAAGGTGCTGATGTCAGCAAAAAATGAACCAATAGGAATTTAGTGCTGAGGTAAGCATTTGATATATAAGTAGAAAATTCAAGCATTTGTTCTCATTCCTACTTCTGGAACTGCATACAGCGCATGGAACAGCAATTCAACTACGATGTATTACTGCCATCGTTGTAATGAAGATTTCTCTAACGAAGATTTGTATGTATTGCATTGTGAAATTTATCATAATGCTACAGAAAATACACCGTCCGACTGTGAAGACCATCCGGATTTTGTGCGCTTCCTTGCCGAAAATTCTACGGAGCAGAATAGGCCAAGTGTCATCGCATATGCACCCCCAAGAGAAGATGTGGTGGATCCTATAGATGAATCGTCTCAACCTTCGACTACAGGAACACCGAGTGAAGCTGCACCCCCAAGAGAAGATGTGATGGATTCTGCTGATGAATCGTCTGAACCTTCGACTACAGGAACTCCGAGTCAAGATTCTACGTTGGGAGTGGAAGTTTTAGTGGAAGCATTTGAGAGAGCTGTTGTCCGACATTATAGAATAAACAATACAAATTTGCTTGAACTACAAAATTTCCTGACTATTGTAAAAGATGTCATAGTTGAAAAACTAAATTATGAACTCCACCGATTGAATTTCATAAAATTTGGATTGCTATTAGATACAACTTTTAATAATGTTGAAGGAGAACTGTCCAACAGAGGGTTTCTCTCTAGAAACCGCAGTATCATGGTGACGTCAAACATCGATGAAATTGTTGAGGAATGTTTACAGGAATTGGTACTTAAAATAACTGAACATGAAGCTCGTGGGTCTGGATGGTCCTTGCTCAACATAAACAGTCTGGATTTACGCGTTCATAAACGTGGATACGGTGATCGGGGCAGCAGTTTTATTCCACTGCCAGCAAAGATAAAAAATACTTTTTCATGTATCAATGTTCAAAACAATGACAATGAGTGCTTCAGGTATTCAATGTTAGCAAAACATCTTGTGCATGAAGGTGTCCAACATCCGGAACGACCAAATAGAAGATATCAAGAACTAATCTGTAGGTATAATTTTAATGGACTAAACTACCCAGTGTCATTGGCCGAGATAGGACGTTTTGAGAAACGCAATCCAGGTGTATCTATTAATGTTTTTGGACTCGACAGTAGAAACAATGTGTACCCTTTGAAGGTAGTGACTCGGGAACTGGCAGATCATACAGATTTATTGCTACTAACAGATGGTGATGTTTCACATTATGTGTATATAAAAGATTTTACTAAACTAATTCACAAACAACTTACCAAAAGGAACAATCGAATAACGGTGTGTAAAAGATGTTTCTGTTTTAAAAATATCTCTTTTAATAGAGGTGGTCATAGTTGGCTCATGGAACACTCTAAGCTTTGTGGAGATCATGCTGCAGTAAAAGTTATCCTGCCTACCATGAGGAATTCCGTTCTAAAGTTTAGGAACATACATCACCAGTATCGAATCCCAATAGTCATTTACGCGGATTTTGAATCTTCGTTGATACCGGTAGAAAATGTAGATCCAGACGCACCTGACTGTGGAAAATATCAAAGACATGAACCAAACAGCTATTGTCTTTTGGTAAAATCGACACTTTCCGAAGAACATCTTCAGCACTATGGTATTCCAACATCTCCAAAACTTTACCGAGGAGAGGAAGCTGCAAAACGATTTGTTGACGATTTGTACATTATTGCTGAAAAGGTATCTACCCTCTACAGTTACATCGTTCCAATGGAAACTCTGAGCCCACTTCAAGAACTTTGTCATCTAATGGAGACCGTTTGTTACTTGTGTAAAAACGAGTTTACTGAAGACAACATTAAAGTGCGTGACCATGATCATTTGACAGGCGCTTACCGAGGAGCTGCATGCAACGCCTGCAACATCAACTTCAAGCTACCCAATTTTATACCCGTCGTATTACACAACCTAAGTGGTTACGACGCTCACTTTATCATCCCAGAGCTGGGTCGAGACAAAGGTCAAATTGACGTATTGGCACAAACAACCGAAAAATTCATCAGTTTTTCAAAGAAAGTAAAAAACATAAAATTAAGGTTCATAGATTCATTAAGGTTTATGCCTTTCAGTTTGATGACACTTTCAAAGAATTTAGAAAGAGGAGACCTGATTGAAACGAGGAAGCTTGTTTCAGAAGATAAGTTGGAGCTTGTATTAAGGAAAGGAGTATTTCCCTACGACTACATAGACTCCATTGCCCGATTTGACGAGACTGAACTACCTCCACCAGAAATGTTTTATAGTAAACTCAATGAATCACCAGTAGATCCGGAGGATTATGATCATGCTGTTAAGGTATGGACAGAACTTAACATGTCTACGCTTGGAGATTACAGTGATTTCTATGTGAAACTTGATGTAACTCTCCTTTGTGATGTAATGGAGGAGTTTAGAAATTCCTGTTTGAAAGCTTATGGACTCGACTGTTTTTATTATTTCACCTCTCCGGGATTAGCTTGGCAGGCAATGATGAAAGAAACTAAATGTGAACTCCAACTTTTGACGGACATTGACATGGTTCTCATGATTGAAGATGGTGTTCGAGGAGGGCTAACACAATCAGTTACACGTTATGTAAAAGCCAATAACAAACATCTTCCAAATTATAATCCAAGAGAAGATTCAGTATATCTGGGCTACTTTGACGCCAATAACCTATATGGTTATGCCATGTCCATGCCATTGCCTTACGGTGGTTTTTGCTGGGTAGAACCTACTGTATTAGGAGACATCGTAAACATCCCAAAGTTCAATGATATTGGATACATCTTGGACTTTGACTTTGAGTATCCACAAAATCTTCACGACCATCATTACGATCTCCCTCTACTACCAAGGACCGAGATTCCTCCTGGAGGCAAACATCCCAAATTGATGACAACACTCGAAAATAAAACTAACTATATAGCACATTACTGGATTGTACAACAAGCGATTGAACTGGGCATAAAAATTGTTAGAATTAATCGGGTACTCCAATTTACACAAAAGACTTGGTTGAAACAATATATTGATTCTAATACTGCCAGAAGAGCTGCTGCAACATCGAATTTCCACAAAGAATTTTATAAACTGATGAATAACGCAGTTTATGGAAAATGTCTGGAAAACAAAAGGAATCACATGAATCTGAAACTGGTCTCTGACGAAAAGAAAATGTTAAAATTAGTTCAAAAGCCTAACTTCAAAACTTCTATTGTAATTAATGAAAATCTTGTAGCAGTCTGCATGGACAAAACCAATGTTGTCATGGATCGACCTCTATATGTAGGAATGTGTATACTAGACATCTCGAAGACCCATATGTATGACTTCCATTACAACAAGATGGTTTCCTATTACGGACGGGATAAAATTGGAATATGCTACATGGACACTGATGGGATCGTCTACTGGATCAAGACACTCGACATGTATGAAGACCTCAGAGTGTTTCCTCACAGGAATTCCTTTGACTTCTCAGACTACCCCATTGATCATCCAACCTATGACAACTGCGTAAACAAAAAGGTGATAGGAAAGTTTAAAGATGAAACTTCTGGTGTGCCCCTAGAAGAAATTGTAGCACTTATGTCAAAGATGTATGCCTTAAGGATGTTTACAGGCAGAACAGAAAATGACACGGCGGATGAAAACGAAGCCGGAATCATTAAAAAGGCAAAAGGAATTAAAAAAAATTATATAATGAAGAACATGAGATTCGAACATTACTATAACTGTTTATTTAGAGGGGCTGAGTACAATGCAACTTTCAACACCATCCGGAGTTTTAAGCATAATTTGTACAGTATGACAGTAAAAAAGAAGTCATTGTCAGCCAGAGACGACAAGCGTGTGATCCTTCAAAATAAGATCCACACACTCCCTTATGGGCACTATTCATTAACAGAAATGGATTGAATAAGACATTCAAAAAAGTAACGGACATCCACAAAATCTGTATTGTACTGTAAAGAAGAACTGTAAAACTGTAAAGTTTTTTAAAACTTAAATTGAATGACCTTGAACTCATGTTTTTATATCAATTTGACTTAAAACTGTAAAGTTTTTTAAAACTTGAATTGGATGACCTTGAACTCATCTTTTTATATCAATTTGACCTTTGAAATTCATACAGGTATAATTGAATAAATTACAATTATCGTTCAGTTGTATAATGGACGAAGAATGAAGCAGAACAATGGAAGAGAGAAAAATTATAGTTGAAGAACTTCTTAAACCAGTTCGAAGAAATTTTCCCAGAAGATCAACGGTCGTGAAGGGTATTAATGACTTATATCAAGCTGACCTTGTAGAAATGAAACCATACAGTAGAATAAACAAAGGTTTCAAATACATTTTAACAGTTATTGACTGTTTTACAAAGGTTGCCAGTGCTATTCCCCTTAAAAATAAAATGGGCCTTCGGTTACTGAAGCTATGAGAAAGGTACTGCAAGCAATAGGAAAACGTATAAAGCATCTACAGACAGACGACGGCAAAGAATTTTTTAACAAAGATTTTTCTGATCTGATGAAGAAAAATAAAATAAATCACTATTCTACTTTAGTGAAAAGAAAGCCTCCATTGTAGAACGTTTCAATCGCACATTGAAAACATTGATGTACAAGAAATTTTCAGAAAGAGGAAGTTATGTGTGGTTTGATATTCTTCCAACTCTAATCAAAGATTACAACAATACAAAACATCGTACTATAGGTATGAAACCAAATCAGGTGAACAAAAAAAATGAATCTTTAGTTTTGAAACGCATAAAGGAAAATACTACGCCGCGGTTAGATAAGAAGCCTCCTCTTAAATTTTCCATTGGAGACCATGTGAGAATAAGTAAATATAAACAGATATTCACCAAAGGATACCTACCCAATTGGACAAATGAAGTTTTCACAGTGCATCGAGTGCAACCAACCTTTCCAGAAACATACATTTTAAAGGATAGTAAAGGAGAAATAATTGCAGGGGGGATTTTATGGCCACGAATTGTTAAAATCTAAAACTGGTAGTGTTTATTTGGTTGAGAAGATTTTAAGGAAAGAGGTAATAAGCTTTTAGTGAGATGGTTGGGATTTGATAAGACCGAAGATACTTGGATAGATCAAAAGGACTTACTTTGAAATGGAAAAACCAGTAAGGTCGCAGCATTCGGATAGACTGCTCAAGTATAACTAACATCATGGAAGTAATCTGTCAAAAGGATAGACTTGACGTCAATGACATTGATTGTTTGACACCGGATATCTTTGATAAGGAAGTAAGTAAGCATGGAACTTTATTGCCCAACACAATGAGATGTATTATTAGTGGACCTTCAAACTATGGGAAAACAAACGTTGTTTTCAATTTAATTACAAAGCCAAACGGATTAAGTTTTAACAATGTATATATTTTTTCCAAGTCTCTCAACCAACCAAAATATCTGTTATTGGAAAAGATTATGATGATGTGCCCGATGTCTCATTGTATAAATTTGATGCAAGTAGTGAGATAATAGAGCCCAACAATGCCGAGCCGTATTCAATTTTTATTTTTGACGATGTTTCTTCTGAAAATCATGACCGAATAAGAACATACTTTTCTATGGGAAGGCATAATCATATCGACTCTATTTACATTGGTCAGACATACAGTAAAATCCCAAAACAGTTAATTAGGGACAATGTTAACTTCTTAATAGTTTTCAAACAGGATGAAAAAAATCTCAAACACATATACAACGACCACGTTGGTGCTGATATGACATTTGAATTGTTTAGAGAATTGTGTGGGAGAGCATGGAAAGAAAAGTTTGGATTTTTAGTTGTGGATAAAGAGAGGGCTATGAATAACGGTCGTTATAGATTAGGTTTCGATAAATTTGTCTTATTACATTAACATCTAAATGTATAATCTTCAGTATTTATTGTGACGTTGTAGAGAACACTCGAAACTAATAATGCCAAATCAGGAGGAGTTGCTTAGTGAAATAAAAGTTCTCAGTGACTCTATACGGAAGAAACACCTGTTACTAAAAGAAGGATTAGTGGCTAGAAATAAATATTTAGAGGAAACATTCAAACCCCATTGTAGATCCTCTGATAAAATAAATGAAAAAATTAACAAATCTAAATTACGGATCAAGAAGAAATAGAAACAGAAAAACCAGTAATTAAAGCAAACTCATCTTCAGAAAACCGACAACTCAGAGATCGATTCAGAATTATTTAGTAGGTCAACGCATTCATTGGAAAAAGAGGATGAAGATGAAGATGAAGCAAGCAGTAAATCAGATGTAGAAACTCAAGATGTAGGCAGTTTACAAGAAGCAGATTCCCCTACAAATATCAGCATTTTAAGTAAAGAAATTGGGAACAAAGGACCTCTTTCACGAAAAATATATTTTAAAAATGCTACATGGGGCAAGGAAACCGTCAAGATACCATGTATATGGAGCTCGCATGGATAGAGATGGTCTTCGAATGGGAGATAGTGTGTGATAGAGGTGGATGACAAAGATAATATTAAAGTAAAAGATCAACTTTTAAAGGCACCGCTGGACTGTTTGAGTTGATCTTTAAGTCGTCTCCCCATAAATATTCCAAGAGGGATTTAAATAATTTTAAAAATATATGTTTGTTAACTAATTCCCATAGAAAAGGTTATTCTCCTAATGCACCTATTCATAGAAATAAATCAGATATGTACAAGGATGTAATTGCAAAGCTATTTTCTAATATTAGAGGAAAACCTTCGAAAGCTAAAGGTAAAGGGATGTCTATGAAATCTGCCTATGATACAAACATCATATATTATAATAATGTGAATAAGCTCGTTGACAGAATGCGGTTATTATATGAATCTATTCAGGCTGGACATAACGGGCTGGATAACGAAATGATTGCCTTAACTGAAGAATTAAAAAGTAGAGGATACATAGCTTAAGGGTTCAGTCTAAACATGAGTGTTGACAAGTTCGGTCGTCATGAAAGCTCTTTGGCCCGAGAGGTTTTGAGGGGTCCACCTGGTGAAGGTTTTCAATTGACTAGAGATGGAAACTATGATCTAAGAGGGAAACGTTTGTGCAACATTGCGAATCCCATTTCTAAGGATGAAGCAGTAAATCTTGGGATTATTCATACATTAACGTTAAATTGCAAGAATGGTGAAGAAATGTTTGATGCCAAATATAAAAAAATTATAAATGTGGCGAATGCGGAAAATGATACTGATGTTGTAAATAGAATATTTGTTTTGGAAGAGATATACAAACTAAAGAAAGATATTTATGAAAAAATAGATAAATTACAGTCTGGGAGGAATCCTTTCGCCTTTTCACGCGGAGGGCAGCAGTGAAACCCCTACAAACAGTGTGAATTCAATATATAATACGAAGAGCGTTCTAGAAAAACCATTACCATTGCTGACCACTAAGGAACTAACACGTTAAAACTATCATGCATAGGAGGAAGCCATTTAGTAGTGATCCGTCACTCATGAGAAGAGGAGGTGGACTCACTAGTTCAGCAGTAGGTCTTTTTAAGAAAGCGTTTGCGACTTTACCTTCAGGTGCACTAATAAATAAAGCTATCGACGCACTTCCAATAGAGCTACATTTACCTGGAGGTTATCAATACTGTGTCCGGGTACGAAATTACGGAAGCGTTTAGCCCGTGGAGATCCTGGAATAAACAAATTGGACGAAGCCTGCAAAGCGCATGACATTGCATATTCAAATTACTCAGATTCGGAAAGAAGATCAATCGCTGATAGAGCTCTTGCTGAAAAAGCTTGGCAGAGAGTAAAATCTAGTGACGCAAGTGTTGGGGAACGAGCAGCTGCATTAGCAGTGACAGCAGCTATGAAAGCCAAAACAGCAGTTGGAGGAGGGTCGAGGAGGAGGAAAAGAAAGACAACACGAAGGAAGAATACATCCGGTGGATGCACAAGGAAGAGAAGTAGCACTACTAAGAAAATAAATCGTAAAAGGAAAAGGTGTTCAACATGTTCTAAAAAAAAGTCAAACGGAAAAGGATTATACCTAAGACCATACCGTGCATATTAAATAACAACAAATTAATTTTGCCAAATAAAGCCTTGAACAACGAGGAGCTTGAACGCTATGCATCATGTTTGAAAATACCTTTTTCAGAGGTGTGTTTATGCGGAACGGGTTGCCGAGAAAAATCTGGAAAAATGAAGCCGCAATCGTAAATCTTGATGATATTCATGGTGCTGGTACCCATTGGGTTTGTTACAAGAAATTATCCGATTCTGTGTTTTATTTTGACAGTTTGGGAACCTTCCACCTCCAAAAGAATTGTACGAATATTTCGGTTCAGTGCCTAAAGTGTATTTTAATTACGATAGAAGACAAAAAGAAGAACATCAGTATGCGGACATTTATGTTTGGACTTTCTAGCCACAAGCGTCAGTCAACTATAAGATGTCTTCCTGTACTGTAACAGTTACAGGCACATCGTCAACTTTGAGGAGTTCACTATTTCCACCATTACACCTAAGAGAAGATAAACAGTGGGAGATTGCACTTTTGGATTGTACAACTTATAACTCAATTCCAAATCATAATAGAAGGTGTCAACAACAGATTACACTATACAAAAAATAAAACGGCTAAGGATCTTACTGAGCTACCTGAGTTTGTTGCGATTGAAACTGGTGCTTATGAAATAGCTGACATAAACAGAGAGCTCCAAAATAAGTTGGGAAAGGATGCAATTGAACTAAGGGCTAATAACAACAAGTTAAAGTGTGAAATAAAATGTAAATTTATTTGGATCTAACTCAACCGGCATCGATTGGCCCTTTACTTGGTTTTCCATCCCAAGACACAATCCTTGAACCAAATATGTTTCACACGAGTCCAAAAACTGTAAACATTATCAAGGTTAATACTATTAATATTACATGTAATATTGTTCAAGGGGCCTACAAAGATGGTTCAAACCAACATATTTTACATTCATTCTATCCAACCGTTCCGCCGGGATTTAAGATTGTTGAAAAGCCTCATAATCTGATATATCTTCCATTAAACACCACTCACATTTCAGACATCGTATTGAACGTACTAGATCAAGACGGTGACACTGTGGATTTTAGAGGAGAAGTTATTACATTGCGCTTACACATTAGACAAGCACCATAAAAGAACGATGGGACTTGAATTTGGATATAGCACCAAACAACATTCGAACAGTTTCAGTATATCTCCTAACGCGGAGAGGTTAACCAGAGAGAACACTAAATTCTTAGAAGGACTCGGTTTTAAAGTTAATGAAAATGGACATACTGGATATAAAACATGGACCGGTTTTCGACGAAACACTATGGGAGAAAGAGTTTCACACACACAACCCCTACGCTTCATCGAAATTAGGAAATAATGATGAGATACGAATTCCAATACAACATCAAGATGCTTATACCTTACCATCTGAAAGTTATATTTATATTGAAGGAAGGGTTTTGGCAAAAAATGGATCTACGCCATCTAAAGTGCCATTTATTAACAATGCAATGGCCTTTTTGTTTGAAGAAATTCGGTATGAAATATCAGGCATTGTAGTGGATTCGACTAAAAAAGTCGGTGTGAGCAGTACGCTTAAAGGTTTGGTATCCTTATCACCCAATGAAATAAACGCATTAAAAACAGCCGGGTGGATATTACCTAGTGCAACCAAAGTAAAACCTAATGCAAGTGGCTATTTTGACTTTTGCATTCCGTTGCGGCTTTTACTAGGATTCGCTGAGGACTACAGAAGAATAATCATTAATGTCAAACAAGAATTGGTCTTACTGAGATCGTCTTATGATACAGATGTTATAGAAGCCGATAGTGAAACAACACCTGACAAACTTGAATGGAAATTGAATTTGGATAAAATAGTTTGGAGGGTACCTCATGTACGGTTGGCTGATGAAAGGCGAGTAAGCCTATTGCGGATGTTGGAATCTGATAGGGATATTGTGGTTCCATTTAGAAGCTGGGAAATGCATGAATGGCCAGTCTTGCCAACAACTCAGCGTCAAACGTGGGCTGTGAAAACATCTAGTAACCTAGAAAAACCAAGATATGTTATTTTCGCTCTACAAACAAATAAAAGATCTAACATTACGGCTAACGCAAGCAAATTTGACCACTGTCAACTTACAAACATTAAACTGTTTTTAAATTCACAGTTCTTTCCATATGACAGCCTCAATGTTATGTTTTCTAAGGACAGATTTGGGATTCTATATGATATGTATGCAAGATTTCAGTCATCTTACTATGGAAGGACAAACTCACCTCTCCTCCAACCTGATTCATTCAAGAATATTGCACCTATAGCAGTCATAGATTGTTCGAAACAAAACGAATCAATAAAGTCGTCAACTGTAGACATTCGCATCGAATTTGAGATGGAAGAAAATATTCCTGACCAAACTACAGCTTATTGTTTGATACTACATGATACAATTGTAACATACACACCACTAACAGGCGTGGTTAGAAGAATAATTTAGATTTTTTTGTGACAGCATGCAGCTCTTACACATATTTACCCCCACCACAGATTATAAAAGAGAGATTGCTCGGTGAGAAAACATTAGTATTCATCCTGACACCAGCAAGTCAACATTGATGGTTAACATGGACAGTGTACTATCTACTATTCCTGACGATGAATCAACGACAGGATATAAAGCACTCGAGACCACGCCACCAGCTATGACATCTGCGTCTGAAATATCGGCACATGATTTACCAGCATCCTCACAAACTAGCGAGAACTCTACTAAAACAACTGAAGATGTTTCTTTTGAAACTGACAAAAACTCACTAGAATCTCCATCTTCGTCAACAATAGTTCAAGACTTACCTACTAATCCAACAGAACATATTCCATTACCGGTTGACAAAGTACCGATTACTAACACAAAGCCAGCACAAAACGAAGAACAACCGACTGAAAACTCCAAAACATCTACCGAGAAGATTAAGAAAGAACTGTCTGATTTTTTATCATTGGAAGGAAACGATCAAAGAAAAAGGAAACGATGTGACAATGAAGATGATGATGAAGAAAATATGGAAGTGTTGATGGATGTGTTTTTACGCTTAATGTACCCGTTGAATCAAAACATGGATAAATCTGTCACCGTTGGGGTTTTCAAATCGTTAAACTTCAATCCTGCAGTACTTATTAATCACTGCGGAAAAGCCTCGTTGCTTCTCACGTTGGATATGTGGGATAAATTTACTAAATACGTATCTATCATTGAAGCCTATTTATTCAACAACTTGACAGGAAGAAAAACTGCAATTGGATTCGAAGATTCTAATTTGGAAATCGATAATATAAGACTTCGAGGTACCCAATTTGTGAGGTTTAGAGATCTTTCCAAACACAACAAGAAGATCCTCATGACTTTGGAAGAATTTCAAACTCTGTCAAACCTAACACCTGTAATAATCCGGTACATCCAGCAACTTACTACATATTCCCCTCTCATATTTGATTATCTGAACACTTCGGTGAACACAAATCCAGCTGTGCCACTGCTATATGGACCGATAGACCAGTCTATATACAACAGATTACCTCAAGAGGTGTCGTTCTACAGGAAAACTGTATTCTTCTTTAATAATCGTCGAAGTGAAGAAACCACAGTGAAAGTTTCTCCAACAAAGAACCAGCAGGAGAACATTGTAAATCAAGAAAAGTCGTAAAAATGATTTGAGTGATTGTGTCGTAAAGTGCTCTCATTAGTAGCACTTATACTTTTTTTAAAACAAAATGACGTGACCTTGAAACTGTTCAGGTTTGCACATATCTGTAGCATGATTTGAGTGATTGTGTTGTAAAGTGCCCTCATTAGTAGCACTTATACTTTTTTAAAAACAAAATGACGTGACCTTGAAACAGTTCAGGTTTGCACATATTTGTAGCGCTTACACTTTTTTAAAAACAAAATTATATGACCTTGAAAAAACTCAGTTTTGCAAAGGTGCTAATGTAGGTATTACTTATACTTTTTTAAAAACAAAATTACGTGACCTTGAAACAGCTCCAGTTTACACATGTTATTGTTCTTTTCACCAACTATATATTAAACAAATGTTGCTACATGGATGCAGTTGATTGTAAGATTCACATTGAAGAACACTCGCAAAATGAATAATTATTGTTGCAGCGAAAAATGTTTTATATGTCCAAATTTACAAGTTGACGGAATAGCATGTAGAATATGTGAGTGCTTCAGTTACTGTAGATGCAATTGCAAATCATTTACAATCTCACCCCCAACTTTGCAGATGTTAAAAATCTACAAGACTCGACACTACTTCACCTGTTGTATGGACATGTGTTACAAGTTTAATGTACATGATTTTACCCGCTCATGTTCAATGTGCTACCATAAACCATTCTGTGAATGTGTATTAAGGTTTTGTAAAAACAGGAAAGATTGGGAATCTTAAAAACACCCCTCCCCCACCACCAGCACATACAAACGGAAACTAAGAATTGACATGATCATAAAACTCAAGCAACCTAATATTTTCTCTCAGTAATCTTTAGTTATTCACGAACAATGGACCGAACAGTTCGTTTTGTTGATAATGTTTCCATGTCTAAGAAGTGTGTGGTGGAATTCCAAGCTTTCAGAAACAACGATGACAGATTTATCATAAAAGAACTAGCATTTTTTGACATAAATACAAATGTCGTTAACTACTTTCTTTTTAAACCACCGTTTTCTTTTAAGAAACTAAACCGAAAAAGTGCTAGAACAAATTCGTGGCTAACGAAATACCTTCATCACATCACATGGAACGAAGGATTTACACAATACAAAGAGCTGGATAACATAATGTATCATTATTGTCAACAGTATGACGAAATTTTTACTGCTGGTGAAGAAAAATCTAATTGGATCAGAATGTACACTACGTCTGATATAACAAATGTTAGTTTGGATAAAACTTATGCTACGGACTTAAATGGTCTTTGTATCGGTGTGAAAAATCCTCAACACAAAATCTCCAACTGCGCATTGTCGCGAGCATACAGGATTGGTCGACTTATATCAAGTGGAGGGGGAAATCCTTATATACCGGTGTAGATCCATCCTACTATCATTCTAACACAGGATCTCATCCAGTAAACATCATCTCCACTATGGCTTCAAGTTCTCCATTGCAAGCTCTTGCGGACAGATTCAACCAACATTCTAAATCTGACCTTCTAACAACAAAGAAATGCAGCGAACTTCAAGAGAAGAAGCATTATGCAGTACATTCAATGAAAAAAATGGACACATCGGTTGGTGAAGCTGTCGTCGCTGTTCTTGGAGATTCGCCCTACAAGGAAGGAGACAAACCCAAGTTCCAAGTATACCTTCCGAGACGATTTGTCAATGTGCTCATGAACGAAGACCTGGACTCTATCAAACCCGGAATTTTTTATATAGTTTCCCATGGACCGTCTGGAAACAACTCTACAGAAATTACGATCCATTTGAACACACCTTTGTAAAATGATCTAAGTTCATAGCTTTGTAAATATTCTTTCATTCTTTATTATTTAGCATTGTTAGTTCTCATATTATGTATGTCTTACGTTTTACTGTTATTTGTAAATAAATCTTTTTTAAAAACTCCAACCAATGACCTTGACATAGTTTCTTCAAGACATTATAGCCCCCCCTCCCACTTAAATTTATTCATCATAAGTAATCAGCCCATCACCGCAACCTTACAAAAATATACACGTCTTCTGTACGGTACGAAGGATATACACATCTTCTGTACGGTACGTAGGTAGGGGACGTTATAGATTGTATATGTAGTACTGACTACAAGCTTCATTCATATACTCCGCTATCCTACAACCACATCAACATGAAGTTTCATCTAGTTCTGTTGGACGAAGTGGATTTGGGAATGTTTCATGAAACACTGTTTCGTCTGATGAGTGGTGATCCACCTCTCCGTTTAAACATTACAATTGAGTTTGACGATATAACGGTTGAAGAACCAAATTCATCACAGTCACCGCCAGGATCTCCGATAGCATCATCTTCACCATATGTTTCGAGTGATCAGCTACCTGTGAAGACAGAGCAAGAGTCCTCGAAGTCCGGGGATGATGTATCTCCGTGATGTTATGTTAAACTGGAAAAACATTAAATGATTTCTAACTACTAAAGTGTCTAATACTTAAAAATGTTTTTTAAAAACTTCTTTTGAATGACCTTGAACATGTTTGGACTTGTTTTATTTGATAACTCTCTTCCCACCGTATTCTGTGCAGTACGTAGGTAGGGTACGTTAATGGTTCATGGTATTTTACTAGCTAAATCCACTCAACCTCTACAACAACATACTCCACAGAAACATGAAGTTCCAACTTGACGCCTCTGAATTCGACATTCTGGATGCAGTAATATGCTATCAACAACTTTATCGTCTGTTAAGTGGTGATGATCCGCAAGATTTATATATAACACTCGAATTTGTCAATGAAACTTTAGGTCAGTCCGATTCCACCCATCCTTCACAAAAAATCCAACTGGTTCTGTCAAACTTGGCTGATTTGGAAAGCTTCCATGGATTACTGTTTCGTCTCGTGAGTCGTGATCCTCCGCTGCATTTGAAGATAACAGCCGAGAGTGAATATGGAGTTTCTAACGAGTCCAATTAATTTCAACCTTTTGTTCAATATTTGTAAGTTATAATTAAAAATATTTTTTAAAACTTCGTTTGAGTGACCTTGAACATGTTTGGACATGTTTGAAGTCGCCGTCAAATTTAGCTACACGGGGTCAACGCTAAACATTGGTTTTCATTCAGAATAACGTGGCATTGGCGTCCGATTACGAATCAGTGACGTCACACCACCACGTCACACCCGTGACGTCACACACTCCACCTCGTCACCGTATGACGTCACACATACGTCATCACACGTCACTAATACGTAACCACTGATTAAAAACCGCTGAATTTGCGTTTGTCCCAGGTCTCCCATAATGCCTCTACTTATATATATATATATATATATATAAGTAGATAGTATCATGTTACTTCTAGGACACTTTTGGAGACAATCAAAAATCAAACAAATTTCACAGTTTTTTAATACAATTATGCAATATTTTTGTTATTTTTTGGCCAATTTTCAGCTTTTGTCAAATTGTCATAAAAAATATGCAATTTTAATGAAATTTTTAACAAATATGCCTAAAATTTTCTACAAAATAAAATTTTTTTAAAAACAAGTAAAATTATCACATTTTATAAGTATTTTTTCAATAAAATTAATAGTTGACTTTTTATAAGGTAATTTAAAATTTTAATAGTATTTTTTCAATAAATTTGACTAAAATAGTAATAATTCATTCTAATTAATTTCAGTAATATCATTTTTGATTATATTATATTCAAGTAATTTTTCAGATATAATAATAATATAACAATTTGTTTTACTAGTAGCTACTATATCATAATCAAAATCTGCATTAATAATAATATCATTTTTTGAACTTGAAATATTTGTTGGAATTTTTGTAGTATCAATTACATAAATTGGTCTATTTTCTAGAAATTCTGTTGGACTATAATACATTTACTACTAATATAATAAACTTTTTTGTAATCTTGATACATTTCATACATAATTCTAAATTTTTCATTGTTTATATCAAAATTTTCCAATTCATCAGGGTAATAATGACCATTTAGTTTTACTCTTATATTTTTTACATACATACTATCAAATTTAGAAGTATCAAATAACTGATCATTTGTTCTTGATTTTTGAAATCCAATTATAATAAATTTTGGATTATAAATATTTCTATAGATATTTGCTATATCAAAACTTAAATTCTTTCCTGTAATATTTTTTTGTTCAATGCATTGCCAATGATTAAAATGAAAATTCACTTTTTCAAATTTGCTTAGTTCATTAATTAATTGAATTTTACTTGTTGTTTTGTATTCAATTATAGGAACTCTAATAAAAAATTCATCAATTGTTATTTTACCTTCAGTTGGTAATGTAGCATTATCATAAGATCCATCAGCCTTTTTAGTTTTCCATCTAAAAATTGCATCATTATCTTCTGATCTAATAAATGTTATATTAAAACCTCCTTTGTATATTGGAATATTAACATTTTCAAAAAATCCTAATCCAAAATGAGATAAATTACCAATTGCTTCAAATTTATTTTTAAAATTTGATTCAAAACCATTATTTATTTGATTTATTTCTGATTTTGAATAAGTTATAGTACCTTTAATTGTACTTAATAGACCAGGATATTCAATTTCATCAATCAATTTATTATGTTTTCTAACTTCAACTTTTGAAAATAAAAATGGAACAAAATTATCAATTAATTTTATATTAGCACCATTATCATATGCATTTCCATCAGATTTAGTCAATTTACCAGATATATAAAATTGAAATTTAGAAGTACAAAATCCATCTCCAAAATCTATATTAAATTCAGTTTTTTTATTAGGTTCATTTAAATGTAATTTAGATAATGGATAGAAATTTTTGTATTCAGCTCTTTCAATATCATTTACATATTTTTTGTAATCAGCCATTTATTAAGGATAAATTTTTTAAATCAAAAGCTTTTTTAAAACAAGTAAAATTTTTATAATTTTATGATGTCAAATTTTATAATTTTTATGTATCAATTTCATTTTTACTTTTAAAATATTCAATTTCAGTAGCATGATCAAGTATAAATTTTGCTGATATTTTTTGATGTTCTAAAATTAATTCCCAATTTAATGTAAATGCATAATCATGAATGAAATATTCAGTTAAATCTTGATATTTACAAATCAAATCAATATAATCTTTTAATTGATAATTTATGAATTCAGTAATAAAATCTATAGTTAAATTTTGATGTTGAGCAATTTTTTGCCAATTTAATTTATTTTGAAACAATCTCATCATATTAATACTCAACTCATATTTTTCAGAAATAGCATCCCAATCATCTTTGTTTAATTGATTTTGGTTTCTGATAATGAATAAATCAAATGAACTGTATAGAGCCATTTATTAGGGAGAAAATTTTGTAAAACAACTTTTCTTTGAATTACAAATACAACATTTTGATTTAATTACATTTATATTTTTCAATTTTATTATCTGAATATCTTTAGAATTAGTTTTTTGTTTACATTTAAGACAATAAATCAACTCCATTTATATAAAATAATTATTGTAATTTATCTATATCATCTTTAATTAGTATTATTTCAGCATTTAATTCTTTTATGGATTCAATGACTCCATCAAATAGAAATTTTAGTTCTTTTTCTAATTTTTCTTCTAAATTTTCAACATATTTTCCAATATTAATTAAAAAGTCTGTAATTTTATTTAAATCCTTTTTAGTTTCTGAATGATCATGTTGAATACAAAACAACAAGTAAAATTCAATTAATTAATGAACTAAGCAAATTTGAAAAAGTGAATTTTCATTTTAATCATTGGCAATGCATTGAACAAAAAAATATTACAGGAAAGAATTTAAGTTTTGATATAGCAAATATCTATAGAAATATTTATAATCCAAAATTTATTATAATTGGATTTCAAAAATCAAGAACAAATGATCAGTTATTTGATACTTCTAAATTTGATAGTATGTATGTAAAAAATATAAGAGTAAAACTAAATGGTCATTATTACCCTGATGAATTGGAAAATTTTGATATAAACAATGAAAAATTTAGAATTATGTATGAAATGTATCAAGATTACAAAAAAGTTTATTATATTAGTAGTAAATGTATTATAGTCCAACAGAATTTCTAGAAAATAGACCAATTTATGTAATTGATACTACAAAAATTCCAACAAATATTTCAAGTTCAAAAAATGATATTATTATTAATGCAGATTTTGATTATGATATAGTAGCTACTAGTAAAACAAATTGTTATATTATTATTATATCTGAAAAATTACTTGAATATAATATAATCAAAAATGATATTACTGAAATTAATTAGAATGAATTATTACTATTTTAGTCAAATTTATTGAAAAAATACTATTAAAATTTTAAATTACCTTATAAAAAGTCAACTATTAATTTTATTGAAAAAATACTTATAAAATGTGATAATTTTACTTGTTTTTAAAAAAATTTTATTTTGTAGAAAATTTTAGGCATATTTGTTAAAAATTTCATTAAAATTGCATATTTTTTATGACAATTTGACAAAAGCTGAAAATTGGCCAAAAAATAACAAAAATATTGCATAATTGTATTAAAAAACTGTGAAATTTGTTTGATTTTTGATTGTCTCCAAAAGTGTCCTAGAAGTAACATGATACTATCTACTTATATATATATATATATATATATATATATATATATATATATATATATATATGTGTGTGTGTGTGTGTGTCCGTTATTCTGATAACTTTTGAAGGGAACCTCCGATTTTGATGAAATTTGGTATGAAGGTGTAAGTCCAGGTCTATTTTCATGAGTTCGCGAACCAGCATTGTCGGGTTATGGGAACGGGATTTTATGGGGTTTCAAAGGGGTAAAAAATGGGTTTTTGGTTTTTTTGGACCTCAATTTTCAAAATTCATCAATTTTAACTGAAACCATTTAAAAGAGCTAAAAAAAACAAACAATTTGGTATTTTGAATTTTTATCTTAGCGTAACTGGTTACGGGGAAAATCCAAAAATGTGTTTTTCATGTTATTCTTATGGGAAATCAAGAAAACCCTATATCTTGCTTACTTACTGACATAATTTAATCAAATTTGGTATGTACATTATCTAGATAGGGTTTAACTTATACTTGCTTAGAAAACCATATGGCAGCAAACCTACATACTCAACCCCATAGGGTTTATGGGGAAAATAAAAACTGCCTGAGCTTGATACAATTTTGTGTTTACATTCACCAATTATTGGTTAACTCACATTTTACAACAACAACCCATGGCAGGAAACCTATTTTCTCGATCCCATGGTGTTTTTATGGGGAAAGTAAATAATCTGGAATTCCATTGGAAATTCGCTGAGTACGCAGGTCTGCTGCGACGGGGGTATTTCTGCTTGGATAATGCTTTTGAAAAGGAAAAAGGCTTTAATAAATAAAATAAAATCTTTGAATTAATTCAAACACACTAATAAACGGTGTAATGCTTTATTAGGATAAACCCTTAAACCCTATCCAAAAAAAAAAGAAAAAAAAAGAGTAATGTTAGAACTGATAAATTACAGTATAATAAGTAGCTGTTATATCAGCTAGCATCCGTAGTTGGTTTCCCAGGTCCGCATTCTGTGTTTTTTCGGTGGACATGGTCTTCCAAACACGGATTATGGAGGATGAGGGCAGATGGGATTGTTTATCGCATTTCGTCCGGGGCATCCTTCCAAGGTAGAAAACCGATCTAAACCGCGGTCCCCTGACCGAGCGGGTGGAAAAGGAGCGAGCCCCACGAGCGTAAGCCTAATTTGGGTCTAGCAGTGTAGCCTGACGTAATTTATAAACAATACTAAATTAGAATCCTAAAGAGTAGAGGAGGTTTTTTAGTGGGTAACCCCATTTTCTAGGGAGTCTCACACTAGAGGGTGGCCACCTGTGTGCTTAATTTCATTCTTCCTACCTTTCGCAAAAAAGTGGTATCCTCGCTATTCTATCAGGTCGTGTGAATTAACTTACTTTGTATTTAGAAACGGTAAAATGATTTTGATTGTTTATTAGGATTGTCCGTAGAGAGGGATATATTAAGCTGAAATATTGCAGAAAATACATCCTCTAGGTTCTGCCCTACTTGGATGGCACACTTCCCATGTTATTATCATAGACACAAGTTTCACAAAACAGAAAAATACATAAACCACTTAAACATATGTCCTTTTTAAATCAGTATTTCACTATACGTAAAGAGAGTGAAACGAGGGATCGTGGCAAAGTGGAGTGAACGAGTTTGCTCATTAAAATTAATGAAGGAAATTAACGCAAGCGGAGACGCAGCTAAAAGCTAGTAACCAACAAAGGAGCACTATAACCTAACAATTGAATACAATTTTGTTAACAATCTAAGTAACTGGATGTAAAACTCGAGTAAAATATATTTACCTTAGCAGTTTTTTGGATAGTAATAATAATCCAAAGAAAATGTATGCGAGAGATGGAAGTTTCGCAGTCACTCTTGGAGATGAAGCCGCTCAAGCTTTTAGCGTAGATTTTCAACTCCAGCGCTCCTGTACGGGGAACGAGTCTCGTTTGCTCACCATTGTATCTAACCACGTTGGCGCCATTGCACAATGTTCCACGTTTGTGTGTTACTTTATGTCGAGCGTAAGATATAGTGGGCTTGTATCCTCCAACTATGGGGTACCTAAACCCTTAAATTAAACTCGTTCTCATAGTGAGTTCTTATATTTTTAAGCGTCAGTGACTTTTCATACATCCTTTAAAAACTATCAATAGTAATTCAAAAGTTTAACATACTGGAAAAGTAAGTCTCGATTCGGAGATAGAACTTTTTTCGTTTTTATTAACAGTGTAAGTTATGATTGTTGGATTGTAGTCCGAAGTAAATGCGTGATATTCCGTAAATTACAGTTAAGGATTAATAAAAAAAGAAATGTCATGGTGGCTGTATGAAATAAAATAAAGAAGTATTTTTTTACAAAAAAATCATAAAAACATATATTTAGTAATTTGACATATATTAATCCATAATTTGGTTTAGTTGATAAGTTTTGTTCAGTATCAACCGTATGTTTGTTCTCATACGAAGAGTTTAAAAGCACAATTTGCCTAGAGTTAGAAAATATTAATGATTATTGTGTAATTAATTTCACAGCACAGAATCACTCTATGAATAAAATATTTTTTAATTATTTTATTACTATTACCTTCCAAAGAAATTGAATTGAATGAAGGATTACTTTTCCTCCATGTTTAACTTTCACAATAACCCAAATTTGGTGAAATTGGGATCTGTATAGGTAACTTGAAGAAAATTAAAATACTTTTTCTCGTATTCAATAATTAAATAAAAAAACTGCGTCTATGATTAAAATTGTTCTGGGAATAGAATCTCTGTTACATAAGCTAGCCACCGTAGTCGGTTTCCTACTATTCTATCAGGTAGTGTATATGTCTGCCCCTTGCTCTGTGCACAATGCTCTGTTATATCAGCTAGCCACCGTAGTCGGTATCCTAGCCATTCTATCAGGTAATGTATATGTCTGCCCCTTGCTCTGTGCACAATGCTCTGTTATATCAGCTAGCCACCGTAGTCGGTATCCTGCTATTCTATCAGGTAGTGTATATGTCTGCCCCTTTCTCTGTGCACAATGCTCTGTTATATCAGCTAGCCACCGTAGTCGGTATCCTGCTATTCTATCAGGTAGTGTATACGTCTGCCCCTTGCTCTGTGCACAATGCTCTGTTATATCAGCTAGCCACCGTAGTCGGTATCCTGCTATTCTATCAGGTAGTGTATACGTCTGCCCCTTGCTCTGTGCACAATGCTCTGTTATATCAGCTAGCCACCGTAGTCGGTATCCTGCTATTTTATCAGGTAGTGTATATGTCTGCCTCTTGCTCTGTGCACAATGCTCTGTTATATCAGCTAGCCACCATAGTCCACCTGGTATCCTAACCATTCTATCAGGTAGTGTATATGTCTGAACCTTTCTCTGTGCACAATGCTCTGTTATATCAGCTAGCCACCGTAGTCAGTATCCTGCTATTTGATCAGGTAGTGTATATGTCTGCCCCTTGCTCTGTGCACAATGCTCTGTTATATCAGCTAGCCACCGTAGTCCACCTGGTATCCTAGCCATTCTATCAGGTCGCGTTTTTGCCATTGCCACGCTCTTGGCCAGCTAATAGTGGCAGCCGCATGATACATGGCCGCTCTTTCCTGGATAGTTAGCTATTTATGTCCAAACTTTGTAATGATCCAGAGTTTCTTGGAATAGTTCCAGGAACTGGGTCAAAACCTATAGGAAGATTGCACTTGGTTAACCCTAAATATTATTTCCGCGTATTGATTACCATAATTCTGTATAAAATTATGTGTACTACACTGTTTTTATCTCATTTTTATAACATATTGTTATTGTACGTTACAATAAATATATATTTAATACTTACCAATTTATACAAGCATACATATTCATTTGCCAACATTTACCACCGATCTAAACTGAATTATTTCCATGGTGCACTTAATTGGGTATTTCTAAATACGCAACAAAGCTACAAAGAAGCTCTAGGGGAACCTAGAGCAAAGTTAAGATAAAGCAAAGTTTGTTTAAAATGGAGAACATTGAAGCATATCTTATTACCAAATCTTTGCTCTTCATTAGGGTAGCAGCATAAACTAGGTTATGTTATTTTAAACTCATTGCGATGTATATTAAAAAGTAACAACTTACTAACTCATATTACTCACCACAAATTATTTACCAAATTGGTTTTGATAAATTTGTACACAACGTAGTGAAAATTAATTACGAATTAGAGATAGTTTTGAGATGGTCGTTAAATTTGTCTTTGAATGTTTATCAAATAACATATGTTCATGCAAAATTTAATGAGACTTTTATAGCTTTTTACTTTATAAAACTTGTTTGATACCATTCACTGATCACAATTCTGTTTAACACTAAAAATAAGTTTAGTGTTATTGTTAGTTTGTTTTTCGAATGATAAATAACAGAATGTTACCCCCGACATTGGTGTCAATGTGCTCTAAATTATTTAATGGAAAATAAACAGCCTCTTTTAATCATTTAAGTCTTGACACTTTATTTTAAATTTCCAATAGCGTAATTCATTTTGAATATTATATATATATGAATAGGGAGGGTTCGATCCAAGGGAATCCAAATTGATCGTAGACCGTTTTTTTACAGCTCTCAATTTATAACAACGGTATTCTTTTTTGGGGGGCTGGTGTTGATCGGTGTATTCGGTTGAAATCGATTTCCATTTTCAATTTATTATATATTTACCGTCTATACAGTATAAATGTAAATATCTTTTTAAGCATTGTAGACGTTTGTGTTCAATTTCTGATCGCCAACAATAAATATCATGCTGATATAAAAATTGTTTATATCTTTTATTCTTCAGCTGCCATTTTAACGTTTCCTTCTACATCCTTGAAACATTATCTTTCGTCAAACAAAAATTATTCCATAATAACCTAAATCCCGGTATTTTTCCCTTGCGCTCCACAAACAATTACGGATTACTTAACAATCCACTTCTTCCTTCTTACACCACTTTTTTACAACGGTATCAAGTTGTACAAATGTGTGCCTTTTAAGCTGAAGTTAGAATCAGACCAATCAAAATTTAAGAAACTGCTGAAGACCTTGTTGGTAGAGAAAACATATTACAGTTTCCGAGACTTCGTGACTGGGGGATAAAAGGAGTGGACAATATACTATCTTATACTATTATTAAGTTTAAATTTTTCTGAGTTTTTCTGAATAAAATTGTATTGATAATGAAACAGTGATTTGCCTTTATAAATTGTAATTTGTTGATTCTGTCAATAAATTACTTATGTTTTTTTATTGTTTTCAACAAATGTCAACCATGATCTTTGATTAATTTTTTTTAACAAGCGTTCATAATTTAAAGTCGCGTTTAAACATACGATGTACATTATTTAAAATATTTATGTTTTATAAGATTCTAATAACAGGGAACTCAATTTAAAAACTGTAAAAGTAAACTAAATAAATATAAGTTAAGTAAAATAAATATTGAAAAATTATTCCACTGATCTCCCCAGATTCGCTAACTTTCCAAGAACTAATTTAGCTCATTACTTTGAACCGGGCTTAGTCCAAACACGATTAATTACGTAAGCCTAAGAATCTAATGAATCATATTTTAAAACGTTTCTTGTTGTAAAATTTTTTTGCACAAAGTCGTTTAACATACAAAAATCGCATGAACCGAACGGTTTTCATTAAATTTCAAAATATCTAGCTATTGAATTATTATTGAAATTTATAAAACACATTTTATAAAATGTTTAATCTTATTATTATATTTTATAAAAAGTTTATAAAACAACCCAAATAAATATAATGGGATCCCGGGTCGGTCGGAGTATGGTAACCAGTTTAAAATGTTTACCGTCCAAATCCGTGTGAGCCAATAGCTGCACGAGCTGTTGACAGGTCGAACGCCAATGGCTAAGAGCGAAATCTTACGCAAAACAGGATCACTGTTGTCAACTACCGATGTTTCTCAACAGAAAATGTCTAAAATTTTATTTTCCTCCACCTACTATCTAAAGCCGTATTTTACTCCTTGGAATAAAGTAGTAAAGTACTAATATCTATCCCATTTGACTTGAATACTTAATATTTCTACCCAGGGAAAACTCAAGTTTTTCGTACCACGGGGCTAAAGTTAGTTACATAAGAATAACATTAAAAGAGAGATTAAAAAGAACTTGAGCCACAGTCAGCTGTTACTTGTATTTGTTTCGTTACTAGTAGTGTGTTTTGGTTACACCTAGACCGGAAGTCGTGCCATCTGCCCGAGCAGCTGCTCGCGAGCAGTTGACTCGGGCAGCTGGCGCCAGCTGCCATGCCATATAGCTTCCGGTGGGGGTTAGAGGGTATATATGAGATGCTGTAGTTATATGTTATGCCATATAGGTTGGGGTGGAGATGGCGATAGTGTTGGCGTTAGGGTGAAGTGAATTTGCGCATAAAGTGGGGTTGAACTAAAAATGCGCATAAATTAAAAGTTATTTCAAAATTGAAATTCGTTGGTGTTAACGAAACTCTAACAGTTGAACAAAAATTAAGAGTTAGTTGAAAATTGAAATTCAAACTTATAACTGGGATGTGGAAAATACGCCAAGGTCATCCAGAGTAAGTTTTTAAAAATTCCATCCAACTATCACCAGAAATAGTTTTAAGTTGAAGTAGTTGGTGATAGCGGGATAATTCATTCGTGCCATGGGAGAGGTGTTTATCGTTTGAAAGTTGGCGATCGAATGAGAAGCGCCGCCTAGGGAGAGGGCTTATAAAACGGCAACCTTCCCCCCACCACCCCTTCCCCCACTCCTTTAGACCAATAACCGGTCGCCGACTCTATGTGGTGAAACTGAACTAGACATGGCGGCCGCCATGGATAATTCTAACCTCAAACCTTAGTTTTGCATTGGTGAGCATGCGCCACCCCCACTCCTTTACCTTTCTTTTATATTTTTAAAACCGAACAAATGTCCGGGCAGCTGCCCCTACGGGCAGATGTTCGGGCAGGTGTTGGGGGCAGAGATGTTGAAATATTGGGGTGGAGATGGCGATAGCGTTGGCGGTCGGTTGAATTGAATTTGCGAATAAAGTAACTAGGGTTGAACTAAAAGTGTACATAAATTAAAAGTTAGTTGAAAACTGAAATTTGACGGTGTTAACAAAACTCTTAATAGTTGAACAAAACTAAAAGTTAGTTTAAAACTGAAATTCAAATTTATAAATGGGATCTGGAAAGTATGTCAAGGTCATCCAGAGTAAGTTTTAAAAAAGCCTACCCAACTACCACCAGAAATAGTTCTAAGTTGAACTAGTTGGTGATAGTAGGATAGGTTGAAGTAACTTTTGAATTTTATTAGTGAACATACAATTAATGTGCAACAGCAGAGTTTAAACAAGTTGAACTTTTGTGATGAATTACAGAGTTGTAAATGCAAACACCGACGACGATGAGAAGGTAAATGCAGAGTCCCCAGATGATGTATTTGAAAAGCTTGAACAAATGTAACATTTCGAGTTGGTTTTCCTGTTCCATTTCCAATCGTTTAATTTCCAATTTCAATTTATCCTCTTCCATTCTAGTTACGAAGGGAACTTCATCCATCATATCCATCATGATTGTGTTAGTGTTTGAAATTTTAAAACAAATGATGTTGATAGTTCAGAAGTCGAAGACGGAATGAGAAGTGAAAGGGAGAAATGTTAGTTAAATAAAGAAGTGGTGGGGGGAAGGATGAATTACAAAGAAGTGGTGGGGGAAAGACGTTGCTCTTAATTATTACCATCAGTAGTGTCAGATGGTGCAGGAGTTAGATTTAGTAAACTGTCTTCGTCCGAACTTTCAACCTTATCACAAATAGGACAATCGTATGTTATTTCCAAATTCATTTTGATGGTTGTAAAATTATCTACAAGTTCTTGTAAAATATTAAAAATGTCTTGTAACTCTTCTTTAGAGTTTATTTCAAAACTAGAATTCATTCGGGCCAATGGAGAGTTGTTCATTGTTGGAGAGTCGGTGATGGAATGAGGATCGGCGCATAGGGAGGGGGCTTATATAATGGTGACCTTGAGCAGGCGTCTAGGGAGGGGGGCTGTCTAGGGATGGGGCTTTTATATAGGGAACCTTGAGCTTATGATTGAATAAAACGTTTTGTTCTTCTTCTTCGTCTTTTAATTCAATTATTTGAACCGAAGTAGTTGTTTCATCTTCTTCACTTGATGAAGAAAACAATTCACCAGGATTTAAATATTGAACTACAATTCTGACCCATCTTATAGGATATTCGTCAATGACAGAAAGTAAGTTTTGAAACAATTCTTCCATCTCCTCCCTCTCAGTTATTATATGTTCAAACTTGATAAATTTTGCTTCCATGTTATTAGTTAGAATGTTGGAAGTGAAATGATTTAAAGTTGAATTTAATATTATATAAAAATTACAACCGGTAGTGGGGGAAATCTCAAGGTCATCCAATTGAAGTTTTAAAAAATAATGTAAAACTGAAATTACACATTTGATGGTTCTACAGGATCGGAATACCAATCTGATCTGTATTTACATCTTTTAGCGAATTTCCCATAGGGAATATTAGCGAATTTCCCATAGGGAATAAGCTATTACCGTAGGTCTCATGGCAAGACCTAAGCACAGGACCATGTTACTTTTTCGTTTTTAGGTGCTCAGAGAACAAAAATAATAGTCACTAAAATTTATATATATATATATATATATGTATATATGTATATATATATATATATATATGTATGTGTCCCTAGACACGATAACTCTCGTAAAAACGGTCCGATCGTCACCAAATTTGGTAGAGATGTGTAATCCTACGTTTATTCGGATGAGTTCGTAAACCAGACATATCGACCTACTGGAAGGGGTAGTTTTGGGGGGTTTTGTACCCCAAAAATGGGTTTTTCGCATTTTTCATATGTAATTTTTAAAAATTTTTAATTTTTATTGTTACCATTGGATTTAGCTCAAAAAAACACACAATTTAGTATTTTGAAGCTTTGCTCTATCTTCATTGGTTACTGAGATATTACAAAGTCTAAAAACAGTACATTGTCTTTTGGGGCTCCTATGTTAATCTTATGGAGAATAAGGAAGTGTTAATATTTCACTTATTAACCAATATTTTTGGATGAAACTTGATATTTTGCTTCATTTGGTTGAGATTCATCCATTTAAGGTAAAAAAATCTTGGTTTTTGTACTTATCATGGCAGCAAACCTGCATACTCTTTTCCCATGTTAATCATATGGAGAATAGGCAAACTCTTTTATTTATGGACAGATATTGATGAAATTTACTATATGGCTTTATATGGTCGAAAAAAATTTTTTCTATGCTAAAAACCTACTTTTAGTGTCCCCCATGGCAGCATACCTGCATACTCTTTCCCTATATTTATCTTAAGGAGAATAGACACTTATTTCCCTATTTATGAGCTCGTGATGAAATTTTGTTTACAAGTTTAGATGGTCAAAATTAATATTACTAATTTGGAAATTCGCTGAGTACGCAGGTCTGCTGCGACGGGGGGTATTTATCATATGTGTACAAAAATCATCTTGATGAGACTTGGTGCGTTGACAATGAGCAAGATCTAGAGGGTGAAATTTGAAACATCTTTGAGGACAACATGTATGAAAATATCTTGATTTGTAAAATTTGAAAGTTCGCAATTCCGGTGGCGGTAGTTGTTTTGTTTTGCATTTGCAATAACAAGATCCGAAGAATTCACATTTAGTACAAGCTAACCCATCCACCATCATTGGTCCTAAATCTGTACATTGTTGTTCACAACAGTAACGAGGTTTGTACTTGTATTTTTGCTCTTCCATGTTGACGCTGCGGAGTCCAGTGAAAGAATAAGAGTGTATAGTGTTGAATAGCGAGTTTTATGTACTGTGAAAAGTGGTGGGGGTAATTTCAAGGTCATCCAAATGGAGTATTAAAAAATTATACCTTACTAATGTAAGGAATGTTGATACTTAAGAAGTTTGTTTCTCTTTGTTTTCTTCAGACTTTTTATCTTTCTCAGCTTTAGCCATAGCAACTAGTTCTTCTATTGATAGCGGATGTACTTCAGGAAATTTTAAAATTAATTTAGCTTGGTATCCTTCTATAGCTAATACATCTATGTCTTTAGTCATTTGTTCAACAGTGTAGTAATCTTTTCCATAGATTTTTCCATCAAGTTGAATCATCACTCTGTACAACATTTTCTTGAATAGGTCTTGTCGTGGTGAGAGCTGAGAAGCAAATGATTATTTATTCAAGTATTACATTCTTTTTATTAACTCACATTCAACACGTGATTCTTTAGTTGTAGTTTTGTTTGTCAAAAGTTATTCAACATTGGTAATATTTTTGGAACTTGATGTTATGTTGACCAGTAGGCGATGAAGAAGTTGTAGGTTGTGTAGAAATAAATATTTCATCATCGCAATATTTTGTTTTAGTGAACATCCTTGTATTAGTGGCACTAACATCAACAGTTAAGTGATAACCACCGGTAAGTAAAACTCGCATTTCGTTGGTTAAATCTTCGAGTTGTTCAAAAGTTGTAATGGTGTTGGTATCATAAGATGCACACTTGACTTTAAGAGACATCTTTTAGTTTTTATATTAAGCAATAGAGTGAGCGAGATGTGTATGGTACGAAAGGTAGTCATAGACTGATGAACTTCACAAGTAGATTTCCGCTTTTATCATCACACAAAACTGGGTCAAGGTCATTCCGTGGAATGTTTAAAAAAGCAACATATTGTAATGTACAAAGACATTACAATATGTTGCTTTTTATTTTTTTGTTTTTTATCATATTTATTGAGAAACAATTACAAACAAATATTTACAATGTTATGTACAAACTAATCAATAGTAGGTGTTACATGAATTGTAAGTTCAGTAGAGTTGTTTCCACTTGGTCCGTGCGAAACCAAATAGAGTGCGCCGGGTTGAACTACACGAAGATCTTCATTTTGAAGAAGTTGTACGAAACGTGTAGGTAGGAAGATTTGAAACTTTGGTTCGTCACCAACTGTATACGGTGCCTCGCTCAATGTGCAATTAATAGCATCACCCACTGAAGTTTCCATTTTCTTGATCGTATGAATGATGTAATGTTTTTCTTCTTTTAGTTCAGAACATTTCTTCGTAGGTAGAATTGATGATTTAGAATGAGCGTTGAACTGATCGACCAAATTTTGAAGTAAGTTCTGCGATGCCATCTTGATGTTATTGTTAATTTTCTTGTTAATAAGAATGTCCGTCGGAGATGTTGTCTCTTCGGAGGTTCGAGTAATACTCATGCTGCGTCATGGTAGCGCTCTCACTTTTATAATCGACACTACCCCCACCACTTTGTTGAAGGAAATTATTCAAGCGGTAGGCATTCTTTAAAGCGCACTGCGACCTTCGATGTTTCAAACTTTTTGATGAAATACAAAGTTCATTGAAGTAGCATTGGAAATTTTTATCAATTATTGCATTAATCACTTCGTTGCTTGTAAAAGATTGTATCCAATTTGCTTTTTCCAATCCTCTTGTGTAGATAATTTTAAACTCTTTGCAATAATGATTTATAATGTGCGGCATCATGTTATAATTAATGAAACCTTCATCCCATCTTAAAATGTTTGTTCAACCATTTGTTTGTAACTTTCGCTTTAGTTGTTAGTCTATTAAATGGTACTGGAGGTTTAAACAAATAATGATAAACTACTGATGTGTTCATGTCCAAGATTACTAATTCTTTAATAATAAAATTACCATCATTTCCTCGGAAAGCTTGAAATTCAATTATACCTCTTTTAACTTCCATTATGTGTGGCGCATTAGAAAACGAAACCCGTTTATTCATGATGAAGTCTTATTAACAACTGACTTAAAAATTGAATGAGCCGACGTTTATAACAGACAGGATTGTTCTTCTTCTTTCACTTCTTGTGCCACTTCATCGATATTAAAATTAGTGTGATAGTTGTTTAATTGTCTCCACATTTCAACTTCTTGAGGTATTCTATTAAAGATTGAAGTATCCACGGGACCATATAAAATTGGAACAAAAGGTTGTTTGTCCAATGTATCAATTAGATAGTCTTTAATTATTGCACTTGAAAATATTAGTTGTTTCAAATATCTGGTGACGGGACCGGTAGTACAACTTAAAGTGTAAAATTCTTCTTTAGTGAAATATAATTTAACATTGTGTGTAGTTAAATCTCTGAAGCGAACAATTTCTCCTCCACGATGTTTTACTATATCAACTTCAATATTTGATTCTAATAAACTTAATCTTGTTCTTCTTCCAAATGTGTTGTTACTTAAATAGCACTCCAAAAGATGTAAATGTTTCATGAGAGATTCCCAAGTAGTTTCACTGAAAGTAACCATTTTGTTTCCATGATTTAAAATAACAATTGGTGAATAATCCATTGATTTTAAAATTCCAACTGATATACTTTTTGTCATGCATGATGAAATTGGGTAGATAATCCGAAGAAATACTTCTGTTAAAATATTGGTTGTAATGTTAACTTCAACCTTCTTCCTTTTTACTTCTTTTTCAGCTTCTTCTTCTCTCTTCTTATGTTTCTTAAACTTTAGGAACTCGTCCATTTCTCGTTAAACTTGTTTTTCTATATCTGAACTATTATCATCCATTAGAGGTGTATTTTCTTCTCCGTTAGTAGAATTCATCTTGCAAATGATGTTTCCCATACGACGGTTGAAGATAGAATGAAGTTTCCACTAATTATTTTCTCGCTTTTATATTTTTCGTAAAATCCTTGAAATTTATACAATTACATAATTGTTTGTTTTCAACTTGTCTTTCACAAATGAAATTCTAACCTCAAAAATTGAAGCAGATAATTCTAACCTCAAAAATTTGCAGTCGTTGTACAATTCTTCTTAAAGTACATTCTTCACAATTCCGGTCAGCGGTGTGTAAGTAACTATTTTATCATGTAGAATTAGACAATATGCCGAAGTTCCATCCGCTACTGGTTCTTCAAATTCCATTTCAATTTTTATATCCACACTTGATGATTTTACCGATTCATTTTGTTTTGAACAATCGATTACAATTATTGGAGCCTTGGAATAATACTGGTCAGGTGATAATAGTGGTGTATTAGTCTTTCCATAATATGACGATTGAAATCTTGCATACATATCGTATAAAATGGAAAAACGTTTTTTGCTGAACATGACATTCAAATTGTCATAGGGAAAGAATTGAGAGTTTAGGAAAACTTTACAATTCTTTATTTTACAGTGATCAAATTGACCAGCATTTGCAGTGATAACATCTTTTCGCTTAGTTTGAAAACCGAGTATTATGTACCTTGCTCGTTCCAAGTAAGTTGATGTCTTGACGGTCCATGTTTGTCGTTCTGTCTGAGGTAGTGTAGGGTATTCATGAAATTCCCAACTTCGGAATGGCATCACAATATCACGGTCAGATTTTAACTTTTTCAATAATAGGATTCTATGTTCATAGGCCAATCTTACATGAGGTACTCTCCACACAACTTTATCAAACTGCAGTTGCCATTCCAGTTTATCTTCCGTAGTTGCAGGGTCTGCAAGTATCAAGTCCTTGTTAGTTGAAGATCTGAGTAATACCAACTCTTGTTTGACATTTATTATTACCCGTTTGTAATCTTCAGCGAATCCCAAAAGCAATCGTAAAGGTACATGAAAATCAAAGTGGCCGTTGGAAGCTGGTGTTATAGTGTCTTTATCGGGGGCAACCCATCCGGCGGTGACTATTGAATTCTTCTCATGCGGTGTTAATGATGTTAATCCTTTCAATGTCGTTGTTAAACCAAACTTTTTTGTTGAATCAACCGTCACCCCTGATATTTCATATCTTATTTCATCAAAAAGATATGCCATTGGGTTATTTATAAAAGGAACTGTTGAAGCAGTTTTTCCATCCAATTTTAATACAAGTCCTTCGATGTACAAGTAACTTTCACACGGTAACGTGTAAATATCTTGTTGTTGAATGGGAATCCTTATTTCATCGTTATTGTTTAATTTTGATGAAGTGTAAGGGTTGTGCGTGTGATATTCCTTCTCCCATAGTGTTTCGTCGAATGTCGGTCCTTGAGATATATCCAGGATATCCATCGTTGTTAAGTTTTAATCCAATCTTCTGTAGAAAACGAATGTTGTCCGATGTTAACTCTTCCAATGTCGAGGAGCTACTGAGCTCCCGACTCTTCCGTTGCGGTTTAAATGATAATCCCATGTTGACTTTTATGTTGCTGCTCTGATGTGTATCCGTATAGTAATTGTTTCTCCTCTAAAGTCAACACTAATACCGTCTTGATCCAATATGTTCAGTACGATGTCTGAGATGAAACTGGTGTTTAACGGTAGGTATATCAAGTTTTGTGGCTTCTCAACAATTTTAAAACCGGGAGCCACTGTTGGATAAAATGTATGTAAAATATGTTGATTAACTCCATCTCTATACGATCCGTGTATAATGTTACATGTGACATCGATACTATTTACTTTCAATATTGTTACAGTTGTATCACCTGAATGAGTAGTTCCAGGAGTTAAGATTTTCTTTTTTGCATCTGTAAATCCAAGTAAACTGCCAATGGAGTTTTCCAATCCAACATCGATATAATATTTCGAAGTTATTTCTGCTTTTAAAGTATTATTGTTTCCTTTGACGGTGATATTGTCTTCTCCGAGTTGTTTCTGTAATAATTGGTTTATATCATCAATTTCATAAGCTCCAGTAGGAAATGTAATTATTTTCAATTCTGAGTATTTCCCTGCAGCATCCTTAGTTTCATAATAATGTAGTAAATTGTTCTTCCCTTCTGTAACATTGGGAATTGAGTTGTAGGTAGTCAAATCAAGTAATGCCGCTTCCCATAATCGTTCCTTGGATAGACGCAATGCTGGGAACAGCGTACTTTTCAATGTGGATGAATTTCCACTCAGTGACACTGTATACGATGACATCTTAAAGCTGACTGACACTTTTCGCTAGAAACTCCAAACATAAATGCCCACATATTTCAGTATTGTTAGGTTGTTCTCTTTTGTAATTGTAAAAAATGTTTTTGGAGTTTCGAAAATAATGTTGAAGTTCTTTCGGCGGTGGTAGATTGCCAAAACTGTCAAAGTAGTAAATTGTTTGTCCGAGCTTTTTATAGCATACCCAATGAGTGCCTGGACCATAGGTGGAATCCAAATTTACTATTCCAGTTTCATTTTTCCATATTTTAGTTGGTAATGCATCTTTCATAAAAACTCCTCGAAAGAATGGTATTTTCAAACATTTTACATAATCATTTAACTGATGATTTGTTAAGGCTTTATTTGGAATTATCAATTGATTCTTCTTATTTAGTACACACGGTATGGTTTTAGGTATAAACCTGCTCCGTTTTTTACCATTTGCCAAACAGAAGTCTTCTTTACACTTGTCTTACGAGTTCTACGACGTCCTTTTTTAATATTTCCACCTCTTTTAGGAGCGCTTCTCTTTGCAGGTCTTCCTCTGCGGCGTTTTCCACCACCTAACTTTGCTTTCGTCTTCATGGCTGTAGTTACTGCCCAAGCCGATGCTTTTTCTGCAATACTTGCGTCACTTGATTTTACTCTTTGCCAAGCTTTTTCCGCTAGAATTTTATCCGCTATTGATCTATTTGTTGAATCTTTATACTTTGAATATGCTATATCGTGTTCTTTGCAAGCTTGATCTAATTTATTAATTCCAGGATCTCCTCTTGCTAAACGTTTTGCCAACTTAGTTCCGGGTCCACAATATTGATAACCTCCGGGCAGATGAAATTCGTATGGTAAAGCGTCTATCGCTCGATTTACAACAGCACCAACTGGAATCCGTCTGAGCAGGGATAATGCAGCTGATGTTAAACCACGTCCTCTCTTGCCGCTGTCTTGACGACGACTGAGCGATACGGTCTTCATTATGCTGTTTTATGTAACCAACGTCTTCACTCTATGAAATACTTTATGATAATGAATCCTTTTTTGTATATTCCATACTTAAATATTCATAAGTTTTACTAGTATCTATCAATGATTTCATCTTTAATCCATTGGTTTCTCCGAGAATCTTCGATTTTATTGTGTTTCATCGATGTTTTAATCAAATGATTATGCATATCAATAACTACATTACCTTTAAGATTCATTACATACTCTATATTAGTAGCATCTTTGTCATGTGTAGGATTATCAAGATTTGTGATACGTTTACCATTACATGTATACACAGATGGATCGTTTTTAGAGGTTGCTATAACTTGATTAATAGTAGCAACATCATTTGGAGCTATTCCTGCTGATATGTTAGATATTCTTTTATTTTTTCCATCATATACGTTATTTATTTTATCTAAAACTATAGTTTGTTTTACAACAACACAATCATGATCATCTTTACCAGATTTAACTAGGGTTAAACGTCTACCTTTACACATAAAATTAACACCATTAGCTGATAGTTGTGGTACTTGTGTTAAAATAACAGCATCATGTTCTTCCGTGCCTAAACTTATATTTGACAATCTTTTACTTTTTCCATCCCACTTGTCATTTTGTAGTTGTAGTAAGGTAAACTTTTCACTTCCTTGCATAAATTCATCACCTGTCTTTGACACTACCTGATTTTGTTTAACAAAAGCGGATGTTCCTTTCTTCAAGCTTTCATTCATTTGTTTCACGGTAGCAGCATTTGATGGAGTTGAACCATCTTTCAGATTGGACAACACTTTTCCATGACAATCAATAACAGCACCATTATATAAAATACAATTATCTTTAATATATTTTATATTAACACCACCACTTTCTTCTTTAGGATATCCAATATCGTTTATAGTATATTTATAAAAGGAAAATCCATCCTTTTTATTTTCTGGTATTACAGAGTGCAAATAACGCTTATTGATTGTATCTGTATCATCGGTTGGATCTGCCACATTAGTTATTTTATAATATAAAGCATTGTACATTTTTCCACTTTTAGTCTTTTGCAACAGTAAAGCGTAATCCATCGCAGATAGCAAATAGCCTTTATTAACAACATCTCAATTGTTGACTGGTTTTGCAACATTAATAACCCTGTGAGATTTTGCATCATACAGTTGGTTGTTGTCGAGTTTTAAACTTGTAGATGTTTCCTCCTTTACTGTTTTTAAATTTGTTGCATCTCCATCTTCTTCTGGATCTTTAACAAACTTTAAACGTTTATTATTTATGTTATAGTCACCTTCGGGTGTTTGCGGTAATCCACTTCTTTTCCTGTTTTCTCCAACTTGCACTCCTAACGCGGAGTATCGTCCGAACTTGTCGACGCTCATGTTAGAACTGACACATTATACGCCTGCAACTCTTATATATCCGCGGACAATTATACGATTATGCCGCGATTCCTGAGTTCGTAAATCAGAGCTACCCATTCATTATTTAAACCTGTATGACCGGCTTCCATGGCTTCATGCAATAGTCTCATTCTATCAACCAATTTATTGATGTCGTTGTAGTAAATCACATTCGTATTGTATAGATTTTTCATCAATCCTTTACCAGATGTTGAAGTATCTCCTTTACTCTTTTTACCATGTTGTTCAAGAAGTGATAAATCCATAAGTGATAAAGATTTTCTTTTCAGTGGTTGTCTCACCGCTAGTGCAGTACGTAATGTTGGCAATTTTCGTGGAGGAAACAACTTTTTTATAACGATGTTATATTTTGTTGCACGTGAACGATTAATCATTGCATCCTTTAAGTAGTTTCTTTTATGAGCGTTAGTATTTTGTAGAATCTCCTTAAAAACACTTAAATCTTTGGATGAATATCTTAGTGGTATGTTTTTAAAAATTAATTCATATAATCCTTTTGTTCCTTTATATCTATGCTCACCAATAATGATGTAATCGTCTTGTGTTATTTCAAGCTTTGAATCGCCGATCTTCAATTCATTCCCATCAATTCTTGCTCCGTATACATGTGATCTACTCAAATTTGGGTTTGATTTCATGTCATGTAGCATTTTCATTATATATTTTCTTCCAAGAGGTCCATGTTGTAATATATCGCTACTCAATTGAGTTAAATTTGGAATAGATTGTTCAGCTTCAGGTATTGGCTGTTCTTCTTCCTTTTCAACAATTGGTTCTTCTTCTTTTGTTTCTTCTTGCTCACTAGCACTTGTATATGAATCATCATCTTCTTCTTTTTTTAATGCTTGTACTTCTTGTTTAGAAACTGGTAGTAAAACATCTCCTTCATAACGAGGTTTACCAATAGTTTCTGATATCTGTTTTAAAGGTTCCGTAATAGGTTTAAATGTAGTCTCTAGAAATTCTTCTCTTTCACTTAAACCCATCCTCAATGCACGATTCTTCATCCTAATAGAATCACTGAGTGATTTTATTTCTTTCAATAGTTTTTCTTGATTCACCATGTTTACACTGTGAGGTTCAACATGTAACTAGATGTAGCATTGGTAGTTCAACGCATAAATACAAATTTATCCAACCCTATACGATATCTACCATTTTTAATATCTTCTTCCTTCATAATAACGAGAAAGTTATATTTCTCATTCCATGCTTTGCCACACATCTCTTTAAATTTTTCAAATGGCATATCCGCATTTACATGATCATTATATATATGCTTTAAATTTGTTTCATCTTGCTTGAAGATGATCAACATATTTTCATTGTCTCTTATAAGTTGTTTTGGAATTTTACTGTATGTTTGACCAATATAAATGCTATCAATATTATGATGTCTTCCCATAGCAAAATAATTCCTTATTGTGTCATGATTTTCACAAGAAACATCGTCAAATATAAAAATAGAAAATGGTTTTGCTTCATTTGGTTGCATAATTGTTTTACTGGCATTAAACTTGTAAAAATTCACTTCAGGTACACTTGCAAGTATTTTATCCAATAATTGATATTTTGGTTGTTGCAATGATTTTGAAAAAATGTATATATTGTTAAAACGCAATCCCTTAGGATTAGTTATAAGGTTAAAAACAACATTAGTTTTTCCACAATTTGAAGGACCAGTTATTAGACATCTTATCGTATTTGGTAGTAATTCACCATGTTTTCCATGATTTAACTTATCATTGTCAACTGTCAATTCATCAATGTTATTGATATTAAATCGATCTTTTTGTTGTACAATCTCCATCTTGTATAAAGGTTAAACACACAATGAGTTATTAAACAACTATACTAAGTCTTTTGAAGGAATCCAAGAGTCTTCACTTTTATCAAACCCTAACCACCGGACTTTAACCATATCCTTTTTCCTTTGTAAAATCTTCTCGACAAGATATACATCACCGACTGTTGATTTCAACAATTTGTGTCCGTAAAATCCACCTTGAAGTAATTCACCCTTGTTATCCTTTAATAAATAGGTTTCAGGTATAGTTGGTTGCACTTTATAAATTGTAAATACTTCATTAGTCCAATTTGGTAGATATCTTTTACTAAATACACCTTTGTATTTGCTTATACGAACTTTATCGTTGACCTTGAACTTCTTTGGTTGCAATTTTTCCAATTTCGATGTTGTATTATTTTTAATGCGTTGTAATACAATTTTGGCATTAGCACTATTTACCTGGATAGGTTTCATTCCAATGGTACGATGATATTTGTTGTTATACTTTTTTATAAGTTGTGGTAATATGTCATACCACACATATGATCCTCGTTTTGAAAATTGTTTATACATCGCACCTTTTAATGTTCTATTGAATCTTTCAATTATTGAGGCTTTAACTTCAGAATTTGTAGAATAATGATTTATTTGATATTTCTTCATCAAAGCTCCAAAGTCTTTATTAAAATATTCTTTTCCATCATCGGTCTGTAGATGTTTAATTTTAAATTTATTTCTTTGTATTGTGGTTTCCATAGCTTTTGTAACACTTTTACCAGTCTTATCCTTCAATGGTAAAGCGTCAGCTATTTTAGTAAAACAGTCTATAATAGTTAAAATATATTTAAATCCTTTGTTTAATTTACTGTGCGGTATCATTTCAATGAGATCAGCTTGATAAAGATCATTCATTCCTTTAATGATTGTACTTCTTCTTGGAAATCTTCTTCTTGCTGGTTTATGTAGTTCATTTACAATCTTGTCCTTCACACTTTCCATCTTCAGATGTTGCTTGTACACCGCATGTAAAAATACTGATCCATAGAATAGTTTATTCTCATCTATATAGTTTGAATATAGGTCAAGGCCATTTCATATTAGTGTAAAAAAGAGGGAACATGGCATTGGGCTTGCCATGTCCCCTCTTCTTTACGGAAAGGAAAAAGGAAAAAGGTAGAGGACGAAGAATAGGTTTACTGGTCGATAGGGTTTAGAGAGTAGTGGCCGAATGGTAAAGTATTAATTTTATCTTCTAAAATATGGCGCTTGTCATCTTTGTAGCTTAATGCCCACTTTGTTTGTTTGACACTAAAAAGTTGATGATTATAACTTCTAATAGTGTTAAACGTTGCAGTTGTTTCAACATTTTCAAACAAACATCTTTTATAATGTTCAAACTGTACGTTCTTCTTAAGAAAAGAAGTTTTTATTCCTTTGGCCTTCTTCGTGACTTGATGTTCGTTCCTCTCATTTATGTACAGTTGAAACGAATACAGTTTGGACATTAATGCTACAATTTCCATCATTGGCACACCATTTGTTTCATCTTTAAATTTTCCCAATACTTTCTCGTTTCTGTCATAGTCGTAATTTGGATGATCCTTAGGATAATCGGAAAAGTCGAAATCATCTTTATATATAAAGGTGCGTAGATCTTCATACATGTCATTTGTTTTAATCCAGTAAATTAGTGCATCCGTATCCATATATGCAATACCAATGTTCTCTCTTCCATAATAGTTAACCATCTTCTTATAATGAAACTCGTACATATGTGTTTTTGAAATATCCAAGATTGACATTCCAAGATACAAAGGACGATCCATTTCAACTGACTTCTTGTTCATGGAAATAACAACTAGATTTTCATTAATAATTACAGATGAACCAAAGTTTGGTTGTTGCACCAATTTCTGTAATTTTACTGGATCAGTTACCAATTTGATATCCTTATGTTTCCTTTTGTTTTCCAAAGTCTTGCCAAATATTGCGTTATTCATTAATTTGAAAAAATCTTTTTGAAAACTTGATGTAGCGGCAGCTCTTCTTCTTGTGTTGTTGTCGATGTACGGTTTTAACCAACAAGATTGAGAAAATTGTAGTACCCGATTAATTTTTGTAATTCTCAATCCTAAGTCTAAAGCCTGTTGTATCATCCAGTAGTGTCCGACATACCGAGACTTGTTGGTTAAAGTCATCAATAATTTTGGCCATCTTCCAGTAGGGGAAATTTCAGTCTTTGGAAGAAGTGGTAAATCATAATGATGATCGTGAAGATGTTCAGGATATTCAAAATCGACGTCAAAAACGTAACCAGTTTCACCATGCTTCGGTATATTCATTATGTTTCCAATTGATTCTGGGTCTATCCATTTGAAATTATCATATGGAAGGGGATTCGACATTGCCCATCCGTATAAGTTATTTGCATCGAAATAACCCAGGAATGTTGTTGGTTTTGATGCATCATAATCGGGCAGATACTTGTTATTCGCCTTAACATGTCTGGTTACACTTTGCGTCAATCCCCCTCGAACTCCTGATTCTAACATCAAAACCATATCTATATCAGTAAGAAGTTGTAATTTACAATTTGTTTCTTTCAACATGGCTTGCCATGCTAGTCCAGGTGAAGTGTATGAATGAAGAGGGTCCAATCCATATGCTGCAAAAAAACGTATTTCTAAATTCTTCCATTATATCACATAGTAAAGTTACATCTAATTTAACATAAAAATCTGAATATTCTCCCAATGTTCTAAATCCTAATTCGTTCCATACTCTACATGCATGATCATAGTCCTCTTGAGATATATCCATGTCGTAAAGTTTACTTTTGAATTCTTCTTTTGCTGGAAGTGATGTTTCATTAAATTTTTCTAAACTGTCTATGTAATCATATGGGAAAACACCTTTCCGAAGTACCAGATCCAGTTTGTCGCTATTTACAATCTTCTTTGTTTCAACAAAATCTTGTTTCCTTAAATTTTCAGAAAGTTTGGACAAACTCGACGGCATAAATCTGTAGGAGTCTAAGAATCTTAATTTCACGTTTCCAACTTCTTTGGAAAAACTGATGAACTTCTCTGAAGTTTCAGCTAATACATCAATTTTACCATCATCTCTTCCTAATTCGGGTATTATAAAATGAGCATCATACCCGCTGAGGTTATGCAGAACCACAGGAATAAATAGTGGTAAACGATAGCTCAAGTTGCATTTATTACAAGCAGCACCCCTATAATAACCTGTGAGGTGGTCATGATCTTTAACTTTATAATTCTCAATAGTAAAATCATTTTTGCACAAGAAACATCGAGTTGCATTTTCATGTTGAATTTCTTCTTCTTCGTCCATCGGTGTTATTGGTACAATATTTGTATAATCTTTGCATATTTCCAGCTATTGAATATAAGTGATCAAGAAATATTTTTTCCGCATTTTCACCACGATATACTAAAGGTTCTGAAGTTAATCCATATCTGTTTAAATGTTCTTCTGATAATGTTGATTTGACCATTAAACAAAATCTGTTTGGTTTGTGCATTTGATACTTGACACTTTTTCGAGCTTCACAATTTTCATCTTCAACAGGAACAAGTGTTGATTCAAAGTCTGCATACACAACTAGAGGGATACGGTATTGATGATGAACCTTTTGAAATGTAACAAATGCTTTGCTTTCCGAAGGTAAATTAATCTTTGCTTCATAATTATTGTTACATAGTCTTTTGTGCTCTTGTAACCATTCTCTTCCTTGTCTTCCTTCTCGTTGAAAATTAAAACATCTCTTACAAATCAACTTTTTGTTTCTATTTTTTGAAAGTTGCTTGTTAACAAGAGAGTCAAATTTCTTTATGTACACATAGTGAGACACATCTCCTCGCGTAAGTAGTAGTAAATCCGTATGATCTGGTAGCTCTTCTTTCGCAATACGTAAAGGATACACTTTGTTTGAACTATCTAATGCAAAAACATTGATAGACGTACCGGGATTTTTCTTCTCAAATTTTGATATATCTTTCAGTGATACAGGATAAGTGATTCCTTGGAAATTGTATCTAAATCTTTGATTTTCATATTCTTGGTCAGGTCTATTCGCATGATGTGGTACAAATTTAGCTGTCATTGCATAACGAAAACATTCATTGTCTTCATTTTTAACATTAACACAAGATTTTGTATTTTCAATTATTTTTGGTAAAGGAATGTAACTAGATCCCATTAGTCCATATCCATGTTTATGAACTCTTATATCTAATACTTCAATACTTGTAAGACTCCATCCGGATCCTCTTCCTTCGTGTTCCTGAATTTTTGTTAATATTTCTTCTATACAGTTTTCTACTATTGAATCAATGTTTGAACTTTCCATAATGGTTTGGTTTTTTGTTATGAATCCTCTTGGTGATAATTCTTCTTGTACATTTATAAACATAGCTTCTAGTAGTAAACCAAATTTAAGAAAGTTCAATCTTTTCAATTCTTCTTTTAAAGTGTTACTTACGATTGGTTTTGCTTCTCTAATAAATTCTTCTAGCTTCAAGTTTTCATTTTGAATCTTATGATGCATTACTACTTTTCCGGGTAATGCAAATACTTGTAGATTCGGTAAAGTAGTTGAAGATGTTGCAGTTATTTCATCTTGTTCATCTTGTTCTTCTTGTTCTTCTTGTTGTTCTTGTTGTTCTTGTTGTTCTTGTTCTTGTTCTTGTTTTTCTTCTGGGTTGTTGTGAATTAGTTCTTTATGACAGTCTAATAGAATTTCATCGTGAAACGATTCCGAACATTTATCGCAACAATACATGTTGAGATGTTTACTTTTCGAAATTTCACCAAGAAATGAAATGGGCTCTCATGTTCCTCCTTTTATAACGGTTCCCCCACCACTATTTCATCTTCTTCACTATCAAAGGAAATCAAACGTTTTGAACAAAAATATTAACCTTCTACAAACTAATTGTTCAGTTGTGTTCTTTATTCCCATTGGAGTTTTAGTATATACTTCTTTATATTCAAGCTTTAACGAACTTTCCCCCACCCAACTAATTCTAGTTACTTTTAGGTGGAAATGGCTACAGCACAGACACTTGGTTAAACTAAATTTGTGCATAAATTAACTAGAGTTGAACTAAAAATTCGCATAAATTAAAAGTTAGTTCAAAACTAAAATTCGACAGTATTAAAAAAAACTCTAACAGTTGAACAAAAATAAACGTTAGTTCAAAACTGAAATTCAACAGTGTTAACCAAATTCTAACAGTCGAACAAATAGGTCAAGGTAATCCAATTTAACGCGAGAACGAGGAATAGAGCACTAAGTGGCATGTTAGTCCATTACCACAAAGTGATCTATTCCTCGCTCTCTATTCTACATCTACTTTTTTGGGTTTACTTATTTATATTAAAATGTTCAAATTTTACTATGTAGAATGTCCATTCTTGCTCTTCAACTCTTCGATTGTTTTTAGCAATTGTAACAAATATTCGTTAGTTTTCACCAAAGTCTTTATTTTGCTACATCCAATTTCAATGGAAGGAATTATAAGTTGTAATTTTATAAGTTCAATCTTTTCTTTCTTGCGAATTTCTCTCTTTATTATGTTGTTCCTTATTTTTGCTGAAGATTTAAACTCCATGTTGTTTCTGCTAAAGCCACAATAATAAAAGTCTCTTCAAACAACCTGCATTTATACACATTCCCCCACCATTTTATAATCCCTACTCCTTTCCCCCTTCTTTATAGGATTTGAAAGGGATAGGGTGTAGGGTAAGGGAAGAGTAATTTTGTTATTACACTAGTTGTGCAAGAAAATAGCCGCCAGTGTCCACACCTTGTTCATAGCACTCCATCATAGATTGTGCCCACTGCAACATGCGGTCTCTGTCATTTGGTGTGACAAGGAAAGAATGACTATCACCATACAATATAAAAGAGTCAATTCGTACATAACATCCTGAGTCCAACCATTTATTAGCTTCAGCCATAAACTTTTCTATTGTATCAAATGGAAATTGTGGATCAATTGCTATGACTTTACGTTCTTCACTAAGTTCAACAGTATAATCATCATCGTCCTCATCATCTTCACTTTCAATGTCGTTACTTAAAGTGTCTTCAGATTGTTCAAAAACATCAGAAATTTCGGAAAAATTGAAATTTTCATTCAGATGAGGAGGCATTTTGAAGCAAGAAATATTGTAAACAGCAGAGACGAAACGACAAGAGCGGCGTGTAGAAGAAAAATGAAGGGGTGACCAACGCTCGCTCCGCTTTTATAATAGTATGCAAATGAGGGGTAGGAGCTGACCGTGACCAGTCATCGACCCAAAGGAGTGGGGGGAAGTACTTTTCTTACTACTTGGATGGAAGTAGGTTAGTAGGTCACGAGACTTAGAGTGTTAAAAAATAATGGGGGAGAAACACAACGCTATAACGCATTGTGTTTCTCCCCCATTATTTTTTTAAGCAACAATTTGGAAAAACTAAGTGAATTTACTGTTTACGCCCCCACCTTGTAATACGATCCTTTTTATCCCTGAGGAGAAAGTCTTGAGAATCTAAATTGTTAAATCTCTTCTCTTTACACAAATTCTCACAAACTCTAATTTTATATTTTAAGCCGTTACATTTTGCCAAAATGTGTTGGTGGTCAACAACACTTAGAAAAAAATATTTCAAACCTTTCTTAAGCCTCTCTCCTCTGACGGATATTATTTCAGGATCGTCTTCAACGGTGGGGGTTTCTGTCAGTTGTGGTCCAGAAAGATGTTTCACGACATGTACACGGCAAAAACTTTCGTTTTTAACACATTTCCTCCCACAAGCTGATCCTTTCTTAATTCCCCTGGTGAGCACTTCAGGGCAAGTAGTGGGACGGCTAAATGCCCTACGACGCTCTTCTTGTAATAATTGAAATTGCTCTGAAGGAGCAGGCTTAGGAGCAGGTTTGGGAGTAGGCTTAGTGGATTTAGTTTTATGATAGGTGTGGTCTTCAGGCATAGTAAGTGGTGGGGTAGGAGGCAATGGTGACAGTGGAATGACAGGTGTACTAAGACGATGAAGCAAAGTTTCAAATGAAGGGGTATTAGGACGGGGAGCTGGCTTCTGTGGAGGCGGTATGATGGTTGATGGCGGTGTAGAGTCGTTTGAAAGCGAAGTAGAAGGCGAAGGCGGTGAAAAAATGCTTCGAAGTTTAGAAGTCTTGGTAGGCGGAAGAATAGTGCCAGAAGTTGAAGGTTGGGATCCAAGTTGCTTCTTGTACCAGTCAGGAGGATTTTTCAGACGAAGAGTTTTCTTAGGTGCAGTAACAGCCGTAGTAGAAGTTGAAGTAGAAGTAGAAGTTGAAGTAGAAGTTGTAGTTGGCAGAGATGACATGGTTGTGGCTCCAAGTTCGCAGCGTAACGTCTGGAATCAGAATGAAATGTTAGCCGCAGTCGGTGCGTCTTTTATAACAATATGCAAATGAGAGGGGTAGCAGCTGGCCGAGACTGATTATTGACCTGGGAGGTGGGAGAAAAGGGGAAAGAGAAGGTATTTATTTCAAATAATTCGCATAACTTTTGACTAAAATAAGATAACCACATTCTTCTTTTACCAAAATGTTTGTCTTACATAGACCTTTTCAATGATGTATCGCTTGTCCAAATCCGTCAATCCGTTATCAAGTTATAGCCATTTTAATTTTTCAGGTCATGACCGGTCATTCACCCGGAGTAGTGGGGGTAGGAGTGGGGGAAAGGAGGGGGAGGAGGGGGGGGGGCTCCATTTTTTCGGGGGGGGGGGGAGGGTGGGGGTCATTGACCCTTCCGAAAGTGGGTCAAGGTCATTCAAGATTTATAATGATCCAAGGTGATGGGAACAGTAATACTGTTCCCACCACCCTGTTTGCCTAACGGTTCCCACTCCCAACCCACTAGTTACGTTCTGCGAGGGAGGTCCCTGGACCGTCCGGGTCTACCGTAACGGTCCTGTCCGGGTCTACCGTAACCATTAATTTAAAGGGAAACTGGAACAGCTAATGCAGAAACGCAACTCTAACACCCACCCAAGCTAATCCCACCCATTATATTCCTAAACAAAATGCAAAAACCTAGTCCGCTTACCTACAATTTGCGGATGTCCCACCCCTTCTAAGTGAAGTTCAATGGAACTTCTGAATTTACAATTAATCTACCCCCTAACATCTAGCTGTAAGGCAAAACAACATTAATTATTAGTACCAACACTTAAAACTAACAACACATCATTATTAAAAACCAAAATAATTCAACACAACCAAATACCATCATTATTCTTAAAATTAATACACCTTAATGCTAAACACCTCTTAAAAATTAATACACCTTAATGCTAAACCCAACCTATAACTAACATCGCAATGCGCAAATTATTTCTTAAATTAAATACAACTTACAACTAATACACACACACACACACACACACACACACACACACACACATACCACATTGCATTAAAAAACGCAACGTAGTATAAGAAGTTCAAATATATATAGGCCTACTATATATTTGAAACCTCTTGCTGAGTCGCCAACAACCTTTCGCTATGAAGTTTGTTGACGACTGACGCTAAGATCAGGCTCGTATTGCTCCTCGGATTCTCGAGTAGTGGGGGAAGTTGTTTCACTCCAGTACAGTGTTCAATCCAGTCCAGTTCGCAGCAGTATAAAAGGAAGGCGAAGGAGTGGGGAGCGGCGCATGGGCAGCGACGCAAAACCAAGGTTTGAGGTTAGAATTATCCATGCGAAGTAGCGCTAAAGTGAGTAATACAGGACTAGGCGCATGCGCAATAGCATAGTCACTCTTCCGATCCAAAGTACTTGTTGCATGCGCATAGGTTTGAGGTTAGAATTATCGTCGGCGACCGACGATGACCAGGTGACCGGTCATTGGCCTGAAGGAGTGGGGGAAGGAGTGGGGGAAGGGGTGGTAGGGGCAGGGGGGGGTGCTCCATTTTTTCGGGGGAGGGGGGGGGAGGGGGGGAGGGGGGGGTCATTGACCTTTCCGGTCATTGCCCCAAAGCCCCCTACTTCTCTTGCCATCTGTCCGCCAGCTGCCCGGAGTAATTGGCGCTATAAAACCAGGTAGTTGGTCGGCATCTGCCGGCATTTGGCTAGGGTTATTACTGTCTCTATAAAAGCGGATAGTTTATCGCGTCACAAACATTCATTACCTTGCATCCTCGCAGTGATCACCTCTCATTAGTTTTTATTTTATGACTACTTCATTACTTCTAACATGCAATTTAGCATTCATCAGCATGTGGCTTCCTAGCCACTTCATTAAATGAGTCTAGTTAATTCTAACCTCAAATATTACTACTATAGTGTTCTGTTTCAATATCCTTTACACTTCATTTTATACCTCAGTCTTCTTTTAACTTCTGAATGTAACACATTAGCTATAATGGTTGCACAATGTTTAAGGTTAAAACTTTTGCGAACACAACATATATTACGAAGTACTTCTAAATCTTCAATTTCAAAGTGTAGAACTAATTTAAATAGAGTTAGGAAGAAATACAGTTTTAACCCGTTATATTCCTCTACAACTTCGCAGGTTAACGTTGATGATAGTGTTATTCACGACATTTTACGTTCTATGTTATGCTTCCACAACTTTGAACTTATTACTCCTATCAACTGTGTTCAACAGGTTTTCCTATTTTACTCCCACCATTCCTTATATAAATGCCCTCACCGCAATTCCTACTTCATTATCCTCTATTCTCTTCAGCTAAGCTAAGGTTTGAGGTTAGAATTATCCATGGCGGCCGCCATGTTTAGTTCAGTTTCACCACATAGAGTCGGCGACCGGTTATTGGTCTAAAGGAGTGGGGGAAGGGGTGGTGGGGGGAAGGTTGCCGTTTTATAAGCCCTCTCCCTAGGCGGCGCTTCTCATTCGATCGCCAACTTTCAAACGATACACACCTCTCCCATGGCACGAATGAATTATCCCGCTATCACCAACTACTTCAACTTAAAACTATTTCTGGTGATAGTTGGATAGAATTTTTAAAAACTTACTCTGGATGACCTTGGCGTATTTTCCACATCCCAGTTATAAGTTTGAATTTCAATTTTCAACTAACTCTTAATTTTTGTTCAACTGTTAGAGTTTCGTTAACACCAACGAATTTCAATTTTGAAATAACTTTTAATTTATGCGCATTTTTAGTTCAACCCCACTTTATGCGCAAATTCACTTCACCCTAACGCCAACACTATCGCCATCTCCACCCCAACCTATATGGCATAACATATAACTACAGCATCTCATATATACCCTCTAACCCCCACCGGAAGCTATATGGCATGGCAGCTGGCGACAGCTGCCCGAGTCAACTGCTCGCGAGCAGCTGCTCGGGCAGATGGCACGACTTCCGGTCTAGGTGTAACCAAAACACACTACTGTTACTCATTGTTGACTAATAGCAGCTGTAGCTGCTGCTCACTGCTGACCATTCTGTCAGCAGTGAGCAGCATCTCTAGTACTAGAGATGGCCGTGGCAGTGTACGTGTTTGTTTACATTTCGCTTGGGTAGGTTAGTAACCTAAGAAGTCCAAAACATAAGTGTAAAACTTTTGACTAGGCTTAAATTATATTTTGTTTTTTTCGTGTTCTTTAAAAATGATATAGCCTACCTTGTGTGTTTTTTTATGTTGATGTGACTAATCCAGCTTGACGAAGCAAGGGATAATATGAAGGTAAAGTTAAATAATATACGGTAGGCCTATTAGGCATAAATGTTATTCGTGTAGGTGGAGGAAAAAAGCAATGGTAGGTATAAGATCGTTTCTTTGACAACATGAAGGATTAAATTATAGCGTTATGATGCAGAGGAAAGTGTGAACTAATAGTAATAAGCGTTCTATATGTAAAATGTTTAACAAAAACATCGAAATTAAACATTTAGCTATCGGTACAAGTAAAATACGGCCTCGTGAAGTTTGTCAAATATTCCTACACTTCAATAGATTACAGCCATATTTATGAGTTCTATGAACTTGGTTACGTTTCCTGTGCATACAAAATATAAAATAGTTTACGATGTTCCCTTCTTCATTAACAAAATTTAAAACTTGGTTGCATCTAATCTACTGTTACACTTCGTTTTATTATTTACAACGGTATGTAGTACATTGAACAATTATAAATTTTCAAAATTAAATTGATTAAACGGTTGACAAAGAAGTTTGACATATTCACGAAAGGATTATATACTATAATGAAATAAATTAGTTTAACGCAAAATTAAATAAATATGATAGATAATAAATGTTTGGCTTGTAATAGGAGTCGTATTAATGTTCTTGTTATGATTATAAATAAATAGTTTCTAATTAATTAACAATTACATTTGAAGAATTGTATTTTGCTTTATGTTGTCTATGTGTTTTAAAATATATTTTATAAAATCTATTAGTGATCAAATTTAATGACAAAATAAATAAAGGTTTTAAAGTAACCATATAAAACACTACGATATTAGGGCTCTAAATAATTCTTACTCTTATTATGTGACACGAAAGATTTTTTTCAAGTGATGTATAAAATTGACATTTTTGTTGTTTAAACACTGTCATTATTTACATTGAATATTTTAATCGTTTAAATTTTCTCACCACCTGCAAAGCTAAGATAACCCATTAAGAAGTTAGATTTCTTACTCTTATTATGTGACACGAAAGATTTTTTTCAAGTGATGTATAAATTTGACATTTTTGTTGTTTAAACACTGTCATTATTTACATTGAATATTTTAATCGTTTAAATTTTCTCACCACCTGCAAAGCTAAGATAACCCATTAAGAAGTTAGATGATTTATCGTTTCAGCTGGTAACTTGATAACAATGAAAATCCGATGATGTTATCACGCCTTGTTCCAGCTGAACCCTGTCGTGATTTTACCAATTTGGCAATTTAAGATTTTTTTTAAATTAGTGGGTAAATGATAGACATCCAGATATATAGGGTAAGTTATCTATATTTTATGACTCTGCCTTCACACTATTATATTCGCATCCCATATTCTTAGATGAACAATAATTGTTTAACTATTGGTTTATATTATTGATAATTTCATTCAGGAATGTATTTCATAGTTTTATTCAGTATCTGCATGTCTTACAGATGTTTGTTTACATATTTATTAAAGATATTTATTACATGTAATGTCTCTGTAGTTTAAGCCTTTCACTATTTCAAATTATTGTAATTTATTCTCATGGTGCATTAGCTATTTACAAATTTAGTTACCATTTGTCATGAGTTGCTATTTATGTGATATTTTTATTATGTAATTGAATATTATGTCTGTCTTTTAGTATTGAAATAAATTAATATAAATAAATAATTTATGTGATGAATAAAAAAATCATATTAAATATTTGAGGTAAATCTTTTTGGTTGGGTTTCAGCTAAGTAAAACACCTCAAGTATTTCGAATCGTATTTAAATTTTCCATGACATGGTTTATTTATTTACGTACGGCAACACAATATTTTACATCAATATATTTGCTTTTATGGCTAGATAATTAACTAAAACAATCAGATATAATGCAATTTAGTGAGGCAATAACATGTACAAACCGCAGATAAGGAAACACACACGAGAGGAAACACGGCATGTGTGTAAAGACGGCAACAGACTGAAAAGTATCAAAGCGGATTTCTATAAGCAAATGGAAGACTTAAGACGGAAAATTAAATAATATGACGAGTTACATTTTTTTTCGCTATGGTGCACAACAAAAGCTACAATATATATTATAATGTTTATATTTTTATGTTTATAGTTATAAATAGGCTAGCTTCTTTTAGTGAAACAAAAATTTCATGCTATTGATCTTGCATAGATAAATCTTAAAATTTATATAAAAATGTCAAGTTTCAAAATACTTCCTAAGACACGTTTTTACTATAATCATGGTCATTGTCCAATCACTACTCAATAACATCGCCCGATTTGTTTATCAAAATGAATGGTACCTGCAATACCATTACAAAAGTTTCGTTACAAAAATACTTAAAGATATTAATGTAAAATGACTGTTTTTTTACCACTTATAAAAAAAAAATTAGACATTTTGTCAGTTTTAACATAAATAAGAATAATAAATAATGTTATAGGAAGAATGATAAAATCAAAACAGAAATAATTTAGTAAATTAAAATCTAAAATACTATAATCCTAATATATCCACGGTGACAGATTTTAATTTTACAACTAACAATGTACCTAACCAACATTATTAACATGGATTTTCAGTGTTAAAAAGATATTGAATAAATTACTTTTTGTACTAAGTTTTGGGTAAGTGATATGTATTGGTTTGCATTCTATCGATTGAAAGCAGACAAGTTCTTCGAGTTCAATTATTACACAGTTTCGACACTCCAACCTAAGCAGTTACAAAGAGTTGAGCACGTTTAATTGAGTTTTGTAATAGTTGACCACAGAACAAAGAGACTGAGGCCATCGCAGTTGAAGCATTATCCACTTACAATTTGAATATACAATTGAGTACAATTTGAATATTTTTTAGTTAAAATCATACAAAAATTTGAGGATGATCTTTGGTTATTTGTTAGACTATAACCAATTGATATTGCTGAATATATACTTGATACATATTAAGTCAGCCCAGAAAATAATAAAACACTTTTTTACACAATAATTTCAATTCATTATTATCAACTGCCTTGCCCTTTGATTAGCAACGGAAGTTTAAGTTAAAAAGCCCTAAATTTCAAATAATACTCCTGAGGCTAGCGAGCTCGCTCCTATCTCGCCTGTATTTTGAGTACAACCAAGTCAGGCAGGCAACCTGTATCCATTACCGTCATAACCTCAAAAACCAACCTACAGCCCACAAAAGTTCCTTTCATAAATACTTCATGACTAGGCAATTTCGTTCGTCATTTTTATAAAGGGTATGGTGGTTTAACTCCGCAATGGAAACCAAAAACCACTGTCTCCCACTCTTCCAATCCTCTGCCTACTTAAAACCTAAAAGCTACTCGCTACAGGTAGACGACCTGCAATCTAGCATGGCAATCTCCTACTATTGAGTACTAGCAACACATTGGTTAGGCCGGAGAGGCCATTCGACCTATTAAAAACAACATTATTTTATGTTTATTTCTATGGTTTTTACAAAAAACTTTAATACAATAACATTAACTATTTTTCTCTTGGTTATAGTTTTTTTTATTATTTCTTTGTTTTTAATGTTCTTTTTTCCAAAACATAATCATCGTCATGTTTTTATGTTTCGTGTATATTAAGTGACATTTTTGGGTTTTTACAACTTTTTTAAGAATATTTTTTACAAAAACATTTCACAATCATTGTTTCTTTACTGTGGTTTTATTGTACTATTTTCCCAATTTGGTGTCAATAAATACCCTTAGATAATGTTGAAGACATTCTATTATTACCTTGATAACTTCAGGTACTATAGTTGATATTAACTGTTTGGACACCCTGAGCAGGCAGGTACATTAGCGACGTATAACTATCACCAGTTGCCAAGATTCGCAAAGTTATGGCTAATCGGATTTCGGCTGATAGTTCTCAAATCTATTTGGGCATTTCTTCTTTTTCTGAGTTCCAATAGAGTGTGAAAATTATTAATTGACTTCTTGTAAAGTACTTTAAGAAGCGCGTTATCATCCCCGCTTAATATTTTAAAATGCTACTGTTTCTTGTTTTGAATTAATCTTTCATCCATATCGTTCCTCTATATTTTTACATTCTTTACTCATTTTGTAGGGAAATATGCCGCACTAGTTCCGCTAACACTATCATCTCACCTTCGTCCATATTAGGAGACGCAAGAAAGCAGGGCACGAGTGTGACCAGAAGATAAACATACCTCAAAGCGCATGCATTAAGGCAGGCGTCGGAATTGAACGTTGAAACCCAAGTTGAAATGGAAAGTGCACAACTGTAGACATAGCTAAAACAATTTAATTTGTTTACTCACCCAACACTCTGCATCGCTTCGAGTTCCAAGTTCTTCCATATTGGTAAAATTTGAAGCACTATAACTTAGTAGGTTCGAACGAAATGTAACGAAGTTGATGTAATTCTTAATTAATTGCAGGTACGCGTAATCAATAAACAAAAATACTCCGACTTTTTACCTGAGCTAACCTGATTGTGACAGGAGGCCGAATAAGAAGACGAAATTAACTACTAAATATTTTATCAGATTGACAACAACAATTTATAAATCAAAGTTACAATTCAAGTCCAAAAAATTACCGGGATTCAACCCGGGTCCCGAGGCCTCGGGGTGTGGTTTATCTAGAAGTTACTCGCTGACTGTTTTTTAGTTTCATTTCTGTCGCTTCGCCGTCAGCACTCACCAGGGAGTCTGTCGACCAACCTACCAGCTGTGAGGTGCTGCTCCAAAGAGGATCCAGTAAGCATTAGTTTAACTTTCTACGCAGTTCGCCTGACAATCCATGCGCCTTGCTCGAGTAGTGTCAGCGCATTGCTGGCACTTGTCGCTACAGTCAACTAGACCTTTGTCCAGGGCATGCAGTGAGCCCAGCTGATGGAATAATTTCCTGACGTCGCAATGCGCTGTTCCATTATAGGTCAATAAGTCTTTATTTGGCCATTAAACACAATCTGTACAGTAGGCCAAGTCATTAAAAATAAGAAACAAATAAAAACATGTCAATTTTCGTGCTAATTAGTACATTTCAAGCAAAGCAAAAAAACAAAACAAAACTTCCAAAATAACTGTTTACGCACAAGCCATGCAAAAATAAGTATCACATAATTACTTACATACTGTGGTTAGTTAGTTTCAGTGTAGGCATACACTTCTTATTACTAAGTGTTAGCATGGATGCTTAACAATTCAGTATAATCAGCTTGATAATAGTCCTTTACTAGATAAAAAGGATTTCTTGTGAGCCAATTCTTAACAATTCGATTGAATTTACATAGCAGATTTTGGATGGACATTGGGAGAAGGTTAAAAAGCCTGATACCTGAAACAGGAAAGCAACAGTTTGACTTTTGCAGCCTATTTCTAGGGATAAATATGTTACTCCTGTGCCGAGTAAGGTTTTCATGCACGTCGCTGTTTAAAGGCAATGATCCATGCCTGGGTTTTATTGCTTTGAGGCACTGAAAAATATATTCACTTACTACAGCAGAAATGGAATTCTGTATAAACAATGGCTTACAATTATCCAAAAATCCAGCCCTAGATATCACTTTCAAAGCCTTCTTTTGTATTGATAAAATTCTTTGGACACCACAAGCATCACACCATAATCTAATACCATATGCCAAGACGGAGTGGAAAAAACAAAGTTCAAAGTGATTTCGACCCTTTATGATTTTGACAAGAAAATAATTACATATACTGACGGTAAAAGTTTTATGACAGGGAGGGTGTATAGACCTAATGGAATAATAATATTTTAACGGTCCGGGGTTTTGGCCCGTCACAGAAGATCTGGCCCAGGTACATTTTAACTCCCGAGCGAAACTGAACTATAAAACTGCGGCACAAAACATTCGTGTGAGGAAAACGACCATAAATCACCGTTTTATTGTTGCAACAAGCCTAAACTTACGACTCGAGTCGGCTGGGAAAATGACTAAAACGCCTCTGCTTACAATAGAGTTTCGGGTTTCGAGGATGCAACAATTGCAACGGTTTTCTTGTAGTAATGTTGTATGTAGATATAAATGTCATGACTATATATGACACTTGACCTGGTATAAACTTCCAACAAATTTCACTGTAAGATTTTGAACTATAAAAGCGTTACAGGACGAACAACGAACAGCTTGAAAGGTACACTTTGAAAGTGTCTAACGTAAAAATACCATAGAAATATTAATATTAGTTAATAAATTCATGAACCCTTTATTAAAGGGTTTATTAAATAACCCCTTTATTAAGGGGTTTTATTAAATAACCCTTCAATAAAAAGTAGCTGTTGCTAGTCACTGCTTCTCTTGATATTTAAATATTATCTCATAGTTTAAAAATCACGTTGACTCCTAGCTAATTTATCCAGCATAACTCGTACTTGAAAATAATGTTGATTTTTTTATAAGGTATTTTGTTTGTAAGTTAGAATATATACGACTACCTAAATACATATAAAACCAAACGCAGCACATTTTTTTAACTTTGTTCGTCTCAGGAGACTTTTTGGAGGTTGGCAATCATCTCGTCTTCGTGAAGAAAGGGGAATCAGCTCCTTTTGACTGTAGTCCCTCACGACCTTAGAAACATAATTTATATTTTGAATACTTTAATTTTATTAAGTTAAAAAATACTGTTAAGGATTTTGTGACGGTAAGAAAAAATCCAATATACACTGATTGTATGGAAAAGGAAATCTTGTTTGATAAAATTTTCCCCCCTAAAAATGTCTTTCACTGATACTATTTTGGACAGTCTACATGTAGTGTACAACCCTTAGACAATTTATTATCATATATATATATATATATATATATATATATATATATATATATATACATATATATATATATATATATATATTAATAAAATAAACATTTCAAACAAGTACCCTTTTTTTTAAGATATTTTATTTTGACTGACTAGTTTCGACCTAAGGCCATCTTCAGAGTCACCTAACCTCACAATATTTTCTAGTTTTTCAATAATAAACATATGTTAAAATAAATATAATAAATAAAAATAATTATATAAAGTTATAAATAGAATAATACCCTATTAATTTTGACTATATATATATATATATATATATATATATATATATATATATATATATATATATAAAATTAATTTAAGTTGTTTTTTATTTCATTGATTTTTTCAAAGAGTGGATGTTCTTGTCTAATTTGCATCGTATTTAAAATATTATCTGGATCTTTCTTGTAATCTAAATATATGTGCATTTCTTCTTTTACATTTAGTTTTTCTTGGTTCTTTTCAAATTCTAAGATTGATAAGTTTTCTTCTAAGTTTTTATATTCATGCCCTGTATTTATTAGATGCTCTGCGTAGTTTGATCGCATACTGGTGTTATTTTTTGATCTAAGGGCTTGTAAATGTTCTTTAAATCTTATTCTAAAGTTCCTTCGTGTCTGGCCGATGTAGTATTTATTACATTCAGTGCAATTGATTTTGTATATGCCAGATTTACTATATATTTTTTGGTATATTTATCTTTCATGGCGTTTTCTTTATTCTTTTGAACTTTAGCACAAATAAGGTTAAAAGCATTATTTTTTGTTCTGTATCCTATTTTCATGTTGGAATTTTTGAAGGTCTTTCTTACGGCTTTTTCCATCTTAGAATTGTATGGTAGGCACATATACTTCATATCTTCATTTTTTGATGTCTGGTTTTCTTTTTGTTTCTTTATCTTTCGGTTTATCATTCTTTCTATAGTTTTCTGTTTATATCCATTCTTCATTGCTAAATACTTTATTAGTTCTTTTTCTTTCTTAAAGTTGGAGCTGTTTAATGTTTAAATAAAATATCTTAAAAAAAGGGTACTTGTTTGAAATGTTTATTTTATTAATATTAATAGTAGCCCTAACATACAAAGAAACTAATATATATATATATATATATATATATATATATATATATATATATATATATATATATATATATATAATAGTTCGTAGTCAGGAGCTCACCAGACAAAAGTAATATATTCCAAAATAATGTAAGCGAAAGATGTAAGTTTCGCAGTCACTCTTGGAGATGAAGCCGCTCAAGCTTTTAGCGAAGATTTTCAACTCCAGTGCTCCTTTACGGGGAAGGAGTTTCGTTTGCTCACCATTGTATCTAACCACGTTAGCGCGCATTGCACAATGTTAACGTGTGTGTGTTACTTTATGTCGAACATAAAATATAGAGGACTTGTATCTACTCATTATGGAGATGCCAAAAAGTGGGATCACTTTTTGTAATTAATGACAATACTGTACATGGGACTTGCTATTTCTAACCAAACATCGGGTATTGTTATACTTTAGTTCATCGCTAAGGTAGAAAATGCACAAAACTCATTTCTAATTTTAAAATATTTGTAACCGAAAAAGATTGTACATATTTCATGTTTACTACCCTCAAAATCTGTTCAAACAACTTAAATGGATTTTGGGAGAATCGCTCCGATTCCGTCTTCATTTTTTATACCACAATAAAATCTCAAATTTTAAGATATAAGTTTACATTTTTAGGTCTTGGAAAAATAAGAAGTCTTGTTTTGAGCACCTATTGTGACAGTTTTCCATATTTTCTAAATTGTCTATTGAAAATTATGGGTGAATAAAAGTATAAAGCCTGGTTTTTGGTTCATAATTCAACAACATACCAGTGTTACAAAAATAATTAGCTTCAGAGAAATGGCAACTCCTTAATTTTTCACAGTCATGCTGTTGAATCTTATGGATTTAACAACATGCTTCTACCAGGGGCTTAGTTGAGTGAGTTCCATTCTGCCCCCAGCTGCCAGTGGGGGAGCAGCTGCCCTTACATTTTAAAACGCAGGGCAGAATATACTTTTGCTATATACCCTACTATTTATTTCAATTTAATAAATATCCGTCCAGTTCCTTTAAAAAGTCATTGATTACTTAATTATACTTGATGATATCTTGATAATATAACTCGTTAGAACTGAGATTTGGGTGTCTTCTTTGTAGTTAAAATCATTTATTGTTTCCTTCAGTAATATTGATCTCCGATATAAGAAAAGAAAGGTGTAAGGAAAACCTATTAATAAAATATTATAATTTATGACCTTTAGTTGATTTATATTAAATGATTGATTGAATAATTTATCTGAGACGAATAGCTACAGATACCGGTTCTCAAAGAGCAGAATTAAAGACAAATAATCACTGCAACATTAAGAAAAAAATTGTTTCCTAATAAGAAGATATATCAAACATAGCTAAGATAGTTCCTTTCGAATAATAAATTATCTCGTTTTGGTATTTATGATCGTGGATGACGCTTTGTACCCTTGACTGTAATATCAGCTGGAACCTGAGTCAGTGTCTCTGCCATTCTACCAGTAGGTGTCCACGCTCGGCACCCTACTACGTAATATCAGGCGGATACCGTAGTCTGTGTCTTATAGTTGTTTAGATGCTGATAATTTGATTTTATTTAACTTTCAAGTTATACATTTTGTATGTATATTATGAATTTTAATCTCTGACTAAGGTAAAAAGAAATAACTCAAGAGTGGCTTGAAGCTTAATAGAATCATTGATTAATTAATACCTAAACTATTATCTACGACCAACAAAATAAAAGTTGTCGAAAAATAAAAACTGCGTGCGTATCATTTTGTTAATGCAATTAAATTTCCTTTACTTTGAACAATGGTACTAAAACCGCAAATTAAAATGTATTGAGCTAATTGAAATTCCTAAATAAACTTCCTTTGAGTATTCCTAATTTGAACTATCAATTTTGATTTTTTCCAAACTGTTTAGTATTAAAGAGTAAAAAACACTCATCGTTTTCACTAATAATGAAATAAATCAATTCACATTGCGTTAGGTATAATCACAAATGAAAACACATAAAAATAAGAAAAATACTATGCTTAAATGCTGTGCTCTCATTGGTCTAGAACCTGTGCCTTAAATAATGACTATTTCATAAAAATTTACTTTGCGCATCTTGTTTGTATTTAATGTAATAACGTACTTCTTTATGGTGTTATTTTTAGTTCAATTAATTGTGCATATTGCAATAGTTGTAGATAAAAATATTATTTAACGGATCGTAAGTTATAATATAAAAATGTTAGTTATGAAAGCGTTGGCCACATTAAAACTACGCAAAGTTATATGTAGAATATAAACCGTGACATGCGTGACGATGCATTGAAGCATAATCCAATGAGAGTGTTGCATGGTGTTAAGGAGTAATTTGACATCATTCGGGCGTGATAATTATGAACCATTGTGTTCGCTGATTAAATTCAACCCGTTTGACGTCTGTAAAGCGTACACCTACACCACATTTACCAACTCCAACATTTTCATTTTTATTTAATATCCCACGATAAAAAAACTTGACGAATGTTATGCAATCTGCTTAAATCCTGCAGAGGCATGACTCCTGTGTAACAAGAAAATAAACAAAAATGTGCTTAGAGATCGAAGGAGGAAATGTTGGGTAATAATATCAAAATGATGTCAATGCAGATATTCCGCTTTAATGTGTCATATTTGTAATTATTATATTGTGAAAAGGAATATCTCTTTTAAACATAAAAAATATTAATCTTTATTTTTACTTTGTTTAAAACTTACGGCTAAGACCATGGCAATGCTCTACAATGCATGGTATGATTGTCTAATATAAAATCACTCTTTGCGAAGGTTTATTGGATCAATGTTCAATAATAAATTGATTTATCTCTTAATTCTGAACCGGTGCTTCAAACTTGATATAAAACAAACTATGTACAAATACCATTTCATGAAATCTTAGTATAATCACATGTATACTCAAAAATATTTCCTTGTAATTTTAAACTTTTGTATTTAACGAATCTGTAAAACGAGTAACTGTATAACATCCATTATAATGTACTAGAATAAAAAAGAGTGTTTCCTTTATACGTTACAACATACACAATAACGTCTATACAATAATATAAAAAGCAAAATTATTTTGGATACATGTTTGCATACCTGAACAAAAATTACCCAGAATTTCAAATTGGCATTAAGTGTAACGGAAGTCAGGTGCGACATCATCAACTTACTAAAGATCCAAAAACAATATCGACGAATTCGGAAACAGTAAAGTATTGGGGAACATTCAGAACTACAAAACTATATAGTAGCGTCATATGCCTGTAGACATTTGATCTCGTTAGAAATTCTCAAACACCAGTTAGTTAACAATTAGGATTAAGCTTAAACTTTATGGTGTATTACGTAAAATATTTATAGATGTTTTGTCTCTCATTCTCGATGATTCTCGATAATTGGATATTTCGATAATTCTCGATGGTTTTCAATAGTACACTTACACTGGATAACAGGTATTGACTTAAACTAATCTTCTAAATATCAAATGATTTATCACTTTACAAATTATTGATAGTTTTATTTTCAAGTTTAATAGGAATTTCTTGAAATTGAACAGGATTAAAACTGAAAAGGTGAAGTTGAAGTCCTGAGTCAGTGTCTGTTGGGAGAAAATCGAATGATCGCTTCAATGTCTTGCGCTATATCGATCTGCAGGTGGCACAGCGTAAGGATGGAATGGAACAATTCCGTGTTATTTGTATATAGATTGTAATAGTGTTGTTGTTGATGTTTGTTAAATTTATGTTTATACATTTTTATCTCATTGGTAGGTTATTTAATTTATAGTAGGGCTATGTTGAAATGTTTACACACTTCATAAATTGAAATGTTTTCTTCATTTTCATAAATTTATTTATTGTAACTAATTTCTCATTTAGTTGAAAAAAATCGTTGGAAGTAAAGTATACATGTTTTAAGGGAAATTCAACGTGTTGTTCCTACCGTGAGCATTTAAGCTAGAAAGATAAGCACAGCACTGCGATGTACGCAAATTGCGCTTGCGACAAAAATTAATTTGAATATCAGTTTGTAAAAGACGATGAAAGACGAATTTTTTCTGTTATAATCTATCATCTCATAATTGAAAAAGTAAGAGCTATTTATTAATAAAAAAAAATTCACTTCGTACTAAACTGTTATAATAATTTATTCTTGAATATAAGTAAAATAATGTATTTTTCCTGTGAAGATTTTCATATTGTTTTTAATTTAATAAATAATTATATATATTATTAATACTTAAAAAGTTACGATGGGAAATGAATCATCAGTACGAATGGTAACAAAAATTACACAACGAAGTCAACAATGACGACCAAGAGCGCATAATTTACTTTACACAACAAACAGTTGCAAAACGATTTGTACATTGACGATTTGTCAATGCTCTTGTCAATATGGCAAATGTTTAATTAATTAAAATTGTATTATATTGTATTAATATGCATCGACCTTTTCAAACACCTTCATTATAAAAAATGGGGATAAGAGTCAAATAAGGTACGACAGTAAAGAGTTTAACAATTTCGTAAAAATAGCTTTGAAGCATGGAAACAAATTGTGGGTACCTTGATAGTGACGAGTCAATACAAATTTAGCAATATTAATGTAACTGCGGTTTGAACACACAAGAAATCGTTCGTAAATGTTTAAAGCTTAAACTTGTCTTATTACAATTGCATGTTAAAACTAGAAATATTTTAAAAATTTATGGCTTGATTAATTTTGTATTTATTTACTTTTTCATTTAAAATCCACTTAATTATTCACGAGAGGTTGGCAGGCTGGACTTCATGTCAATAAATGGGTTCGAATCCGTGGATGTCTATTCATTTTGCGAGCTTGAATCGGTTTTTAAAACCTTCAAGTATTTCAAAGCGTTGAGTATTTTCTTTGCAATTGGAAACCAACACTCACATAACTATATTAATAAACATAAATAGTGTAGATTTTAATATATGTGTGACAGTGAAACCAATATTCAATTATTCTGTTTAGCATAAGAAAGTGAAATAATTCCTCAGATACTAAGGCTCAAAGTGTTCCGAACCTTAGAGATGAAGACTAGCAAAGTAGAGGCGAACATACGATGTTGTCGGCACATTAAGCCACCTACTATACGGCTTGGCTGGTGTTGTTGCAGCTGCTGGACTACTACCAAAGGCTCTCAGTTGTGAAATACATGAAGCATAAATAGGCAGGGTCAAGTGGCAGTGACAGAAGAGTAAAAGTCAATTGAATATACAAGTTTTATCACACCAAACAACATTGCAATAAAATTGGTAGTTTACTTAGTGGTAAACATAGTATGTAACGAACTACATGATTTACTGCAAATAAGTTTTTTTTTCAACAGGTCCATGGTCTCTTAGAAGTCATTATTATTTTATGACATATCATATAAGTTTAAAGTTATAAGAATTAATAACAATACACTACAAATCAGAATTAAAAATTGAAATTTGCCAGAGGTTATAGATTTTTTTTTATTTCGGTAATATCAATATATCCAAGTTTGTTCGCCTGTCATTTCCGTCTCAGACATCCATTTCAAGTCGAGCTTTTGCATAGAACTGTGATAAGTAAGATCATTGATTCGGTTTACATACAGGGTGGAAAAAGTCTGGAACGATACAATATCTTTAAAAGTATGTAAGTAATAAAACTTACACTTTGTAAGTTTTGTTACTTAAATATTTTTGTGATATTTAATATAATGAATTAAATATTACACTACTCAAAATTTTATATATTACATATGTTATAACATATAAGTTATAAATATTATATTATAAAAGACTCGAACGTCTCAAAGTCTATTTCATAAAGTTTTCCCCGAGAGTTACTTTAGGGGACGGCCCTAGTGGAAGCCGTCAGGGAAACTGCATTGGCCTACGTCATATGATACATAATTAAAGGCTTTTGCATCCTGAGCAATAATTTGCCACAAACTCCACTTTAAAAGCTCGAGTGGATTATGAGTTACTGCATTTTTTTATTTTCAGAAATATGATTTGAATGAAAAGTTTAATCGCCTGCCATGTTTGACTCGGTCATCGGGTTTTGAAGCCGGGTTTGCGGAATTGTTTTTTTACCCTTAATTTGTTGTGTATATTACTATGGTTACATTTAAGATTTTCTTCTGACTTTTTGTAGACCCCTTGGAGGTTCAAGGACAGTAAGAACTTGATGAAGAATTTGAGACTCTAAATGAATTTGAAAAGTGTTTATTAATTAAATAATTTTAAAGGTATATATCGTTTCCAGATATTTTTCCAACCTGAATATCAACCAACCATACTCACAGTAAGATTTTCTGTTCGTGGAATTTTCGTTAAAAAATATATTCTAGTCTTAGTTAACAATCTCTATAATATTTAAATGTAAATCTAACTAACCAATCTTCGAGTACACGATTTCCTTTTTTATCCACATTTCTTTGTGTACAATAAAAGTAAATAAAAAATGAAATTTGGAATATTAAACTAGTTTTTATTTATTTATAGTTAGTATTGTTTAATTAAATTCCGGTATTATATGAACAAGATATAACAGTTTTCATTGTACCATTTGATGTTCTTGTTTTATCTGCATCTTATGAGAATCATTTTAACTGCGATATTTACACAAATTGTATTCTAAAGTGGAACACACAAAAAAATCAATCATTTCTGTGTTTCATACGCCGCTCACGTCGTCGTTTCCCTGCAGAGTCATAACTTATCCGACACAATGTCACCTGATTCCCTCATGGATACACTATTTAGTCACCAGTAAATATTTATAATCACAATGCTTAGTGTTTCAATTTAAATATATCGCAATTATTGATAACAATCATAGTTATGACTTTTAAACGAACTATAATTTACCACAACCGCTTTAACGCTACTGTTTTTGGGTTTCGTGCCAAAGTAAGCACGAAGATTATTTCAGTTAGACTCTATAATGTAATTTTTTTATTTTCCAATAAAATTAGAGGGTTATTCCAAAATGATGGGCTCAATTTAATTTAATTATGATAAAGAAAGTACAAAATTAAAATTAACCATGTATACATCAATTAAAAGTGTAAACTACATTGTTAAAAGATTAAAGTTGAATTAACAGCCACTAGAAAAATCGTACCAATAGTTACCTTGTTTATCTACAAGTTCTTAATAAACTGGCAGCTGTGTATTATTAGGTGGACCAGTTGTTTTACAGAGCCTTTCCATTTTGTCTGAATTAATCAATGCCAACGGGTTATGTGTATGGACGGTTCGCCCCGCTACATTGGCGACTGTAACTGACGTTTAAAAAACGCAGTGAAACACTCGTAGTCATCTTACTCACACGTAAAAGTTAAATCAAATATCTGAGCGGTCTGCGGGCTCCAAATGGGATTATGGTGAACATTTTAAAGTTTCCTGTACTAACTCATATATAAATTGTTCATTTTCAAGGTTTACTTCATTTAGTACGACAATTAAGCTGGTTTTATATAATAGCTCGAAATCAATATCAATAGAAGTATTAATGGAATTTGATCCATCATTTTGAATTGTATTTTATTACATCAATATAATGCGCACAAAATTAGATCAAAACTAAAAGCGAAAATCATTTATACGTATTGTTTGAAGTATTGTAAAATGTTTGTTTCTCAGATAAGTACAATATTTTTTTAACATTGTAAGGAGGCCAGCTTTATTTTGAGTTACAAGGAAGTGTATCTTTATCTTAATTAAGTTGCCAGAGTTTGTAGATTGCTCAAGTTTTAAGTGGTTTATCTGCATTGCAGTCTCTAAATAGTTGTTTGAATACAACAACAACAAAAAATCTTTTTGCTTTCACGCCCATTAAAATTGAGAAATGTTAGTGAAATTATTAATAAATTAATAAAATTACTTTAAAAAACGAATATTATAATTTATAAATAATTCTTAACCTTCAGTAATTTTTCTTTAAGACCAGATTAAAAGTTGACTTTTTAAAATTATGTCCTTTTGTATGAAAATGTACTTTAATATACATTACCTTTCAAGTATTAAATTCACTCAGCATAACGTTAATGCTAAAGCCTTTTATCTAATATTTGTATGAAAAAAATTCATTATCAAGTAGAAAAAAATTATAAAAATAGATACGAGTAATAAAGGTTTTTATTTATCCAAATAGTTTACAAAATTTTAATTCTCTTCCTCGGGAATCTTCTGTTGTTGTTTTTTATTTTTTATTTATTTTTATTTTTATACTAATTAATTTAGTATTAAGTTTTTGTTAACAAAGTAGAAAACAGTAGAAAAAAACCAGATTGAATTCCACATTTAGGGGGAAAAGTGACCAAGTTTATAGAAGTTGTAAACATGGTTATAGCCTAAGATTTTATGTCTAGGGAATCCATAAAAATTCTACCAATACATACCACATTTATATGGCATTTATAGAACCTTTTTATTTAGTAAAATAATAAAAATGAATAAATTTATACGCTTGATAATAGTCCACTCTAATAAACAGAAAATTTAATAAAAATACGTTACAATCACAATATCACTTATTTAAACAATGCTATTACATATAAACGATTTAAAGTTTTGCATTTTTCACTATATAAATTTTACACATTCAATTACATTTTTCCTGTAAAATGAAATCGGACAAAAAATAAATAATTAAGGTTTTGTTAAGATCAAAACATAGGTTCACTTTGCAGTTTTATCGTTCTATCGTTACATATCGTATCTTGAAAGCTCACCTCATGCTGGCAGCAATGTGGCTTATAGGGGAACATAACTCGCTGGGTGGCCGGGTGTTGAAAGCTCACCTCGTGCTGGCAGGATTGTGGCTTATAGGGGAACATAACTCGCTGGGTGGCCGGGTGTTGAAAGCTCACCTCGTGCTGGCAGGATTGTGGCTTATAGGGGAACATAACTCGCTGGGTGGCAGGGTGTTGAAAGCTCACCTCGTGCTGGCAGGATTGTGGCTTATAGGGGAACATAACTCGCTGGGTGGCAGGGTGTTCAAAGCTCACCTCGTGCTGGCAGGATTGTGGCTTATAGGGGAACATAACTCGCTGGGTGGCAGGGTGTTGAAAGCTCACCTCGTGCTGGCAGGATTGATTATTGAATGATACAATAACAAAAACAATTTATTTACTTAAAATGTACTAGGCCTATTTACTGAGATCAACTAACTGCAAAGAATGAATGATTGAAACACAAAGGGGCCAGACTGTATCCTGGACGATCTTTAATTTTGCAAGAACCTTGAAACCTCGGTTGAAGGCTCCGGAGTAATTTCAGTATAACCGAACGCGCAGGAGTCAAAGCTATTAAGTTGATACAACATTCGTGTGAGTACAACCTACCATTAATCATCGTTTCACTGTAGCTGCACGCAGAAAGTTACAACTCAAATCGTCTATTTGAAAAAAGGTGTATTTTTCCCTACAATGGAGGTCTAAGGGAAGGATAGAACCTTGACTGTTTTATCTTACTGTAGTAAGTTTTTTTTTATGTTATTAAGTTTTATTTTTAAAAAGTTGTTAAACTAAGTAACATATTGGCTGTTATGAAGATTGGACTGAATATTTATACGAAAACTAAGCTTTTTGTGTTGAGACGTAAACATATGCTGAGGGCTTTAATATGTAAATGGTCTGAATTTTAATGGTTTCATGTTGTTTATGCATTATGTAAGGTTAATGAGTTTACAAGTTAAATCGTAATAATAGAATTATTTTTTTTATTTTCAATTATTTTTTGTGTTTAGCCTCGATAGTATGATCTTTGAGATTAACTTAAAAGTGAAGATCTAATGCTGAACAAACAAGCTAAGCAAACAATATAATTTATAAAATCTAAAGTAGTATGCAATTAAGGGGGGTTTCTTATGGTTTACCTTGAATAAAATAAAATTGTAAGATGCCAATATTTTGCACAAAATGTAAACTTAGTATTATGTTTTCTGCTCATTATTCCTATAAATCCCTTAAAACTAAGTTAAAGCAACATCTGGCAAGCTCTCGTGAGATTTTCGAAGGATTTGTGAATTTTTCAATTGACTAAGTGTTAAGTTAGTTGACTTATTATTTTATATTATTATTTTATTTATTAGTTGAATTATTAACAGTACGTAATAATTGTGTAATATGTTTTTAGTATAGGTTGAATACAAAAGTTAGTTTAGTCGAGTTTAGGGAGCTAAATGATAGCAGGTCGTGTTTTGCAGTAATTTACTCCAAGTCCGGACCTTGTGATAGATCACCTGCGGGATTAACTATTTATGTGAAAACGTCGTGTTTGACCTCAGTTTCTTGGAGGGTTTTGAACCATAAGAACAAAACCATTAACCTTGTAAATCTCCATATATTTAGTTGAGATTCTTGACTGATTGAATCGATCTTTTCAATATGTTGATATATTTTGGCACAGTTCAAATGAGATTATAGATTTACCTAATTTTTTTTGATCAGTTAAAAATTAAAACAGGGCAAGATTTCTTTGTTATTCTACTTTTCATACTCAATATTCTGAATCATGCATAAAGTTCTAAAGACAAACATCAGATATAACCATGAAAACTTCAATGTAATTGATGAAAAACTAAACTAATCACAAAAAGAATAGGGACAAAAAAGAAATATTCTATACAAGAGCAAATATTTTATATGAAAAATAATAGATAATCTGGCAAACATTAAATATGATTAAATTTTCAACAAGAGTATGTAGTCTAACGACATTATCTTTAAGATAAAGATACAACTTTCAATTGATATAGTTAATTAATTTATGGTTGATATGACTATTTATTCAAGAAAAACAACATAACCCGATGAAACTAAAGTTGACTAAAAAATGTTCTATATAGATCGTTTTTTACTATAAATCAGCACCGTTATCACACACCCAAGACAGTTATTTTCTTTATGTGCTTCGCAAACTTGGGAGGATTTGTGTTGGAGGACATGCACAGCGGAGACTTGGTATGCACAACAAACTTGAGTATTCAAACTATGCTTACAAGTGAGCATACTTGGAGCTACTTGGTTGAACGCTCTCTGCTCGTGAGATTCAAGGACTAGGTGTCTGCGCCTTTCACTCCACTGTCTGGCGTCCCACAAGGCTTCCTTGGTCCTATCCTCTTATCGCTTTTCTTGAATGACCTCCAAGATGTTATCACCAGCTCAAATTAGCTAATGTTTGCAGACGATGCCAAAGTATACCAGGAGATATCGTCAGAAATGTATTGCCAGTTGTTGCAACGCGATCTCATTAATGTTGTTCGGTTTTGTCTCTTGAATGATATGGACTTGAATATCTTTAAATGCTCCACCATTACTTTTAGCAGATGCATGAATCCCTTGCATTTTGAAAACACCATCAAGGGATCTGTGCATCCTGAAGCATTCCGATATGGTGAAGTACCTTGGGGCGCTTATGTCCTCTACCCTGAAGCCCTAATCTCCCTAATTTGCAGACGAGCTCACAGTGTTTGGTTTCATCCTGAGAACATTCAAAGAAGGGTATTCATTTATCAGTACAAGCATAATTAATTACATAATACTAATAATATTGAACGATTAACTGAAAGTCAGTAGGTTAACACTGCAGTGTTTGAAAGTCTCATAAAGTTTCCGTTTATACATACAAGGCTCAACATTTTATGAACTTTTAATAGCAGCATTAAGAAACACTGCTTAATATGAGCAAATGTTTTGTAAGCCGGCTGTTTGAGTCAAGTTGAATATTGCTTAACTTGTTCCAAATAAATTATTATTGTTTTATTGTATTTTTCTATAAATTAAATAACTTAAAAAATTACGTGCATTGTTCTAAAAATTTGATTCCATTTCATATATATCAAAATATTGTATGTTGACTAACAAATGTATACTCTATTTGCAAAACAAAAGCGATCAAGGTAAATTGTCTGAAAAAGAAACATTGAAACAATGGACTTTGGCATTGCTTTCGTGTTACTGGCAGTCATTCCTTCACTATGCAATATCCGCCCTCCTTTGTAAAAATAATCGTCGCACCCAAAATAAAACCGGAAGATTTATTTTATTTCAAGTTTCATCGTAAGAAATTATTTTAATCATCTATAGTGATAAAATATTTTATAAATTTTATAGATTTCTTTCAAAAACCGTAATTATTAACATCGGTAATACAAGTTATACAACCATGGCCGCTATAATCACTTTGTATCTTTATAATTGTTAATCTGATTGCTACTGATGATAAGGACATTTTCTGTAACATATAAGTATTATAAGTAACCACAATTCGAAATACTTGTCCAAATCGGTTCCATGTTTTAGATCTTTTTTTTTCAAAACATTCATGTGTAGGTTCAATTATTTTTCTATCTTTGAAATGGTATTGGCTTAAGAGTCATCTTCACCTTTGGACTTAGTAGCCCATTGTTGCGCAGTCTGCAATGTTAACCATACGGCTTTTATGCAAAACATGGTAATTTATTCCTCCGTTTCTGACGCCGTTTTCAACCGATTTCCTTTAAACTTGGTAAGTGTTTAGTTGAATAGTTATATTAGGTCCCTCATACCTCACATTTTGCAAATTTAACAAATATTACTCTCTGTTACGTCGCAAAGTAACTCGATTTTTCTTACTTTTAAGATTTTTGTTGGTACTTATAACATTAGTTTTCATAACTCATATATCAGGTATGAGGGACTTAGATCTCTTAATCTACAATAAAACATAAATTTTACCATTAAAAAAAAAAAAAAAGAGAAAAGAGAAACACCGTCCGAAACAGGGGAATACGGAGGCATGTTTTCGGCGTTTTTACAACGGTGAAAATGACTCGTAAACGATATACGATGGTTTAACACAGATGATTTAAAACATAAAATTAAGACAAAACTATTAAATTAGAATGAACTTTTTTTACCACTACAAAAAAAATAATAATAATAATAATAAATATAAAAAACAGTTCTGCAGAACCAAAAGTGTCCCAAGAAAATGTTTAAGAAAAATGTAAGTTTCTCAGTCACTTTTGGAGTTAAAACCAGTCAAGCTTTTAGTAAAGGTTTTCAAATCTATTGCTTCTGTACAGAAAACGAGTCACGTTAGCCCAGCATTGCATCTAACCCACGTTGGCGCGCAATGCACGGTTTAACACAGTAAACTATTTGTCTTGAATGGTAAATAGTGATTTTATATGAATTGAAAATAGAAACGATTTAGTTATAGACAAGACTGTCAATGCTATATCCAATTACAATAAAAAAATAGTCATGATTTTAGGCAAGATTCTTTTCAAATTAATTCATCCCCCGGCATTAATATCCCCACCATTCTATCACGTCGTGTTTTTGCCAGCCCCACGCTCGGTGTACACGCCACGTTATATCAGGTAACCCACCATAGTCGTTTTCCCCGCTATTCTACCATGTCGTGTTTTTGCCAGCGCAATGCTCGGTGTCCACGCCACGTTATATCAGGTAACCCACCATAGTCGTTTTCTCCGCTATTCTACCATGTCGTGTTTTTTGCCAGCGCAATTCTCTGTGTCCACGCCACGTTATATCAGGTAACCCACCATAGTCGTTTTCCCCGCTATTCTACCATGTCGTGTTTTTGCCAGCGCAATGCTTGGTGTCCACGCCACGTTATATCAGGTAACCCACCATAGTCGTTTTCCCCGCTATTCTACCATGTCGTGTTTTTGCCAGCGCAACGCTCGGTGTCCACGCCACGTTATATCAGGTAACCCACCATAGTCGTTTTCCCCCGCTATTCTACCAAGTCGTGTTTTTGCCAGCGCAATGCTCGGTATCCACGCCACGTTATATCAGGTAACCCACCATAGTCGTTTTCCCCGCTATTCTACCATGTCGTGTTTTTGCCAGCGCAATGCTCGGTGTCCACGCCACGTTATATCAGGTAACCCACCATAGTCGTTTTCCCCGCTATTCTACCATGTCGTGTTTTTGCCAGCGCAATGCTCGGTGTCCACGCCACGTTATATCAGGTAACCCACCATAGTCGTTTTCCCCGCTATTCTACCATGTCGTGTTTTTGCCAGCGCAATGCTCGGTGTCCACGCCACGTTATATCAGGTAACCCACCATAGTCGTTTTCTCCGCTATTCTACCATGTCGTGTTTTTGCCAGCGCAATGCTCGGTGTCCACGCCACGTTATATCAGGTAACCCACCATAGTCGTTTTCTCCGCTATTCTACCATGTCGTGTTTTTGCCAGCGCAATGCTCGGTGTCCACGCCACGTTATATCAGGTAACCCACCATAGTCGTTTTCCCCGCTATTCTACATGTGGCGTTTTGCCAGCGCAATGCTCGGTGTCCACGCCACGTTATATCAGGTAACCCACCATAGTCGTTTTCCCCGCTATTCTACCATGTAGTGTTTTTGCCAGCGCAACGCTTGGTGTCCACGCCACGTTATATCAGGTAACCCACCATAGTCGTTTTCCCCGCTATTCTACCATGTCGTGTTTTTTGCCAGCGCAATGCTCGGTGTCCACGCCACGTTATATCAGGTAACCCACCATAGTCGTTTCCCCCGCTATTCTACCATGTCGTGTTTTTGCCACCGCAATGCTCGGTGTCCACGCCACGTTATATCAGGTAACCCAATATAGTCGTTTTCCCCGCTATTCTACCATGTAGTGTTTTTGCCAGCCCCACGCTCGGTGTCCACGCCACGTTATATCAGGTAACCCACCATAGTCGTTTTCCCCGCTATTCTACCATGTAGTGTTTTTGCCAGCGCAACGCTTGGTGTCCACGCCACGTTATATCAGGTAACCCACCATAGTCGTTTTCCCCGCTATTCTACCATGTAGTGTTTTTTGCCAGCGCAACGCTTGGTGTTCACGCCACGTTATATCAGGTAACCCACCATAGTCGTTTTCCCCGCTATTCTACCATGTCGTGTTTTTGCCAGCGCAATGCTCGGTGTCCACGCCACGTTATATCAGGTAACCCACCATAGTCGTTTTCCCCGCTATTCTACCATGTAGTGTTTTTGCCAGCGCAATGCTCGGTGTCCACGCCACGTTATATCAGGTAACCCAATATAGTCGTTTTTCCCCGCTATTCTACCATGTAGTGTTTTTGCCAGCCCCACGCTCGGTGTCCACGCCACGTTATATCAGGTAACCCACCATAGTCGTTTTCCCCGCTATTCTACCATGTCGTGTTTTTGCCAGCGCAATGCTCGGTGTCCACGCCACGTTATATCAGGTAACCCATCATAGTCGTTTTCCCCGCTATTCTACCATGTCGTGTTTTTGCCAGCGCAATGCGCGGTGTCCACACCACGTTATATCAGGTAGCCCATCATATTCATTTTCTCCGCTATTCTACCATGTCGTGTTTTTGCCAGCGCAAGCTCGGTGTACACGCCACGTTATATCAGGTAACAAACCATAGTCGTTTTCCCCGCTATTCTACCATGTCGTGTTTTTGCCAGCGCAACGCTCGGTGTCCACGCCACGTTATATCAGGTAACCCACCATAGTCGTTTTCCCCGCTATTCTACCATGTCGTGTTTTTGAAAGCGCAATGCTCGGTGTCCACGCCACGTTATATCAGGTAACCCACCATAGTCGTTTTCCCCCCTATTCTACCATGTCGTGTTTTTGCCAGCGCAAGCTCGGTGTCCACGCCACGTTATATCAGGTAACCCACCATAGTCGTTTTCCCCGCTATTCTACCATGTAGTGTTTTTGCCAGCGCAACGCTCGGTGTCCACGCCACGTTATATCAGGTAACCCACCATAGTCGTTTTCCCCGCTATTCTACCATGTAGTGTTTTTGCCAGCGCAACGCTCGGTGTCCACGCCACGTTATATCAGGTAACCCACCATAGTCGTTTTCCCCGCTATTCTACCATGTAGTGTTTTTGCCAGCGCAACGCTCGGTGTCCACGCCACGTTATATCAGGTAACCCACCATAGTCGTTTTCCCCGCTATTCTACCATGTAGTGTTTTTGCCAGCGCAATGCTCGGTGTCCACGCCACGTTATATCAGGTAACCCAATATAGTCGTTTTCCCCGCTATTCTACCATGTAGTGTTTTTGCCAGCCCCACGCTCGGTGTCCACGCCACGTTATATCAGGTAACCCACCATAGTCGTTTTCCCCGCTATTCTACCATGTAGTGTTTTTGCCAGCGCAACGCTCGGTGTCCACGCCACGTTATATCAGGTAACCCACCATATTCGTTTTCCCCGCTATTCTACCATGTAGTGTTTTTGCCAGCCCCACGCTCGGTGTCCACGCCACGTTATATCAGGTAACCCAATATAGTCGTTTTCCCCGCTATTCTACCATGACGTGTTTTTGCCAGCCCCACGCTCGGTGTCCACGCCACGTTATATCAGGTAACCCACCATAGTCGTTTTCCCCGCTATTCTACCATGTCGTGTTTTTGCCAGCGCAATGCTCGGTGTCCACGCCACGTTATATCAGGTAACCCACCATAGTCGTTTTCCCCGCTATTCTACCATGTCGTGTTTTTGCCAGCGCAATGCTC
>CM061531.1:122429357-122684890 GCA_030545055.2 Neoaliturus tenellus | reverse complement strand
ATTAAAATGTGATTAGTTTAAATAGGGATTCCAGATGTACTGAAGTGAGATCTACACTGATAGCATAAGTCATCTTCACTCTTGTAAAAACACTGAAAACATGCCTCAATATTCACCTTTTTCAGATGGTGTTTTTGTATATTTATTGGTAAAATTTATGTTTTATTGTAGATTAAGGTTAGATCTAGGCCCCTCATATCTTCAATATATCAGTGAGAATAAATGGTATAAGTAGAAAAAATCTTAAATGTAAAAAAAAATAGTTAATTTGGGACGTCACAGAGAGTAATATTTTCACATTTTCAAAACTGTGAGGTATGAGGGACCTAATATAACTCTATTCACTTACCAAGTTTAAAGATAATCTGTTGAAAAACGGGAAACAAGGGAATAAAATACCAAGTTTTGCATAAAAACCGTATGGTTAACGTTGCCGTCTGCATTAATAGCCCAAAGGTTATGATGACCCTTAACGCAATGAATCTTCACAGATATTATTGAGCTCGATATATAAGCTATTTAATTTAGATGATCAATGAAATGTCAAATGAACAATTCATTCATTGCTGCCAAAATAAATTTAATGAAATTTGAAAATGCTCTAAATGTAACAGTTAGGGTACACTTATTCACGATAAAACTCGCTTAAATTTCGTTCTTAGATCTTGAGCTTGAATAAAAATTACTATCATTTATCCTATTGCATGTTTTTTTATTACCTTTCATAACGTAAAGTTACTGTGACGTGAGAATTTAACATCTGTAGTTGCATACTATATTGTACTACACTAATAGTACGAAGTTCGAAACCCCTGTATTCATAGTATACTCTAAAGTTTGTAATTTTTTAAAACAATGAATAAAATTCAATTTCGTATAGATTATTTCAGTATAATATGAAGTATCTGCCCCATATGATATTCTCATTTGTATAGATTAGGAAGTTAAGTTCATCAAGAGTTTGACACGGATCCCCCATTATTGTTCTAAACTGCAATATTAAACTAAAATGTTCCTACATACTTAACTCTCATACACCTAAGGGGTTTCTATCAATTATGTTATTTTTCTGAACCTTAACTATATGAAAACTTATGCATTAACTACTTTATGCTTTAGATATTTTAATCACTGAATTTATTCCTAGTGTCCCAAAAGTCACAGAATATGTCATCTTACGAAAAATACCATGAGTTCCTTTTTGGAAAAACAATTTTCACTACTAGGCTAAATGAAGAAATGTTGCAAAACTTCAACATAAGCATGGTAGATATATTTATAAAAATAAGAGGTATTGGTGTTCTCTAATAGACTCCGCCCTTGAAAGACTGACCTAGTAATGGAGAACGATAAAATATAGCATTAAAATTACATTGTAAATATTTAAAAATAGATATATTTGACCTTTTGAGTTACTAAAAGATTTGTTCGATAAATGAAGTTCGCGAGAAAATTCCATTTGTCTATGACATATCGTAAACCATTTTAAATAGCTTAAATTGTACTTCTTATAAAAGGACGAACCAGCAGCCAGTTGGTCGAATACTTCATGAGTTATTGCATTTTTTAATATGGGCAATGCGATTCTACAGCAATTTTTATTGCCTGCTATGTTCGACTCGGTTAACCTTTCAAGATCGAGCCGCCTGAAATTTGAAGTGACAAATTTCCTCGAAAATAATTTTAATGTACGTACGAAATGTGAAAACAGTTCAGAAATGAAAACATTTACGAGACTGAGTATCGTTTATGGTATAGTGAGTAGCGAGTAGTACTCACTTACTAGGGAGTAGTAAGTGAAGATTCCCTCTCATTTCAGGACTCTCAGCAATCAACAAGTACAACCCCTTCTTTGGTTGGAGAAAACGTCCCAGGAACTACTAACGCCACGTTCATATTTTATTTCAAAGTATTTTACATTGTACTCCTATCATTTTTTTTAGTAAAACTAGTTTAACTACGTACACAAGGGAAAACCCCGCATCTCTATATATAAATGAAAGTTGTTTTTTTTTTTATGAAGGATGTAATACAAGTTGTTTAAGCATCCCCAGAAGTACGAGTAAAACCCAATGCAACCATATACTTCATTAAAAGCTCTTGACGGAAAAAAAATTGACAATAGGTCACCCTCTTCAACTATGGACTCCAAACCTTCAAAGGGCTCCACCCCACATGCCTTCAAAATTTACCATCTTATTCTTATGGAAGAAATATTTTTGTGATGAACACATGATTACATTTAGGAATATTTATATACTAGTGGCTCATAGGGGCAAAAGCCCCTAATTATAAAATTAAAATGGCATAAACCAATGGGGATTTGTAGTTCTTCACTATGAAAATTTCCAGAAAATTTTAATTTAAATAATATTTTTACAATAGCGTTTGAACAGAAAAGACCATTCGCCCCCAAAGCACTCTTTACAATCTTGTACTATTAGGCTACCCTTTTGTAAATGCTTCATTTTGTCTGTTGTTAAACGTATATCGATCTATGAAAATTAAATTTTGAAAGAAATCATAATTCCTTTGAGCTATGACGGATTTTAAATATAACATAGAAAAGCGCAATGAGAAAAAACATGACGGATGTTCAGTACCCATTTAAGAGTCAATAAACTTTCAATATTTTGATCATACCCCTTTCATTGTCTTTTTTGTCCTAAACTTTAATTTATTTTTGTAGCACTTGTCAGATTTTTTTATTATTTTTAGTCACCAAAAATAAACACAGCGCCTCAAAATAGATCATCTTCACATACTGTCAATATTCGTCCCTCCGAATCAAAAATCTTGACTTTGTGTAAACAAAATAGACTTTTTTTAAATCACTATACATGGAGAATCTTTAAAGTAGAATATATCAGAAAATAATCCTCCTTATAATTTTCTCATTTTTTTATAATTTTTTTGACCTGCTAAATTTCCCCCTAGTCTGCAGGACAATCGTCTCTTCTATAATTCTGCAATCTACGAAAATGACCAGAATGTTTATGGAAAAATTCAGCTAACAGAATAAAACACTTTGTTGAATGATACAGTTTAAGTTTCAGTTAATGTATCATCGCCACTCAACATGATCATTTGACACTTTTCGTCTTAAAATAAAACCAAAACATGTTTTAATTTAATTAATGTCGGCGTTCCTCAAATCACAGTTCATCGCCCATTGCGTCCCTATTACGATCAGAATGTATTTTATGATTTGCATACACACTCAGTTTTTTTACAATTTGAATTATCATAACAACAGTAAAAATTAGTTGTCAATTTGTTATATAGTCCGTTTTTTTAAACCTGATCCTTCTCGAGAAAATGGGGTGGGGGAGGGGTTTAAACTGTAAACAAAAAATTAAACTGTAAATTTAAACTCGTGACAAACGTGTGTCGAGTATCAGATTTCCTCAAATAACATTTTAAATAAATTATAATATCTTTCAGTAACTCCTTGTCAGCTGTTATATTTCCAAGCCAAACCTATTCCTTGTTAAAAAGTAACAGTTCTAAAGTAAACTGATTAAAAAACAACTGCTACCAATAATATTGTAAAACTGATACACATTATGTTGTGATGTAAAATTAACAGCTGGTATGCAACAGTGAAATAAAACAAAAACAACAAAAAAAACAACAAAAAAACCAACAAAAAAAAAACAAAAGGCTTCAGCCAATGGGATAATAGCAAGTATAAACAAACCCCCTCCACCATCTCTCCCTCGAAGGATCAGGTTTAAAGAAACGGACTATAGTTTGTAAGGTTGGTAATGCTCCGAGTAGAATTTTTAGTCGTTCAAAGCCACACAGCGTGTTATCAACGTTTTATGTGATTTTTTATTTCCTGTTAACATTATGGACACGCCGATAATTTTCCCTTGTGTATGAGACCGAGACCTTTAATTTGAGACCCCTCCCATCTTTCTGTAATTAGTATAACGCTCACAGTTTTGCTCAAGAAATTTCGCTAACCTAATTATACATATAGATTGCTTCTCTTGGTGTGAATTATTTTATTATCTTCACTCAAAGTTATCATCTGTGACTCGTTTGAAAATTAAACAATAACACATGTTTTAATGTACACAAAGCAGACGCTTTTCAAATCCCCATGCTATTCTTATGGATTACGTTTGACGTGATTTCTCATTTGCTGTTAACATTTTAGTTAACATACGCCGATAGTTTTCCCTGCAATTTTGCTCAAGAAATTTCGCTTACAGAATTATATATATAGATAAACAGCTGTTCTCATTCAAAGTACAATCATGAAGATTGGTAATAAAAACCTAAAGGATATTATATACTTTAGGCGAGTGAGTGTAGCGAACGAGCCCACCTAAACTGTTCTTGTTTAAAGTATTGAGGGAAGAGTGTTAATAAAAAACTAAAGGAAATTATATACTTAGGCGATTGAGCGTAGCGAAAGAGCTAAACTAGAGGTGTGCCTGGCAGTTCCGGAACGGGAACCGTTCCGACCGTTCCGTACCGCCTACAGAACATGTTCTTTTATCAGTTATCGTACCGAGTTCGTTCCTAGCACGATATTAGCACGGGTGTTCGTTCTCTAAGGTGCCTCGTTCTCTGTGGTTTTACGTTCTACAGTACGTGGCCCATTATATTGAATGTTGTTCATTGAAAGGTTTTTGTTCCGGAACAAGTAAAGAGTTTGTTACAAGTTTTCATCATAAAAAAAAATTGGGAAATCAATTAAATGTGAATTTTCAAATTTAAAATCTATCTAACAAACCCAATTTTCTTTCAGTTTTACTTTGATTAAAACTGACTGATTTTAACTTGTAAGGTGTTTTAAATATATTGAATTACATGAAATATATAAAATATAATAAATTTGAGGTTGAGTGAGGTAAAATAAAACTGTAATTTTTTATATCAATTTAATGTGTAAAACTCAAGAAAAATCATATTAATACATTACGGAAAAAATTGTTTAAATGTAAAAAAATTAATTGATTTGTAGAAAAATGAATTTTTTTTTCTCAGTTCATCAATGCTTGCCTATTTCAACAAAAAAATACGGTAACACTATTTCTTTTCATTTAATTGAATGGGATTGTCAATTGTTAGCTGCTAAACCTGACGGCAAGTGAGCGTAGCGCACTAGATTACCTGAGATGTTCTCTTTTAAGGAATTGAGGGAAAATTGTTATTAAAGAAACTAAAGGATATTGTAGAATGGAGGCCAGAAAAGCTCACCTGAAGGGAAAAAATCCTTGGGTTGGCATATAAATAACACATTTAAGAGGAGTTAAATAAAAACATTTTAATTTAACTTATCAGAAAGACCGTTTGAAGACAAAAGAAGCATTGAAAGTAAATATAATTTAAATATAAAGAGTGATGTATATTTAAACATAATTTATTTCATAAAACATTACCAACTTGAATAATTAAAAAAAGTAAAAGTTCTAAATAAGCCACTCTAACTTACAAGCCTTAAGAGGTTATATATGTTTCTTTTGAATCCACAATAAACAGATTCCGTTTGAAATTGTTCCACGTTTGAAGCCTGAGGCAGAACGTTCTCTCGAATGTTATCCCACTCTTTGAGTCCACTGACGTCGAATAACCAGATTTCTGAGATGGAGTGATAAGTGTGAAAGATGAGCAAACACCATCTGAGTTGTCAAAGGATCGCGGGATGCGATTGAGATACAGGCTACGCCGCGCCGCAACCGAACGAGCGGCGAGAGCGAGAAAATATTGTATGTAAAAAGGGGTAATGAATAAATCTTGATCCTGCTTATCGCATCTCTTAGCTCTATAAAAATTAATTTTAACGGTTTTAAGGCAATGAAACATTTTTCACTTGCGCATAGTTTGTAACTTTTAGTGAAACCAATCTGGAAACCTATAAATATTTTTATAGGTTTCAAATAGGTTACAAATTTTAGGTATAGGTATAGGTTTCAAATTTTTATAGGTTATTCAAATAGGTTTTAAGCTACGTGATAATTTAGGAATATTGTTTTTTATTAACAACATTTTTATTTCCCTTCTATCAACGTTTTTATTTGGGGTATTAACTAGATATCATTCGCCGTTTACAAACTACTTTAATTTAAAATTATATAATAATTTACTTTTAATAGAAGGGGATTTTTTTGAAGTAGGTGGGAAAATATTTGGCATTCTTTGTGGGACTGGAACGAACTATATAATACCCACATATTTTCAGGGCTCTCCATCACCGGGACCGTTTATCACTTGCTAGGGGAGAGCCCTTGCCGAGGGCAAAGAATACACGACTATTTTCTAGTCTTATAGTTACCCTTACCTTGTTTCGATAGTTGCTGCTGGGCTTGCTTAGCATTTTTTAAGGCAATCTTAAAAATTGCAGCATGCCCCGGAACCAGCGAGTGGTCGACTAGTACGGCTGCAGAGGATACAGTGAACCGGTCTGCTGGATGTCTTGATGTGGTGATTCTTCGAACCACATTTATAGCCCGGAGTGGACCGATCCTTTCGCGTGTATTCACTGTGTCGGTGCTCGTTGCTTTTTCACTTTTAGCACCTAAGAACCATGGTTCTGAAACTCTCCAAGCAGCTGTGGTAAGAAACATGAAATTCTATTTTTAGTAAAAAATCGATACCTTATGTATAGAACATATTTATTAAAGTGTCTCATTGTGCCAATTCATGCTCTTATCCCTAGGAGGTTAGGAGAAGCCTAGATGATACAAATATAATCCGTCCATATACTTGAAAGGTAAAATTTATAGAAAAAATTATATAAAATAACTACATTTGTTATTTTTTATAGATGTTATTTAACCAAATTGAAAGCTACTACTCGGAAGCTCTTTTTAATCTCTACTTGTAACAACGCTATGGAGATAATATACATTTGAAGCACTTCTGTTGAAGATTAAAGTATAGCATTTTAGATGAGCGCAATCTGGGGTCACGCACACAACGAGATTTGTGAAGATGCCGCAATATTTTCTACATAATGGCATCATCTGTAATAACGCGGTCGCTCGGGAAATAAGTTACATCTCGTGTTGGGGATTTATTGTATTTCTAACAATCTAGAATCAACCTTATCTGTAATTCAGAAGAAAGAACATTTTCAGATAAATTCTGATATGGCAGTAGATTCTAATATGGCAAATAATTTATCTATGAATAAATCTGTTTCAATTTATTTCAGTTCAAATTCACCTAGTAATGATTTTAATGTAGGTAACTTGTTATACACGTTCATTGGTAATAGATTAAGTGTGATGTAGGTACATGTAAATAGCAAAGTTGCTGCAGTACCCTATTTTTATCTACGATTGCAGCAATAAGAACCAATTTTACCAGTAATATTAGTAACACCACAAAGACGCATATTATAAAACCAAATAGAAATAAGTTGCATAATGCGATTATTATGATGGACACACATTTTATGTAGGTTGTAGACTAACGGGAACTCTACATTTGACAAAAACAGTGCAATTATGAAAACTTATCAATTCGCACATCATTTAATTTTATCCATTACGATTCATATTTTAGTATCTTTATGTGCCTAACCCCAAAAGAGTGTGATGTTATGCTGGTGTGATAACGACGAAAGATCAAGCGTCATCAAGGTTACTACTTTTTTTGGATGTGTGGATGTGTGACCGCCTAACCTATTATCGTAAAAGATTTATTACTTGTTTTTCACATGAGTAACGCAAACTACCTCATTGATTGTGAATTAAAGACATGAACGCGAGCGAAGCCAAAGGAAAAAGATAGTTTCATTAAAACATTAAGTATATTAGACCGTCACATATACAATAATACGTTATAGTTAATAGTAATATAATTTTAATAGCAGTTATACTTATAGTAATTTACTAATCAGTGATGGAAAATGTCCACATTAATTTACTAAACAACGTAAACTCACCATCACCAACAATGAACTTCAAACAAAGAACGTTATAGTTGTAGGAGCAATTCACAGGTGTCACCACTAGCAATGCTTACCGCCACAGGTACAATGATACGTTGTATTGGTAGCAGCCAATCACAGGTGCTACCACTTGCAGTACTATCCACCACACGTACAATGATACGTTGTAGTTGTAGCAGTAAATCACAGGTTAGCAGTGCTGGCCGACACAGGTACAGTGATACGTTATGGTTGTAGCAGCCAATAACAGGAACCGCCACGAACAGTGCTTTCTGACACAGGTACAATGATACGTTATATTTGTAGGAGCAATTTACATTTGTCACCACTAGCAGTGCTGGTCTACACAGGTAAAATGATAAATTGTAGTTGTAGCAGCCAATCACAGGTGCTACCACTTGCAGTACTATCCACCACAAGTACAATGATACGTTGTAGTTGTAGCAGCAATTTACAGGTGTCAAGACTAGCAATGCTTACCGCCACAGGTACAATGATACGTTGTATTGGTAGCAGTCAATCACAGGTGCTACCACTAGCAATACTATTCACCTCAGGTACAATGATACGTTGTAGTTGTAGCAGCCAATCGCAGGTACCGCCACTAGCAGTGCTAGCCGATACAGGTACAATGATACGTTATAGTTGTAGCAGCCAATCACAGGTACCGCGACTAGCAGTGCTAGCCGATACAGGTACAATGATTCGTTGTAGTTGTAGCAGCCAATCACAGGTACCGCCACGAGCAGTGCTCTCCGACACAGGTACAATGATACGTTATAGTTGTAGGAGCAATGTACACGTGTCACCACTATTAGTGCTGGTCGACACAGGTACAATGATAAGTTGTAGTTGTAGCAGCCAATGAAAGATGCCACAACCACATGCGCTGACCGTCAAAGGTAAAATGATACCTTGTATTTGTAGCAGCTAATCACAGGTGCTACCACTTGCAGTACTATCCACCACAGGTTGAATGATACGTTGTAGTTGTAGCAGCCAATCACAGGTTAGCAGTGCTGGCCGACACAGGTACATTAATACGTTGTAGTTGTAGCAGCTAATCACAGGTACCGCCACGAGCAGTGCTGGCCGACACAGGTACAATAATACGTTGTGTTGGTAGCAGTCAATCACAGGTGCTACCTCTAGCAGTACTATTCACCACAGATACAATGATACATTGTAGTTGTAGCAGTCAATAATAGGTTAGCAGTGCTTGCCGACACAGGTACAATGATACGTTGTAGTTGTAGCAGCCAATCATAGGTACCGTCACCAGCAGTGCTGGCCGATACAGGTATAATAATTCGTTGTAGTTGTAGCAGTTAATCATAGGTACACCACTAGTAGTGTTGAACGACACAAGTACAATGATACTTTGTAGTTGTAGCAGCCAATCACAGGTACCGCCACTAGCAGTGCTGGCCAATACAGGTACAATGATACGTTGTGTTGGTAGCAGTCAATCACAGGTGCTACCTCTAGCAGTACTATTCACCACAGATACAATGAGACATTGTAGTTGTAGCAGTCAATCATAGGTTAGCAGTGCTTGCCGACACAGGTACAATGATACGTTGTAGTTGTAGCAGCCAATCATAGGTACCGTCACTAGCAGTGCTGGCCGATACAGGTATAATAATTCGTTGTAGTTGTAGCAGTTAATCATAGGTACACCACTAGTAGTGTTGAACGACACAAGTACAATGATACGTTGTAGTTGTAGCAGCCAATCACAGGTACCGCCACGAGCAGTGCTGGCCGACACAGGTACAATGATACGTTGTGTTGGTAGCAGTCAATCACAGGTGCTACCTCTAGCAGTACTATTCACCACAGATACAATGATACATTGTAGTTGTAGCAGTCAATCATAGGTTAGCAGTGCTTGCCGACACAGGTACAATGATACGTTGTAGTTGTAGCAGCCAATCATAGGTACCGTCACTAGCAGTGCTGGCCGATACAGGTATAATAATTCGTTGTAGTTGTAGCAGTTAATCATAGGTACACCACTAGTAGTGTTGAACGACACAAGTACAATGATACGTTGTAGTCGTAGCAGCCAATCACAGGTACCGCCACCAGAAGTGCTATCCAATACGGGAACGTTTCATCGCAGGAGTAAAGAGTAGGCCATTGCGCATGCGCTAATGATGAACGACTCTTCATTCCTTGATTCTACTCCCACGCACGAGTTCTGAACTGATTCAAAACAGAACTAATGAACTAGTTAAGTGTTTAGTTTATGTTTAGGGTTAGCTTGAATTCATTTATATTCGGCTCTATCGTCTCAGTTTCAGACTTTTACTTTAGTGCTGTGTGTAACCTATTGCAGAAGCAAAAATTGATATGTCTAATAACTGGAATTTTGGTGTAAGCAATTTTCTTGCCAATTTTATGGGAAGTGGAAAAACTGCGAAAGCAATATGAATAACTGAAGTGTGAAAGTATTTTATTTCTCAAATATAATTATGGTAATGGTAATAAAGTTGTCATCCTCTTATTCACTCTTATTTGGCTATGAAAAAATTCATGTACAGAGTAGTGTCAATGTGTATAATAAAACTGTAAATTATCCAATACTTCGCATTTCTACTTTTATTAGGGTTTGAGGAATCAACCCTGGCTTAACCATAATAATTAATTATTTTACTTGTATTTACTAGGCCTAGGGGCAAAATAACTTTTAATGCAACATAATAACTTAGTCTACCATATTATGTCTATATTACGTCTTCTAAGCAAAAACAAATGACACATGGTTAAGATGATGAGGCCAATGCCTTTAAATTTTGTAAATGCTAAATTAACTTGAATTGAAGAAAAATTATATTTTAATAACTAAAGTTACAGTAATTTAGTTTCTATTTTAAACCACTTATAAGTCCATTTTTTAAATGTTTTTCTATTTTTTCCCAAACGATACACTGTAACTTAATTCATACAGTACAATTAGGTTTCAGATATAAATATTTCAAATGAAAAATGTAATTACCAACTAAGGAAAAACGTTTCCTTACTTTCTTAAAGTTTAGATTCCTTTGATTTTACCACAGGAGTTCTCTTTTAAACGAATTCAGTACTCGTGCGTTGGAGTAGAATCAAAGAATGAATTCATTCATTTCTGTTGCATACCCAATGGCCTAGTCTTTATTCCTGCGATGAAACCTTCGCGGCCAATACCGGTACAATGATACAATGAAGTTGTAGCAGCCAGTCACAGGTTCCACCACTAGCAGTGCTGGCCAACACATGTACATTGATACGTTATAGTTGTAGCAGCCAATACAGGTTACACCACTAGCAGTGCTGGCAGACACAGGTACAATGATACGTTGTAGTTGTAGCAGCCAATCACAGGTACCGCACCTAGCACTGCTGGAAGTCATAGGTACAATGATGTGTTGTAGTTGTAGCAGCCAATCACAGGTACCGCCACTAGCAGTGCTGGCCGACACAGGTACAATGATACGTTGTAGTTGTAGCAGCCAATCACAGGTGCCGCCACTAGCAGTGCTGGCCGACACAGGTACAATGATATGTTGTAGTTGTAGCAGCCAATCACAGGTTCCACCACTAGCAGTGCTGGCCGACACAGGTACAATGATACGTTGTAGTTGTAGCAGCCAATCACAGGTGCCGCCACTAGCAGTGCTGGCCGACACAGGTACAATGATACGTTGTAGTTGTAGCAGCCAATCACAGGTGCCGCCACTAGCAGTGCTGGCCGACACAGGTACAATGATACGTTGTAGTTGTAGCAGCCAATCACAGGTGCCGCCACTAGCAGTGCTGGCCGACACAGGTACAATGATACGTTGTAGTTGTAGCAGCCAATCACAGGTGCCGCCACTAGCAGTGCTGGCCGACACAGGTACAATGATACGTTGTAGTTGTAGCAGCCAATCACAGATGCTGCACCTAGCACTGCTGGAAGTCATAGGTACAATGATGTGTTGTAGTTGTAGCAGCCAATCACAGGTACCGCCACTAGCAGTGCTGGCCAACACAGGTACAATGATACGTTGTAGTTGTAGCAGCCAATCACAGGTGCCGCCACTAGCAGTGCTGGCCAAACAGCTACAATGATATGTTGTAGTTGTAGCAGCCAATCACAGGTACTGCACCTAGCACTGCTGGAAGTCATAGGTACAATGATGTGTTGTAGTTGTAGCAGCCAATCACAGGTACCGCCACTAGCAGTGCTGGCCGACTCAGGTACAATGATACGTTGTAGTTGTAGCAGCCAATCACAGGTGCTGCACCTAGCACTGCTGGAAGTCATAGGTACAATGATGTGTTGTAGTTGTAGCAGCCAATCACAGGTTCCACCACTAGCAGTGCTGGCCGACTCAGGTACAATGATACGTTGTAGTTGTAGCAGCCAATCACAGGTGCTGCACCTAGCACTGCTGGAAGTCATAGGTACAATGATGTGTTGTAGTTGTAGCAGCCAATCACAGGTACCGCCACTAGCAGTGCTGGCCAACACAGGTACAATGATACGTTTTAGTTGTAGCAGCCAATCACAGGTGCCGCCACTAGCAGTGCTGGCCAAACAGGTACAATGATATGTTGTAGTTGTAGCAGCCAATCACAGGTACTGCACCTAGCACTGCTGGAAGTCATAGGTACAATGATGTGTTGTAGTTGTAGCAGCCAATCACAGGTACCGCCACTAGCAGTGCTGGCCAACACAGGTACAATGATACGTTGTAGTTGTAGCAGCCAATCACAGGTGCCGCCACTAGCAGTGCTGGCCAACACAGGTACAATGATACGTTGTAGTTGTAGCAGCCAATCGCAGGTGCCGCTACTAGCAGTGCTGGCCGACACAGGTACAATGATATGTTGTAGTTGTAGTAGCCAATCACAGGTTCCACCACTAGCAGTGCTGGCCGTTGCAGGTACAATGATATGTTGTAGTTGTAGCAGCCAATCACAGGTACTGCACCTAGCACTGCTGGAAGTCATAGGTACAATGATATATTGTAGTTGTAGCAGCCAATCACAGGTACCGCCACTAGCAGTGCTGGCTGACACAGGTACAATGATACGTTGTAGTTGTAGCAGCCAATCACAGGTTCCGCCACTAGCAGTGCTGGCCGACACAGGTTCAATGGTATGTTTCATTTATTTCATTTATTTCCAACGGCAGAGCCAATTTACATGCGAGAGACATACATTATGAACTTATATTATTATACAGATGAAAAAGATTACTTGTGACTAGAGTGATAATGCTAATAATAATAATTATGCTGAACAAGTAATTATAACAGAGAGTATTAATTTAAATATATAACGAGAGATAAATAGCATAAAAATAATAACAATAACATAATTCAATAAATATTCTATACAGATGTTAAATCATAAATCATAAATCATTTATTAGCCATTGAACAAAAGTAATAGGCCGTGTCACAATAGAGCAGGTTACTTAAACTAAAAAGTCCTTTGCACAACAAAAAAACTCATCTACATTATAGAATGGGTAATTCAGCAGGTTGCTCTTAAGTTTATTCCTAAACTGGTTGTAAGGAAGGTCCTTGAGAGAGCTAGGAAGCCCATTATACATCTTTAAACCTGATGTTGGAAAACAGTTCATAGCCTTAGACAACCTTAGCCTAGGTACATCAAGTTGAGTTCCATTTCTAGTTACATAAGGGTTACGGGAACTAACAGTAGAAAACTCATGGACATTCGACTTAATACTACAAATACAAGTGTAAATATACAAATTGATAATTGTGAGTATTCCAAACTGCTTAAAAAAAGGCTTACAGTGTTCTAAGGGTCCCACCCCAGCTAGAATTCTAAGAGCTTTCTTTTGTAATATTAAAATTCTTGATACTGAAGAGGAATGACCCCACAACTTAATGCCATATGCTATATGACTATTAAAAAAAGCAAAATAGGCCAACAACAAACAATCAAAAGGTACATTATGTTTCAATTTCCTGAACAGGAACAAGGTCCTAGCCAGTCTTTTACATAGTTTGTCAATATGACTATTCCAAGTTAACTTGGAATCAATCGTGAAACCAAGCAAGTTAACATTGTTATCAACATAATCAACTAGGTCTAACTTTGCTAATGCAAAATACATTTCTTGGGTCTTGCTGACATTTAAAGCTAATCTGTTTGAGCAGAACCACTTAGACACTTCACTAAAGCCTAGCTCCATACTCTCAATAACAATATCAAGTTTCTTACCACTAGCTACTAGGGTCGTATCGTCAGCGAAAAGAATGGACTGACATTGAACGGATGCAGGCAAGTCGTTAATTAGGATTAAAAAGAGGAGGGGACCCAATCCCGAGCCCTGGGGGACCCCGTGATTAACTCTGAGAGGTTGAGAGATGAGTCCATTAAGAGACACAACCTGGTATCGGTCGATAAGATATGACCTAATTATTGCGAGAGTACGGTCCCTCACACCATACTTTTCTAGTTTGCCAATCAGAATTTCCGAGGAGACGCAGTCAAAAGCGCGCGATAAATCACACAATTTGACTGCTGTCACCCCACCAATTTCAAAACTACATAGCACAGCAGACACCAACTGCTCAACAGCGTCGCCAGTACTCAAACTCTTTCTAAAACCATATTGGTATGGGGTGAAGAGACCATTACTTTCAAAATACCTACCTAACTGCATATTAATTACATTTTCAAAGATTTTAGCGAAAACCGGTACAATAGAAATCGGTCTGTAACTCGACATAGCATCTGACTCTCCTTTTTTATAAACAGGAATAGTTTTAGAAATCTTTAGAGTGTCAGGGAAAACCCCCATGTAAAGACATAGATTCAAAAGATAGGCTACTACTTGAGCAATTGGTACAATTGAGTGTTTCAATAACTTTACTGACATACCATAATAATCAGTACTTGTGGAATTCTTAAATTTATGAACAATATTGATAATATCTAAGGCTGAGACATTAGACCAGGACAAGCAGGAAACAGGTTCAATGCCATCGGGGCCCTGGAACGCATCAACACCAGACACTGGGGCTAGAGGAACTGTTTTTACAATATTCTCAACAGATTCCAAAAAATAACTATTCAGTTCGTCCGGTGAACATGCAGGCTGTCGACGGCTGACCACTGCAGTGTCCTGTTTAATGACGTTCCACGCAGCACGACATGGGTTTGCAGCTTGACCAATGAAGTCAGCATTCATCTGTCTTCTAGCTTCAGAGAGTCCGACACGGAACTTGTTCTTAACTAAGGCATAGAGCTCCTTGAGTCTATCGTTATTACTAGGCATGTTACTCAAACAGTCACCAAGAAAAAGACGGTATTTTCTTAACCGCTCTAGTTCAGGTGTGAGGACAATCCTCTTCTTAGTCCTATTGGTTTTAGAGACGTTAGTTTTAGTTCTACCATTACGTTTGCTCCGGGAAAGAGGAAAGCAAATCTGGTAGAGATCACAGAATTCACTAAAAAATGTGTTAAAAGCTAGCTCAGGTGAGGAAACACTGTAAACATTGGTCCAATCAATTTCACTAAGTTTTCTCACAAATAAATCAAGTCTTACTGATGTAATAGGTCGATAAGGTGGTTCATTGAGCGAACTCCCACATTTGTCCCTAGGCCCACTGATAGTACCCTTTTTGATGTCTATGGAAACCCAATCCTTAAGGCTAAAAAATACATGCTTATGGTCAGAAATACTGTAGTCACTTACTTCAGAGCTGTATCTCCAACTTTCGATGTCCGTCAAAACAGTATCAAGGGGAGAATCCCCTCTTGTCGGCTTGTCAATACTAAAATATACATTGAAACTACGCAGAAGATTTCTCAATTCCAAAGCTTCGTTAGGATGAGTTAGTGGGTTAACATTGTGGTCAGTGGCAATCACAATGTAGAAACCCAAGGTTAAAAGAAATTCTAAACAGTTCTCCAACAAAAGGAAAAATCGACTCATGCTACCGCTAGGAGACCGGTACATAGAGATTATCACAATGGATAGACCTTTTAGAATCACACCTGTAAGCTCGCAATTTTTTTCTTCGCAAAAATTGTTCAGATCGAGAGGTAGAAAGTCTAATCTGTTGTTGAGGTAAATACAGACACCACCCCATGGGGAGACTCGACAAAATTTACTAGCTAAGGTTAGATCACTTAAAGCAGAAAAATAATCAGTCTCTGCATCGACGAGCCAATGCTCAGATATACAGAGTGCATCGATACAACCTTCCTCACACAGTAGTTCCAGTTCGGGTATTTTATTCCTAAGGCTTTGAACATTAATCGCACAGAGTTTGAAATCTGCAACACTCGAGTCTACTTTTGAGGTTTCCCTAAAAAAGTTCGAGAGGGAAAAAAGTCAGAACGCGCAGAACTATTAGGTTTTGGAATGAATTTCTTTACCAGGGTGCCCACTGGCCAAAAAGAATTAACTAGTACTTTGGAGGTTAGTTCTTCAGGAACCCCGATTTTAAATGACATATAGGAGTTATGTTTTGGTTTTAGAGGCACACATTCACCCTTAATTCCCGAATTATCGAGAAAATCACTAATATCGTCAGATGTACAGTCACTTGCAAGTCTAGAGACAAAAATCCATGATAGTTTACCCACTGCTCTTACCTTAGACACAGATTCCGGTCCCGTATCAGATTTAGTACCTATTATAGGTTGAGTCCTTTGTTTGGCAAGTTTGCTTCGCCCTTTCTTATTTACTGTTCGCCACTGTTGTTCCGATTGGTGTTCACTTATGTTATTCTCACCAACTAAGGCTGGAAAGTTTGTAACATAATCGCTATCGTTCATTAAGGTTATGTTATAAGGTTATAACATAGTAATCTAATAAATATTTAACAATGAGATGATAACAATGATATTGCAAAATGGTAACGAAAGTACAGATATCAACATTCAAAAACAGAAAAAAACAACAAAACAAAGGACACCAGCTGGCTGAGGGCCACCGATCACCGGGTGTGGTCCTTTAAGGGCACCACTAAAAAACAAAAATCACGAACACCAAATTGCATGACCCTTTAAAGGCGCCATCAAGATAACTGCACAAAACTATCTGTGATGTAAGCTGATAGCTCGGAGGTCTCTCTTGAAGGAACAGTATGACATGCTGAAGAAGTCGAAACATGGAGGCAGCGCGTTCCCGTGTTGCTGAATTCTCAACATAGTTGAATTAGCATGGTAAGCAGTGGATGTTGAGGGTTTGGCAAATAGAGAAGTGGATCTCGTACCAGTAGGAGTCCTGAAGTTGATCCTTTGAAGAAGTTCCGGACAGTTGAGATCTGAGTTCACCAAACGGTAGAGAATAGCACATCTTGGTTGAACCGCCTGGCCTCTAAGGATGGAAACATCAGTGCTACTGCTACTTCTTGGACCGGTGTCTCAAGGAACCTATAACCAATAAGGGTTCCGGCAAATCTTAAGAACCGTCGTTAGATCCTTTCTATTTCTTCACGTAGATAAAGTTGATGAGGAGACCAAATTATAGAACAGTACTCTAGATGAGGGCGAACCAGGGCACAATACAAAAGCCTGGCAGAGTATATATCATTGAGGTAGCGTGATAGTCTGTAAATTAGGCCAAGGATCTGAGCTGCTTTGTTAAATAAATAAATAAATAAAAATGCCTTTATTTTCAAGCGTTCCTCAGTTACAAACTGGTTTTCAGGATAACTCAAGTCAACAATGATTACAATACAAGAGAAAACTTATTTACAACAATTCCTCTCATTAATTATATCTTTCAATTTTTTCTTAAAACCTAGCAATGAATATGATTTGAGGATACCGGGGAGGTTGTTGTAGAGCACTGGACCAAAATATGAAAAACTCTTTCGGCCCAGTTCAAGCCTAACTCTTTGAAAGTGAAGGTTCTGATTACGGCTGATGGCCCGTTGTGAAACCTCATCACGGTGCCGCAGTCTTTCACTCAGGTAACGTGGCTCCCCGAGTGCAAGGACTTTATGGGTCATGCAGTTGGTCATCAAATTGCAAAAATCCCCCATGCGAAGCATGTTAACAGCATCACGATACTCCGACACATGGTCTCTTCGCCTCAGAGAGAAAACATACCTCAGTGTTGAGTTCTGTAGCTTTTGAACTCTCTGAGCGTCATGCATCGTGATGCTGTTTCCATATGCAGGGTAGCAATAAAAAAAAAAAAAACAGATAATACCAAAGAGTGCATGAGCTGAAGTTTTACAGCTTCTGGCAACAAACTCCTGAATCGATACAGACCCCTCAACCTGCCAACGGCACGCTGGATGTTGTGAGTTACGTGGTCTGAAAAAGAGAGATCACGGTCCAAGACGACTCCAAGTGTTTTGACTTTATTGCAAATGTATCCGCATATTATCCACTTTGTTGCATATTATCCGGACGTGGGCATCCCAACCAAGAGATTGTGTAAAGGTGATTCCCAGATCTTGTAGTTGTAGCAGCCAATCACAGGTTCCGCCACTAGCAGTGGTGGCCGACACAGGTTCAATGATACGTTGTTGTTAAAACCGTAATCGACTCTGCGGTTTGGTAATCTTGCCTGCCTTTGTGTTGCGGTTTAAACTTAGTGTTGCAGTACTTCAGACATTTTTAATATTTAACTACTGAAAGGAAATGTCAATATTCTCTTTAATATGGCTGTTTCTATGAAATATATATTTATAAAATAATTTGTATTAATCTGGAAATAAACAGGCAAGCGTGTTTCTTTTCCTACTTTTTTTATCCTCCATTTTTAGCCCCCGAACTGTGTTTTTTTAAGACTTAATACAGGTACATACCTTAGTCCAAACAGTTCAATGAACATTGTTACATTGAACTGTTTGGACGAAGGTATGTACCTGTATTAAGTCTACTTTTTTTCTCAGCTTGGGTGCTTCGTAGGAGAATTCCGCTTATAACGTTAGAAAAGTATCGTCATGTAGATTAGTAGAATCCCACTGTAATTTACATGGGCCCTCAAGGGATACGCCTTATAGGCATTGAAAGATTTCTTGTTAATTTTATGGGAGAAGGATAATTGATTAAATCATTAGACAGCTGTTGTTATAAGAAATGCTAGCGCATCAGGTAGAACGGAAGGTTCATTTATAAAACATTTGAAAACTAATTGGCTCAAGATCAACTGATTTGATCAAATTTCTACCAGGGAGCGATCTATAGTAATAATAAATCTATAATTACAGTACGACAATTTCTAGATATATATGATTAGTGCAAGACATTGACTATTATAATTGTTTTTAAGTCTTACAAGAACTAAAATATTAAGAAATTGATATCAATATTTATTTGCTATAAAAATACATAAATGATGATATTATCATAACAATATTTCGTCCTATAACATTATTTTGTAGTCATTATTATTTTGTTGTTGTTACTTTACAATTTGCTTTCATTTGAAACTTTAAACATTCATTAAATATCATCATGCAGGACAAAGTAAAGTAAAGATTTTATTATGTATTTTAAACACACAAATTACTCTTGCAGATATTAATATGAATACATTAACTACAAGAAAACACTTATAATTATTAAAAAGTTATTTTTATGTAAAGTAAAATAAAATCAAATAAAAACGTTCCGCAATGCTATTTTTTCTAAGGCATAAAATATATAAACCCCAATTTAATTTCTTGATTTATCTTGAACTGATTCAACCCTTGTAACAAACCACCAAACCTACAAAGGGCCCTTGTGTAATCCACCTGTTAAGATAAACACGGCCGGCGCAACGCGTCCGTTACGAATTTACGAGCTTTTCGCGATCTAACTTGACTTATTCATGATGGTCTGACCAATGATAAATCTCCAGCTGACTGACACCCACCTTCTTTAGTATATTCATGCGGAGGCAGTATTCTTAAAAATCCAAGAAACATCAAGAACACTTTTAACTTTATCAAAATATACAGGGTGAATCTCGTAGGATGTCCTAAATGGATTACAGACAAACGCTTGGTCTTATAATCTCCAAACAAAATTATTTTCTAATAAATGGCCCCAAGAAATATGGTAAAAATATATTTCACTATGTATAAATACAGGGTATTCCAAAAAATAGCGGTCACATGTTCGAATCTCAGTATTTTTAAATGTAAACATATGCAATGTAGTAAATCATTTTAAAGTTATTGTAAAAAGCAACATATTGGTGAAAACAGAAATTGGATATCTTCAACCGTTTCAAAATGGAAGCCATTTATTTGAAAACTATCAATTTTTTTATATAAAGAGGTTGGCGGACCTCTTTATAAAAAATTGTTACGGTATAGCCTGTATTTCAGTAACCAATGAGCCTAGAATCACTCTGATTCAAAATTTTCAATCCTTACTAACTAAGCTTTACCACAATATGTTGCATGTAATGATTATTTAACAAAATAAATTTTCCAAAATATTTAATTTTTTAAATTTATAATTTTTCATTATTAAAAAATTTCAAATTGTAACATATGCCAAGTATATCATTTTAAAGGTCTTTTCTTCCTATCAACTTTCTCATTCAATCGTTTTCGTTTTAATTAGCAAATATACTACTCTCCCTTTAAATGCATGTTATTTTTTACAACACATTTTTGTAAGATCCAACTCCTTTTAACTAATGCGTTGAGAAAATACATGTGTTTAAATGGGGAAGATGCATAATAAGTATAAATTAGAAAGTTGTTAGAAATCATAAGACCTTTAAAATAATGTGTGATTAGTACATGTTACTATCTGAAATTTTTGAATCATAAACAAATGTGTATTTTATAAATATTTTGAAATTTTATTCTGTTAAATAATTTTTTGTGGCAAAGCTCAGTTATTAAGGAGTGCAAAATTTGAATCAAAGTGATTCTAGTTCTTTACAATAACTCTATACTAATTTAGATCTCCTGAACAGATGACCCTAAGCATTGAATTAATATTGAAGTATGCTCAAGCTAACTTTAAAAACCTACGTCAAAATAATGATCCATAGCGTAAACGAACTAGATGCACGCCACACGTGCAGTACCTTAACTCGAAGGACCTTTGCACCCTAAATCAGACGCATTGTTGTCAAACAAACGTTAGCACGTTGAGGGTTCGTGTGCACCTAAAAAGACTAAAAACCACATTTAAAGTTGGTGGTACTTACAACCTACAAATACGATAATGTTTAAATTTTATATATTTTTACCATATGCCATTAAATTGATGGGTAGTGCCCATTACTGACAAGTAAAATGGTATAATATGTTTACATTTTCAGTATTTTCACCATATGCCATTAAATTGACGGGTGGTGCCCATAAGCGAAAAGTACAATGCTGTTTACATTTTTCAATATTTTCGCCATTTGCCATTAAATTGATCGGTGGTGCTTATAACCCACAACATCGGTGGTGCTATAACATAATGCAGATTTAAATAATTTAATTATTATTCTAAGAAATATAAAAATCCCAATTTGTTATATCGGATTAACGTGGCCAGACACGACACGACCGGCTGGAGTGGAGGGGGGGCCCAGGGCAAATGCATCTGGCGTTGAATATTCATCCCAGGGCCAGCCAGTGAATACGAAACTGCATTTTGTTATCTAGAATCATTTAAGCTTAAACTTGATTTGTCCTCTCTAAAAACCTGTTTCTCGGAATGTTCTAGTGGACGTTTAAATTTGATTACTTCAATGCGATTAGCAAATATACTTTATTGGGTGTAAAAGGATATTCTTGTTGACCTAATTAGTCGCCGTGACAATTTTAAATGCGTAAAACTAAATTTTTAGCTTTTAAGATTTTTATAGTAACGATTTTTGAATGTAATTACTTAACAATATAGAAAATACTAAAAGCATCTTGATGAAATCGGACTAAGCAATATATTAAATTTTCACCCCCTTTTCTTTGTCATCATTTTTATGCGTCTCTTTGATTACGAATAAATGTTTGATGTTAATGTACAGATCGACATAAGTATGTGATAGGTAGTAGTTTCAATTCTATTATAAATAAATTATTATAAACATGCGTGTGTCTGATATTTATTGTTCTTACAGTGAGTCCGAACATTCGTGGCGAACTTGTTCTGCGAACACAAAAATCAACAAACATTCTTAACGAACAATTTACTGACCATATGATTCACATTATAAAAGGTTAGCAACGAACAAACAAAAGTTCGAAAGAAGTTTGTTTGGCGAACATGTTCGGCCAGTGCGTACGCGGCTTTACATTTTAAACAAAAATCAAATAATAAAATCTTAAACATCCAGGTTTCAAATTAAAATTCAGGTTATAGACCAATGAGAGCTCGGCATTAGACAAAAGCAGTGTTGCAATAGAAATTAAAATTCATTTATGAAAAAGGTTCATAACCAGTTAATGGAGTGGAGAAGTAAAAGTGGTGTTAGTTCGTTTTCAGAGAATTTTTTCCATTACATATTTTAAAGAATTGGTTAAAGATAAGAAACCTAGTTCTTTTCTGTCTTACTATTCAATGATTAAATCTAGTCAGTATAAAACATCAAGTAAACATTTCAAAATAGACGATACATTATGATAATTTAGTCAAGTATAAAAAACATCTTCTATCTTTCAAACTAAACATGCAAAAAGTTTTTAATAAGTCAACTACAACTACAACGACAAAAATGTCAAAATTTGAATCATCTATCACATTTAATGTAGTCTGACTTCACAACTACACAACACCCTTTTCAGATCTCATTTCAAAAGCAACAATTTACTCTATACCTTTACCCCTGTAGATAAATAAATACATTATCCCTGACTTTAGGTCAAGGATAACAAAAACAAAGGAGGGTTATCTGTTTTATGCAAACTAACCGAAAAAACAGTAAAGTATTGTGACGATAAGTCACAATACTACTGACTACTAATATTCTAATTAACACACTATTCTACTACTACTACTATTCTAATTGACAATACTATTTTAAAGTAGTGACTTATCGTCACAGTATACTGCCTTGAATGAAATTTTATTCATAGTTATATTTAATCTTACATTTTATATTCCTTAACTGGATGTAACATGTGCTTTGCCTCGGAATTTTATCTACAAAAATATTTTAATTTCAAACAATAATAATGCTAGTTTATTCACACCTCTCACTTCTTTGCGGCATAAATTGTTTGCCTCACTCACTTGGCTCAGTGTGCAGTCCCTTTTAAAACATAGGAAATATAATAAGTGGTAATACTGATAAACAATTTTTCAGTGCTGCATTAATTTGTTTTTATGTCGAGCTATATAGACGAAGTAATCATTTGTCCAATCTGTGTTTATGAGAATAGCATGAAACCTAGAAATCTAGTAGAGAGCAGCCCTGTTATAAGATAAATCTAGTTAATCATTGATACTTTTCTTTATTCGTTCAAATTTAAGTTAATATTTATAGTGATTTTTTACGTGATGGAGTAGCACATTCAAATACAAACATTAAAACATTTCCGTTTATGTTACAGTATAAGTAGGATAGTCAATTGCTTTTTAACGTATCATAAGAGCAACCACACTCTTGCATCTACATAACTAACATGTACTGGAGCAATCTAGGGGCTAACAGTGACAGTAACAGCCCACTTATACATCAACGGTAACACATGACCGCGCTTGAGTATTCATGCACCGTGGATAACGATCTCCCACCAAACTATATGATAAACACTCACTGGATTAACGGTTACTGTTAATGAAGACTGTTTAGCAATTAAGGTTTTTCAATGAATACATAATCTAATTTCAAAGAGAACTCATTATCCAAATATTTATTAATAACTTTTATGATTGTGAGATTACTTAAAATCTATTTTACCCTAATTTCGTTAAAACAATAAATGTTTTTGAGTATAAAAAGTAGGAAAATATAAAAACGAAAAGTGTGAAGCCAAGCTAAAGCATAATTGAATTTTGTATTTTTTCTTTCATTATGTTATCTTTTGTCTTTTAAAACCTCAAACAATGATAACGATTGAGCAGCCCAAGAAGTATCAATTATCACTCACGATCCTGAGGTCATATATTCAACCGAACAGAGTAGGTCCTGGCCTTATTGGGGAGCCCAAGAAGTATCAGTAGTCATTCACGATCTTGAAGTCGTATATTCAAACCACGAGGGTTGGTCCTGGACCTATAGGGCAGCCCAAGAGGTATCAATAATCACTCACGATTCTGAGGTCGTCTATTCAATCCACGAGCTTTGGTCGTGGATCTGTTGCCTTATGGTATTGGACTATTAATTAATTATGTAATCTAACAACAGGCTTACGTTAGATAGTAACAAGACAGGTTGTGGACTATTTCCTATCGACACCTTACCAAGATAATTCCACAAAAAAAAAGAAAAGAGTTTCATAATCGATTTTAAGAGACAATGCACATTATAAAGTTAAATAAATCAAAGAAACGTTTATTATACAATTCGTCAGGAAAATACATATCTTATGAGGAAAATGTACACTTAAGCCTGCAATTAAGGCGCGTCTAAAATCGTGTGCAAGTCCCCCAGGGATTATATACTTAACCGGTGATGTAATAATTTAATTAAGAGGTTACCTCGGGGCCTCTGTGCTAGAGTTTCTCATTATTCGGGCTGTGGCTGTGATGAGTTCTGCCAGCATGCCAGTGATATTGTTTAGTGTTAAACATTGAAGTTACATCTAATTCGATCGCCTACATCAAAGCATCTGCATTCCTATATTCAATACCAGCAGTGATAAGATTAGAAATTTTAAATTAGGATTGAGGTTTAAGGTTTAACAGTCTCAGATTGGCATTTAAAAATTTGTCAAATATTGAAATCAAATTTTTTTTAATATTACTTAAAATCCTGTTACTTTTATAACATTCATATTGTAAAATGAATTGATTTACTTATAATTTATTTATTTTTACCATAAATTTCAAAAATATCTGACACACTTTAGCAACTTGAAACTTCGTCAATTTGAGTGATATGTTATAGGCTACCCTGAGAGCATTGGAACACTGAATATCCAGCAAAATATTGACAAAATAATACCAGTTTATGCAGAACGTAAAATCGAAAAAATATAACAATACGATGTGGGTCCTATATAGGTTAGTTTTCCGCCTGTGTGCCTTTATATATAATTAAATCCACTAATATTATAAATTGGGAAGTAAGTTTGTTTCTTATGCCGCTGAGCGAAAACTATTAAACTTATCAAGCACAAATGTTGTGCGAAAAAAATTAAGATGATTACTTAAAACCAATTAAACAGGTGGCATTCCTTAATCAATATTTAACTATATGAAGAGGTGAGTGAGCGGTGTAAATTTATCTCGGGGCGAGGGAGCGAAAAATAAGATCTCGCTCTTTGACGCGAGCGAAGCCGTCGGTAATGCTGATCCAATATACAGGGTGACTTTAAATTCCATCCCCTAACTTCATAAAATGGCTAATTAAGCAAAAATAAGCCACAAAATAAGCAAAATAAGCAATAAGCAAAATATGGCAAATAAGCAAAAAGATCATATGAATTTATGGCCTAGTATGCATATATACCCAGATATTTGGCTTTTTTTCACGTAATAATTTTTAATTCTGTGACGGATTGTTGTAGGAACTTCATATTTGGCATGGGTACCTTTTTAATACTAACGTATATTTCCAAATAAAACGTAATATTTTCCTATGTGTATTTTCAAAATGGCGGCCATTTTAAATTTACAAATTCAAATAACTTAAAACAGGTATGTTTTATCAAAATTTTACAAGAGACAAAAAGTTGATAACTTTAATTATTTTAGTCTCTTGTAGATAAGCGGAGCCCCATAATAATTCACATCGGCTTCCAGGTCTACCGCAAACAGGCTTTCAAAGTTTTTAGGTAAATCTTATGGAAGAAGTGTAATTTATAGAATCATCATTAGACAGATGTTGTATTTACAACTAATATAGTATATTTCGACACTAGTCCGGAAAGTGGTCGATATCGGTAGGTGCATGATAGAGTTTCAAGTACGAGGAGTACTTTCAGACGAGTTTTGAACAGGACTTCATCATACCACTTTTAATAAATATGCAGTTTTGGGTCCCTTATCAGTATAGTTTGAGTATCAAACAAAATTAACAATTTTAACTTAAAATATCATGGTCGAACCTTAAATGTTTTGAGACTTGGTAAACTACAAACTCATTCAGCGAACACAACGAGGGGGTTGGGGCGGAGTTCTAAATTATCCTGTTCAGTGCTTGAGATTTTTACAGCAATTAACAAGTTGGGCTAACCACTGAGGGGGTAAGGGGGGCCTCCATTGAGTCGTAGACGAGTTTGGACCCATTTACCCCTTCTTACGTTGCTATTTGTTACGTTGTTTCGTTGTTTTCAGCTGTCAATATTATAGGTAGTTTTTATAAACATGATCCTTCTCCAACATATTGGGGTGTGGGAGATATTTAAACATAAACAAAAAATTTAAACTTGTGACGAACATGTTCGAGTTCCAGATTTCCTTAAATGACATTTTTTACATCTTGTAATGTTTTTCAGTGAGCGACTCTTAGTTAGCTGTTATTTTTAAGCCAAACCTATGCCTTGTTAAAAATAAACAGTTCTTATGTAAATTAATTAAAAGGAAACTGTTACCAATAATATTATAAAACTAATAATTTAAAAAATATTTTGTGATATGAAATTACCAGCTGGTATGCAGCAGTGAAATAAAACAACGAAAAAGCCAAGAAGCCCATCCTAAATAGAATATTAGAAAGTCTAAACAAACCCTTCAAACCACTATTTATGGCCACTCCCACGAAGGATCAAGTTTTAAAAAACGGGCCATAATAAAATTTACTTCGAAAATAAACATCATTGGAGGTTTGTTATTGTAATTTTTTTGCTAGAAACAATCGGCTGTTTAAAAATTTTATAATGAAATGCCGTAAGTAGAATAGTGAAATTGGTCGCAGTGTCAAATCTTGGAAGTTTCTTTCCCAGTCATTTTTGTAATTTTTTCCATACTGTTTAAACAGCCCATCGGGAATAGAATAGTTTCGATCACAACCAACTATTCTGAAAACAATGGTTATGGCGAGAGTATGATGAAAATGTAATACTAGTAAGTAATCTTAAAATAAATTTATTAAAATTTCATTGTCTGTTACATTTAGCGCAAGGAAAACATTTTCAGAAGTTTTTTTCGGGGCTAAAGAAAACGCTAACTTTGTAGACTTTTTGCAGGAAAGTAAACGGATTTTCTGCGTGCAGTATGATGAACAAACATTTTTATAATTCTGCACGAATTCATGTTGTTTTTTTGTTCTCTCAATAGTAAGGAAAATGTTTCTTTTTTGTCCTAGGACTGAAAAATAAGCTTGAATAATTTTAAGTCCTAGGAATGAAAAGTGAATTGATTGATAAGTGTTTTTTATTAAATTTCTATGCAAAGTAGTTAAATTCAAACGTTATAAAAACATTGAATTTACTTTGTAAATATAACCTCAAAAATACAACGTTATAGTTAATATTTTTTACTTTCTCCCTCTATACCATAGTATATGGAGAAAGTATTGTTTTCGTCAAAATTTCCGAATTTGAGTTGTTGGTGGATTTATCAATTTTGGTTCCCCCTGAACCCAAAAAAGTGGTTTTCGGAGTGTGTGTGTGTGTGTGTGTGTGTGTGTGTGTGTGTGTGTGTGTGTGTGTGTGTGTGTGTGTGTGTGTGTGTGTGTGTGTGTGTGTGTGTGTGTGTGTGTGTGTGTGTGTGTGTGTGTGTGTGTGTGTGTGTGTGTGTGTGTGTGTGTGTGTGTGTGTGTGTGTGTGTGTGTGTGTGTGTGTGTGTGTGTGTGTGTGTGTGTGTGTGTGTGTGTGTGTGTGTGTGTGTGTGTGTGTGTGTGTGTGTGTGTGTGTGTGTGTGTGTGTGTGTGTGTGTGTGTGTGTGTGTGTGTGTGTGTGTGTGTGTGTGTGTGTGTGTGTGTGTGTGTGTGTGTGTGTGTGTGTGTGTGTGTGTGTGTGTGTGTGTGTGTGTGTGTGTGTGTGTGTGTGTGTGTGTGTGTGTGTGTGTGTGTGTGTGTGTGTGTGTGTGTGTGTGTGTGTGTGTGTGTGTGTGTGTGTGTGTGTGTGTGTGTGTGTGTGTGTGTGTGTGTGTGTGTGTGTGTGTGTGTGTGTGTGTGTGTGTGTGTGTGTGTGTGTGTGTGTGTGTGTGTGTGTGTGTGTGTGTGTGTGTGTGTGTGTGTGTGTGTGTGTGTGTGTGTGTGTGTGTGTGTGTGTGTGTGTGTGTGTGTGTGTGTGTGTGTGTGTGTGTGTGTGTGTGTGTGTGTGTGTGTGTGTGTGTGTGTGTGTGTGTGTGTGTGTGTGTGTGTGTGTGTGTGTGTGTGTGTGTGTGTGTGTGTGTGTGTGTGTGTGTGTGTGTGTGTGTGTGTGTGTGTGTGTGTGTGTGTGTGTGTGTGTGTGTGTGTGTGTGTGTGTGTGTGTGTGTGTGTGTGTGTGTGTGTGTGTGTGTGTGTGTGTGTGTGTGTGTGTGTGTGTGTGTGTGTGTGTGTGTGTGTGTGTGTGTGTGTGTGTGTGTGTGTGTGTGTGTGTGTGTGTGTGTGTGTGTGTGTGTGTGTGTGTGTGTGTGTGTGTGTGTGTGTGTGTGTGTGTGTGTGTGTGTGTGTGTGTGTGTGTGTGTGTGTGTGTGTGTGTGTGTGTGTGTGTGTGTGTGTGTGTGTGTGTGTGTGTGTGTGTGATTTTAATTAAATTTGGCACATAGGTCCAAATCCACGATAATTCCAGGCGTTTTTTCACTTTTTTGAATTTTTGATTTTTAAGGGTATTTTACCTCCAAAAACCCTCAAAAATCGTCAAAAATCAAAATTTCTCAAAAACGGCTATAACGATTTTGATTAAAATTTTGTGGTTTATTAAGCTTAAAATGGTGAATAAAATGACACCACCCGCATCTCCGGGAAAATCCGCGTTCAAAAGTTATGGAGTAAAAAGTGTTTCAAAAATCACTTTTTTGGATTTTCAAAATAGCTGTTGTCTTGAAATAAATTTTACTTATCACCATTAAATCAAGCTCAAAAAACTAAATAATCCAGTATTTTAAATTATTGCTCTACGTCAAGTGGTTGTGGAGAAAATTATATCTTTCGTTTAGCGGTAAACGCAGTACGTTGTTAAAAGTCACAGGCGCGCGTAGGGTCAAACGAGCGCTGCTCAGCTGGTAGCTATCCGACTGAGTCATCAAGACATTAATGTTTGAAGCTTTTAACATCTTTTTATATTGTTGGGAGAAAGTATGTGTCAGTTAACTGATACCGTTTATTTACGATTAAAGGTGTAATTCCCATTATGATAAAAATCAAGTTGTTCATCACTCGGAGCAAAAGTGTCCTTTTGGTGCGCAATCTTTTTTTTATATATATATTTAAGCAAGAAAAAAGCCACTTTTGCTCCTAGTAATGATAACTACTATTTTAAAAATAATTGGGTCCAAACCAACGATGGTCGATTTTAGACCAAGGAACGATACCTGGTACCTGGCTGACTCGCTCATTCGTTCATCACTAATTCTCCAACTTCCTCTTATGCTAGAGAGTTGACATTTGGTTCACTAATTCTTTTGTCCCAAATAGGAAAAAGTGATAGTTTTTATTCCGAGCTGACTTTCGGGCCCCGCCACAATGGCTTTTGAACTCTCCATGTTATTCTTGGACACAAATTTTAAATATAGACAATTTCTTAAACATATGTTACTTTTGGATTACTTTATTACAACATTTATACAACAGAGTGCAATTACTGCTGAAGTAGGAGGAACTCTGTCACTGGAAGGCATAATTATCAAAATAAATCAATTTCTAAGTGCAATAACACTCCTATTATGGCATTAGCTATCTCTATCAGTTTCGATTTGAAATAGTTTGTATTAAACAGACGTACCAGCCAACATATTTGCCTTTTCAGTGACTTCTAAATGGAAATTAAATTTATCCCACATCTATATAACAAGTAAACCCCTAACACACTACCTATCAGAACGTATCGTCTCTCCTTTGCGCTACCACGTTGAAATTCAGCAAAATACCTGCTTCTTTTAGTTCTAAGTAGGAAAGAAATTAGTTTTTTAATTGAGATTTGATTTAAGGGTCGTACTACGCAGGCTTTTAAAGTTACCATGTTCTTAAAAACACAGTTTAGGTTTCTATGAAACTTTGATTGCTTAAACATGGCAGATATTTTTTTAAACCATGTTACTTATGGAATCAATAATTTTTAAATAAGTAAATAATGTAATTCAGTACTACTGCCCTGAAAGGCGTGTGAGTTAATCAAGCGAACAAGCCCGGGTCAATCGACTCAGAGACGCGAATGAACTATAATCCTTGAGGCAAGTGACCAGAGTGAACTAGCTAAACCTGGCAGTACTCCAAGAATTTCGAACCTATTCATACTTACATTTCCGTAGCGAAGCATGGGTTACTGCTAGACCCTGGCATTGGTTTCTCCAACTTCCTGGTATGCTAGAGTGGTGAATTTTTTTACAAATAATCTTTGGATTCCATATAGAAAAACGTTATTCAGTTACGACCTCTGGGCACAACCCACTTACTTAGAAATTTCCCATGTTATTGTTATGGACGCTATTTTAACTAAGCTATATGATAACACTTAAACATAAATTAGATTTTTATGATGTTATGGTGTTATGATCATGATCTTTCAACAGAATGCAGTGCTCATTACTGTTTAATTAACGTAACAGTACATAGTCACCCAGGAGCACCTTATTAAAAAGTTCTTTATTAGTTACACTCACTTTTCACATGACATTAGTTATTTTATTGGTTATTCATCAGTTTAATTTTCACTTTTTTTCCTACTGGAACACAGTAAATTTATTAAATATTGATATTGATTCTATTTCATATTTTACTAGCTTTTCCCACAGTCAATGGTTTTGTTCTGAGTTTATTTTTATTTAGTATTTTTATTTTGAGTTCCCATAAAGGCGCGGCGGATTAGCTTGTCTAATATGAACAACACATTTGTGATAATTGAGTGTCAAAAAACGGAGAAACAAGGAATTTTATGCTCAAAATCATGCAAATTTGCAGTCTCCCTTAAAAAATCTTTATTTTAATAAAAAAGTTATAGTTTCTTCGTTTTTTGTTACTCTATCTTCATAAATTGTATGTTTTTTTTTTTTTTTTTTTTGTTATTTCATTGTGAAACTTTGGTGTCTTTAGTAAATGTTAGAGATTTTTAGATATTGAGCTTATAAGTTCAAAATTACAATAAGTTTAAAACAGCAAAAGAAAAGAAGGTCAAAATTCATGATATGCTTGTTTTTACCGTTTAAATGACATGGTTAAATTTTGTTAAAGGGACATCATATTATGCATAAAAAATTGCAGAACATTACTTGTTTGCTAGAAATCAACATATTCATTTTTATGAAATGAATACAATTATACATAAATAAGAAGAGGCGACACACTTTAGTTTTTAGAATATTTTTGTTTTCAACTAATCAAAAATTGGTATAAAATTGGTATGTTTTAACAAACGAGACATTTCTCGTTTGAATACATGAGAAATCGCACGAACCATAACCAAAGAACTGATATATTTTGCCACTTTCTGTTTTGAATAGCATTTCGTTTTGTATTTTGTTTATTTTTATTTTTTTTTATTACAAATTTAATACTTGCGGTGTGTCCTTTGCCAACACATTCAGTCCACCAAATTCTTTTACTAACCTAGTATTTAGTTACGTTAAAAAATAGCAATAAGATGACATAGTTTTCAATCCCTTAAATGTACTTAAAGCATATTACCTAATACTAAGTCGGTAATTTTAAAGCAGTTTTAGCAAATGTGGATTGGAATCCACGTTTCAACAAGTAACTTCAATCATGACCATCCAAGCGTAGAAAACAAAAGGAACAGGAGGTCGCCAATCAGTTTTTATTCGAAAAAATGTTTTATTTTTAGTAACGATACAGTACCTAATGAACTTGTTGCTCGAAATCGTGCAATTTATATTGATGCAATAAAAAAAGTTTATTTAGTTTTAAATCAATGACATCCAACCAATCCAATATTGTGAATATCAGTAATCACAAAAACTATACATATTAACAGCCAACTGTACATTGACAGATGTTTAACATGCCCATCCTAATCCATATAAGATAATATCCCAAGCATTATCCCAATGGTAATCTAATGGCAAAATTTCAAAATTATTTTGTCGATAGCGCCCTTATTTTAAGTCAGGTTCTCGTCAATTTTTGGCGGAAACAACTAAAAACCAAGCCCTATCCAACGACACAAAACACTTGAAAATCAATCGAGTATTGTAGGAGGAGTGCTCTTAACAAAAAAGCCTTAGTGTATTGAATAAGTATAGATACATAAATAAGATAAGTGACATCAAGCACACTTAAGATACTAAGCCGTAATTAATCTATTTTGGCACCCAAGATGCGTAAAGACAAACGATGAAACAACATTATAAAGACGTAACAACAGTCATGAATATGTGGATTAGATAACGTGCACAGAAGCAGGTCATATGGTGGTTACTTATAGCCCCTGCATTGCTCTGGGATAGTCCATTCAGGGCGTATAATGATTCCTACCTAAGTAACAGCTCCTTAAATATCACACTGCAGTGTCTGAGCCTCCCTTAATATAATTTAAACCTTGGTGGCGGTGGGCAAATGCAGCTCATGAGCCAGTTCGATGACCTCAGAATCGTCACGAGGTACCGTTACACGAAGTGAAGTCACCAAACCGGCTTGACAGGCCTACTAGGTGATTACTCATGACGTTATCCAAATGACTATCGTCAGTCTTTACAGTTTTTAATATTTTGTCCGAAAATTGTACAAGTCCTCAAAGTCACAGAAAAAGTGGAAAACAAACCTTGTCCCCTGTAACCTTGGAGATTTTAAAGAAAATCTTTGAGAAAACTTAAAAAATGCCAAAGATGTTAAAGTTTGCTGTGACGTTAAAACTCATAAGATCTTGTGTAAGAATTGATCACCTACCACTCCTGTCGATAATATCATCAACGAAAATTATCAAATTTTGCTTAAGTACACATTTCCCAAGTTCTCTAAAGAAAAAAACTTAATTTCGGTGTTTTTTTTACTTCTTCTGTGCTCCTGGTGACTTGTAAAATGTCATACATTTGTTTTTTTAGATGACCTTAAAGACTTGTAAAATTTCAAACATTTAGATTTTTCTGCTGATCTTGGAAAGCTTGTATTTTTTTTTGCAAAAAGTGATTTTTTTATATTCCTCCAAACTTAGAAAACTTAGAAAAATTTTACAGTCAGACATGTTACAACATGTCACTCAAATGAGTTTTAAAAAAGTTATAAAAATTTACAATTTTCTTCTAAGGCAAACATCACACGGAATATAATAAATATCAACGTTCCTTATAATGCTTTTCAAGACTAAGAATTTTTATACAATCAAATTTTAAAACGTAAGGTAAACTTCAAACGATATGATGAGTTACAAAAAAAATTATTTACACTAAGAGTGAGTATGAATGGTAACTTAAAATTTTGATGAAATTTCTAAGAATGCTCGTTGGAATTTGAATTAGTAATTTCGAAGACAGTCCATATTGCTTACTGAAATTTATTGCTGATTTAGGGATAGTTTCTCTGGCACAGAATCATAATCTAATAACTTTGATTTTCCGGCCTTTTTTATCTTTGTAATAACTTATTGTTGCCACACAAATATTTCTTTCGGTTTGTATTCAATTGGCTTTTGCAAATTTGAAAGAGGACATTTTGGTCTATTATTGTGCCATTCCTTGGGCCTTCTTTGATGGTTATCATGTCGGCTGACCTTTTCCCTCCTACATCTGATAACCCATGTACTATCTCGAATACATACAATTTCAAGAGGTGTTCGGCAATCATAGATATGATATTGTGATGTCTGGCATTTATTTTTGTTTTTCTGACTCTGGAAAGAGTTCTCACTGTGCCAGCGCCGACAGCGATTTCCGTCCTGCGATGTGCCCGGAACTTACTTGGACTGGCAATGGTAAATAAGTAAGACACAGATGGATGGATATGAGATGAAGAACTTCTTGTCAGGTTTAAATAGTGGGGATGAGACAGGGATTTCTAGTTTCTTTTTTGATTCTTTCATTACCCATGTATGTTAAATATGCTTCCATCATTAAACGTTACTTCAAGGTATTTTATAAGTTTGTCCTAAAAAGCTATTGATTTTTCTTTCGATAAGCCTTTCTTTTTCTAGCTGATTCAATCAGTCTATTTCTTTGATCCGACTGTCTGCCGATTAAAATCGGTGGTGAATTATTCACACCTTTTCTTTGATATTTAAGTTCTAAATTGAACATTTTGCTACTGATCTCTTTCTTTTTTGTGATCGGCAAGCTTTTTCCTTTATTTTGTATCTTGATTTTGATACAAAATTGTATATTTTATATAATATAATTAAAAAAACAATAAATTAATAAATTATGAAAATAATACATCTTGTTTTACACAAAAATATATGCAAATTTAATCGATATCCTAATTCGAATAACTTTCTTTCTTTTAATAGTTTTTGCAAAATATTCCAGTATCAAAGCAAAATATATTGTATCAAGGGGCTATGGAAAAGTGGTTTTGATTAGATTGGCCTTGAAAAGAAACAAAATGTAGATTTTTGCTTAACAATATTGTAAAGGTTAAAAGATCAAACAAGATATTTAAAAAATGCAATACATGGGGGGTATTCTATGAATATTGGAAAATAGCTCATTGATACGTCGGATTTTTGATTGATTTTTATTATTATTTTGTTCCTGACATAATGTTTTCATGCGGAGCACTGGGCTATGGGCACCGTCGTAGCAAGTCCACGGGGAAGGATCTGATCACTTTTAGCTACAAGTGGGACTTCAAATGAGAAGTGGGACACTACCATAAAATGTATCGAACAAGGCTAAACAAGGCTATCAGCAACCCATAAAATGTCAAGACTAAAAAGAAGAAAACTATGTAATTGCATTGTTTTCTTAGAACCGGAAGGGGCCAATCACGATCTCAAACAAGGAGCTCCCCCTAAAGTCAAATAATTAATGGTTCCGGGGGGGCAAGCCTGGAATATGGCTCAAAAGAGTACCTTACAACATCCATGAAAAGGCTCCTCAACTCAAGCTACAACCAAAATAAAAATAATTTAAAGACACAAATTTGTTTTAAGTGAGTTTTGGAAGAAATTTGTTGGTATCCTTTGTTTTCTAGCAGCTTTCACACTGTAAAAAAACGGTTTAATTTTAATAAATTATCTTTATACAGGGTGAAGCTCGTAAGGTGTCCTAAATAAACTACTTACAAACGCTTTGTCCTATTACCTTCAAACACAACGATTTCCCGCTAAGTTGACCTCAAGCAACATTGTAAAAATATTTTTAGATATGTATAAAACAGAGTGGTCAAAAACAATGGGTCAATTGTTCGAATCTCAGTATTTTCAAGTGTTAACATACGGCATGGTATACACTATTTAAAATATATAATAAAAATAAACATTTTGGTATAAACAGAACTTAAATATCATCAACCGTTTCAAAATTGCGGCCTTTTCTGTGAAAAAAATCAATTGTTTCTGTATAGCCTGTTTTTTGTAACCAATGCAATAGAATTCCTCAGATTGAAAATTCGTAATCCTTACTAACTGAGCTTTACTAAAATATATCACACATATAAGTATTAGTCAAAATTATAACTCAACAATTTTTAAGTAGTAACATACGTCAAGTAACATATAATTTGAAAGGTGTTTTAATTTCTTACAACTTTCTAAATTACATCATCCTGTATCTCTATTCGTTTGCGTGGTAATTAAGGAAATTAATTATTTGTCCATTTATATTCGGGTTATTTTTTATTACACAATTTTTTAGATGCAAGCCCTATTAGTGTTATTAAAAATAACATGAATTTAATTTAGAAAATAGAATTTTTCCTAATAATTACCAGAAATAGAGATACAGGATAGGTGTAAATTAGAAAGTTGTTAGAAATTAAAAGAACTTTAAAATTACATGTTACTTGGCATATGTTACGATAAAAAATTTTTGAGTTGTGACCAAAATCAATAATATATATATATATATATATATATATATATATATATATATATATATATATATATATATTTGCATGTGATATATCGTTGTAAAGCTCAGTTAGCAAGGAATATGTATTTTCAATCTGAGGTATTCTAGATGCATTTGTTACAAAAATACAGGCTATACCGAAACAAATGAATTTTGTCAAAGAATTTGCCGCTATTTTGAAACTATTGATTATATTTAAGTTCGGTTTTCACCTAAATGTTGATTTTTCTTAGACCTTTAAAATGATGTGTTACATGTGTTTAACATGTTTACATTTGAAAATATTCAGATTCGAACGTGAGACCCATGGTTTTTTGATTACCCAGTATTTATACATAATTAAAAATATTTTTACGACGTTCCTTAAAGTCAATTTAGGATAAAACGAGTCGTTGCCAGTTGATACTCGATGAATACAGCTCCAGCCTGAGGGCATATGGTGTGAAACTTGTATGAATTGAAAAAAATACAATCACAAAATTAAATTAACTAATTAATTGTCATTCCTTAATACTCTGAATGAAAATTGCATGTTATAAAAACTATCCCATTTCGTCATAGTTATTGTTGTATTTAAATTTGAAAGTTAACTGATAAACAAACAGTATATATATATATATATATATATATATATATATATATATATATATATATATATATATATATATCGTATGGCTCATTCAGCCAGCCACCATGGTTTAAGAATAATAAAATAAATTCTGCGGTGCAGAGCACCTGAGTCAGTATAAGTAAAAATCTAAACACTAAAATAAAAAAAATAAAAATTTGATCTCTCTATATAGAGCTAAATCCAGGGCGCTAAGCCATTGCAGCCCAGCTTCACTTGAGCTATGCAGACCGGCCAATCCTTCGAAGAAGGCACTCAGTGGGCACTCTTCGACTATGTGTTCCATAGTTTGATACTCTGCTCCGCAGTCGCATGACTGGTCTTGTGTCATTCCCCATTTGTGCTTCCAATAATTACATCTTCCCACTCCAGTGCGGAAACGATTGAGTATAGTCCACTGCTTCCGAGGAAGATTCATACCACCTACCGCTACGGTCGGGTCATCTATCAAGAAGTGGTTCCGACCTTGAAAAGCGTCCCAGGAGGAAGTCCAGTTTGTATGGAAGGTGAAGTTCGAGTCCATCAACTGGGAGGCTGTTCGTAGAGGTGGTTTTCGGGACCTCAATCGGCCCGCATTCTGGGGTAGGTAATCATGGATGGGCAGCTGTGGAGCAGATAAGATCTTTGTGTATTCCCTAATGAGTGCATCCCTTCGTCTTATTTCAGGAGGAGCGATATTACACAGCACCGGGAGCCAGGGTACAGGAGTTGCCATGAGTGTACCACTAATGGCTCTCATGGTCCTGTTTAGCTGGACGTCGATCTCTCTAACGTGCACACTATTTAACCACACGGGAGCACAGTACTCAGAAGTTGAATATACCAATGATAGAGCAGTTGTTCGCAGAACTTGTGCGTTAGCTCCCCATGTGGAGCCAGCAAGGTGATGGACAATGTTAGTCCTGGTTCTCACCTTAGCTGCCGTTTTTTGTAAGTGGCTTTTAAACGTGAGAGACCGATCTAAAGTGACTCCCAGATACTGTGGGTGGTCATTATGTTTCAACTCAACACCGTTGAATACGATTTTAAGCTTTTGGTTGGCCAGTCTATTATTCAAGTGGAAGCAAGCAACCACAGTTTTTGTTGGGTTTGGATTTAGCTTCCAGGCTTCAAAATATTTACCGAGGGTCGTGAGGTCATTTGTTAGTGTTTCCTCAGCTTGTCGAAAATGCTGGTGTTGATATGCCAATGCAATATCATCTGCATATATAAACTTTAAGGACCGAGTTACAGGAATGTCGGCAGTATACACATTAAAGAGCAGTGGGGCGAGCACTGACCCTTGTGTCAGGCCATCCTTTAGTTGCCTAAACGTACTTTCTCTGCGTCCCAGATATACTTTTATCATCCTATTGGAGAGCATTGAGTTGAGGAGACGCAACAAGAAAGGGCAAGGAATAAGGTCGTAAAATTTAACTAGGAGGCCTTTTCTCCAGACAGTGTCATATGCTGCAGTCAGATCTAAAAAAGCCACAGAGGTTTTCAGTCTTCGCACAAACCCATCCTCAATGAAAGAAGTCAGAGCCAAAACCTGGTCACAACAGTTGCGACCAGGCCTAAATCCAGCTTGTTCGACAGGGATGCTGGCATTGAGAATAGGGAGGATTCTGGTATAAATCAACCTCTCTAGCAGCTTATAACAAACACTTAAAAGAGCTATAGGCCGATAACTTTCAGGCAGTTTTGGATCCTTTCCGGGCTTCAGGATAGCTATGATCTTGGATTTTCTAAATATCCCAGGCATGTCGCCGGTTTTCAGAGTGGTGTTAAAAACTTCCAGAAGCCACTCTCTAGCCTTGTTACCCGAGTGTTTTATAAACTCCGGGAAAATGTCATCCAAACCTGCTGCTTTGCCAATTATCATCGCATCAATCGCCACTTCCAGCTCTTCGTAAGTTAAGGGTCTAGAGACTTCCAAGGGTGCTTGCCGACTCTCCTTTATCTCATTAAGCTTGAAATTAATTTTTCTGTCTGCAGACGTACGCACAGGTTTTGAAAGTACGGAGAGGCGTTTTGCAATTTCACGAGGGCTAGGCTGTGAGGCATCGTGTTTTTCACTTGATTTACCAGTGGAGAGTTTCCTGAGCAGAGACCAAGCTTTCCGACTACTTTTGGTGAAGTTCAGGTTCTCAACAGTTTTCACCCACTTCTCTCTCCTGGAGTTGTCGAGAGAGTTAAGGAGTTGGTCAGCTACATCTCTGTCAGCAGTGTCTGTAAACTCACTGTAAAGATCTTCGCACTCTCTGCTCCATCCTGGTATGTATTCTTTTCTAAAACCTCTTGGGATTGTCGCCTTAGCGGAAGACAGGACAAGGCGAGTGAACCGATCATAGTTTTTTATTTTAGAGGGGATGAACCTGATGCCGCTATCAAGCCTTGATGAGAAGGCCTCCCACTCAGCTTTATTAAAGTTCCACCTAGGCCGAGGAAAAGATCTTACGAGAGGGATTATAAGCAAACAGTAAAACTAAATAAAAATAACAGAAGGGAGACAGGTTGTTTTTATGAAAACAGCTGGTTGTTTTAATGAAATGAATCATATGTTATAGGTATAATTACTAAATTTTGTCTTATATTTAAAATACATGGAAACTTTAAAGTCCAATGAGGCGAAGCACATTGAACTGACGACAAAAATGATTCCATGACGTCTACAGAGTATTCCCTTTAATTTGACACCTCAATCATCAAAATCGGTTCATAAATAAAAGAGTTTTGCTGCTCACAAGAAAGTCTGTAAGGTGTCCTAAATGGATTACAGACAAACGCTTAGGACTGCGTCCTTCAAACAAAATTATTTCCCACTAAATTGACCCCAAGGAATAATTTAAAATATTTTTAACGTTGTATAAATACAGGATGTTCCAAAAAATGGGGGTCACATGTTCGAATCTCGGAAATTTCAAATACAAACATATGTCATATTATACATCATTAGAAAGGTCTATTAAATACAAACATTTTGGTGAAAACAGAATTTAGTAATCTTTATTCGGTTCAAAATGGCGTCCATTTTTGTAGCCAAAATAAAAATTTACGGAATACCCTGTAATTCTTTTTTATTTGTCATAAATTACTTCTGATTCAAAATACTTATTAGAAATAAGCTAAGCTTTACAATGATATGCCACAAGATCACATTTATTTAAAAACTAAAATTTCCAAAATTTAATATTTTAGAAAATGTTTACACAAACAAAACTCAAAAATTTTAAATGCAACCCATGTCATTTTGTATATCATCTTAAAGCTCTCGTTGAACTGAGCAACTTTGTAACGTACACTAATGCCGTATCTCTTTTAGTTTTGTAGTAATAGCGTGAAAATGTCATTTTCCCATATGATTTGCATGTTAATTAATCAGGACATGATAGTATGGCTGTCCTTCTTGTTTTTACTTTCTTGTTTTTTATCTGTCATTGTTGCCATACCTTTGTATTAACATGCAAGTTATATGTGGAAAATGGCATTTTTACGCTATTGCTACAAAACCAAAAGAGATACGCCATTAGTGTAAATTACAAAGTTCCTCAGTTCAACGAGAGCTTTAAGATGATATACAAAATGACATGGGTTGGTATGTAAAATTTTTGAGTTTTGTTTGTGTAAAAATTTTCAAAAATATTAATTTTTTTAATTTTAGTTTTTAAATAAATGTGATAATTTATGACAAATAATAAAAGAATTACAGAGTATTCCGTAAATTTTGATTTTGGCTACAAAAATGGACGCCATTTTGAAACAAATAAAGATAACTAAATTCTGTTTTCACCAAAATGTTTGTATTGAATAGACCTTTCTAATGATGTATAATATGACATATGTTTTGTATTTAAAATTTCCAAGATTCGAACCTGTGGCCCCCAGTTTTTGGTACACCCTGTATTTATACAACGTTAAAAATATTTTTTAATTATTCCTTGGGGTCAATTTAGCAGGAAATAATTTTGTTTGAAGGATGTAGGGCAAAGCGTTTGTCCGTAATCCATTTAGAACACCTTACGAGATTCACCCTGTATATGTAATATAGTTTGAAGGTTTTATGACAAAGCGTTTGTCTGTGATTCATTTAGGAAACATTACGAGATTCACAATGTATATATTATTAACACTACTAAACAAATTAACAAAACTTTAAAATTTAATAGCTTAAAACTAAATTCGTTAGAGGATATATTCTGAAAAGTCAATGTCTTAAATAAAGAGTCTGTATATTAAGACAGTGAGCCAGCTCCAGATTGACCCCTAGCAGCTAGCACACCTGTACGGCGAATTGGACCCGTTCATCACTGTGATGTTGGATCAGCCCTTATTTAAGGATGCACACCAGTATAACTTTGATCGATTTACAGTGGTTGAATCTTAAGATTACATAAAACACCTTAAATAATGTTTGGTAAATAAATTCTAAATAATTCAACTAATACAATTTGAAATATTGTAATTTTAAGTTCTTTATTTGGAATAAAATAATAATACCCCCGTCGCAGCAGACCTGCGTACTCAGCGAAATTAAAATGGAATTTCAGATTATTTACTTTCCCCATAAAAACAACATAGGATGTAGGTTTGCTGCCATGAGGTGTTGTTAGAAAATCTAAGTTAATCAATAATTGTTGAATGTAAAGACACAATTAATTGTATAAAGCTCTGGCAATTTTTTATTTTCCCCATAAACCCCATGGAGGTGAGTATGTAAGTTTGCCGCCATATTGGTTTTGTAAGCAAAAGTAAGTTAAACCCTATCTAGATAATTTACATACCAAATTTGATTAAGTTATGACAATAAATAAGCAAGATATGGGTTTTTCTTGATTTCCCATAAGAACAACATGGAAAACACATTTTTGGATTTTACCCGTAACCAGTTACACTAAGATAAAAATTTAAAATACTAAATTGTTTTTTTAAGCTCTTTTAAATGGTTTCAGTTGAAATTGATAAATTTGAAAATTGAATTCCAAAAATGCCAAAAACCCATTTTTGACCCCTTTGAAACCCCATAAAACCCCGTTCCCATAACCCGACAATGCTGGCTCGCGAACTCATGAAAATAGACCTGGTCTTACATCTTTATACCAAATTTCATTAATATCGGAGGTCCCCTTCAAAAGTTATCTGAACCACGGACACACACACACACACACACACACACACACACACACACACACACACACACACACACACACACACACACACACACACACACACACACACACACACACACACACACACATATATATATATATACATATATATGAAAATGGACGACTGAGGTGTTTTTGGCTTATGGGGACCTCAAAATGAAAAAGTAAAGTGGTCCCGGGTTTAGGTCTTACCATGGCTACTACCGTAATAGCGTATTCCCTATAGGGAAGAATTATATGTAAGAAATATTTCAACTGCTAAAATAAAAAATTTCTACAATTGATTTTTATCAGTTTAACAATGACAGTCATACAACGCATGATCATACCTTTTTTACTTTTTTTAACATGTGATTGTGATTATCATTAACCCTCTGGAGGATAAAGTTTACATTTACGTTTAAATTTTAGATTTATAAGTATATGCTTACTAGCTCCATATTCTATTTATTAACCACATTTGTATCAGAACAATTTAAACTTCCTTTTTTTGATTACGTTTGAACTAGTTAAATCAATTCATTACAATTTTAATGAAAGTATCAAGTGTTTGAAAAGTCACTTTACATTTCTATAGTTCTGAAAGCTACGAATGTTCTGAGGAAACTTTAGTGAAGGTCACATAAAGGGTCTATAAGACGCGTCTATAAGAGGAGTGTCGTGAGGGGCTTGTTCTCAAGGCCAAAGGGGTACAGTGAGCATCGTGACCTGTATTTATAGGTTAAAAAATCGTTAATTCTCCCATTTAAAATCTTAGGGGTGGAAATAAAAATATCCAATACTAACAAATCTTGGGTAAAAAAACGTTTGAAATGTTTCCACAATTATAACTGTCCAAGAGTTGTGGTGAAAAAGAGTGGTTAAATATAGGGGAAGTTTTCGACAAAATTAAAATATTAACAATTCTTTTTTATATGAAAGCGTTTAACTCTTGTTTGGTGGAATAAATAAAAGCAACCGAGATTTAGAGATTCAATATACTTGTTATCATACTATTCAATAAGGTTTGAGTAATTTGAATTTTTGTAGTTTTCTTAACTAGTTTTACTGTCTGTTCGAACAAAATTGAAACTAAAACAAAACTTAAAAAGTTCTATCCATTTCATTAACAGCTTAGTTTTCATCGTAAACAAATTTACAAATTGGTTTGTGAAGATAATAAATGATTAATTTAATTAAAACGGGAAAATCTTCAACTATAATATGTTCACCCATGTAACACCTAGCCAAGTGACAAACAAAATAAACTTTTCCCGTCTCAGGTTTAATTTAGACTTCATCACAGTAAAGTAAACGGAAGATAACTACTTTTCCCTGAGTGGGTTTCTAAGAAATACGGAACTAATATAAGTTAAAGTTTAAAAAATATTGGGTGTATTCGATTGTAATTTCGTAAGACAAACTTTTAAGAGGTAAGTTTAAAGTGAAACTTTCATATATTTTGAATAATAAAAACTTTCATCTCTGTTTTGGGCCACGATACTAAACCTCCAGAAAGTGCATTTAATTTAATTAGATCTAAAACGATGGACTGATTGATCATTAGTCAATAGAGGAGACTACAATTGACGTCCGTAATCCTAACTAACCACATGGATTGTAGCAAAGTGTTTGAATCCCTTATGGCACGACTATGACAATACACATAGTATTTCAATGTAATTAAATGTTGGTAAAACATATACCGGGCGTCTCACGTAAGATGTCTCAAATCGCTTATAGATCAACAGTTTGACCTGCATTCTTGAAATAAAACTATTTACCACTAAATTAACCCCAAGGAATAATTTTAAAATAGTTTTAAGGTTGTACAAAACAGGGTGTCCTAAAAATAAGGGGTAACAGGTTCGAATCTTGGAATTTTCAAATACAAACATATGTCATATTATACATCGTTTGAAAGGTCTATTCAATAGAATCATTTTGGGAAAACTGAATTTAGTTATCTTAATTGGTTTCAAATTGGCGTCCGATTTTGTAGTCAAAATAAAATTTTTTTAACACTCTGTAATTCTTTTATTTTTTGTCATAAACGACTCCGGATTCAATATACTCAATTGAAATAAGCTAAGCTTTAGAATGACATGTCAAAATGTCACATTTATTGAAAAAATAAAATTTCCAAAACGTATTATTTTAGAAGATGTTTACATAAACAAAACTCAAAAATTTTAAAAGCTAACACATGCCATTTTGTACATTATCTTAAAGCTCTCGTTGAACTGAGCAACTTTGTAATTTACACTAATGCCGAATCTCTTTAGGTTTTATAGTAATTGCGTAAAAATTTATTTTTTCCATACGATTTCCATGTTAATTAATCAGAAAATGATAGGATAAAAGTATTTCTTCCATTGTTGCCGTATCATTAAATTAACATGGAAGTTATATGGGAAAGAGACATTTTTACGTTATTACCACAAAACCAAAGGAGATACGGCATTAGTGTAAATTACAAAGTTGTTCAGTTCAACGAGAGCTTTAAGATAATATACAAAATGACATGTGTTTGAAAATTTTTTGATTTTTGTTAACGTCAACATAAAAAAATAAACTATGGAAATTTTAGTTTTTTAATAAATGTGGTGTTGTGACATATCATTGTAAAGCGTAGCTTATTTCAAAAAAGTATATTGAATCCGGAGTCATTTATGACAAAAAGTAAAAGAACTATTTAAATTTTCGTATTTTGACTACAAAATTTAAGGCCATTTTGAAACGAATAAAGATAACTAACTTCTGTTTTCACCAAAATGTTTCTATTGACTACACCATTCAAACGTATAATAATATGTTTAATATTACATATGTTTGTATTTTTAAATTCCAAGATTCGAACCAGTGACCCCCTATTTTGAGGACAATCTGTTTTTGTACAACCTTAAAACTAATTTAGCTGCTTATTATGGTGGTCTCTGATCATTTCCATGGGTAACATTTTTATTTACTTTTTTTATTCAATATTGTTTTAATGCACATTTTGATGCACTTAAATATATTCAAACACTTAAACTTGATCAAATTTGATAAACACGCTCAATAGATGAGGGAAAATCAATGAATATTCACAACTTAAACATGAAGGAAACCTCTACAAATATATAGTCTGATTATAAAGTAACATAAATAGTTATTATAGTCATATGACCCTTTTGTAACTCTTGATGTAGCTAAAAAATGGATACACACGATATTGTAAGTCACTTATCCGGCAAATGAATAACACATAACACTTTGACCTATTACTCTACTGTAAATGTTGGCGTTGCTGCTTAACATAGTCGATGGTGCCTGCTGTACTCGACGTGTTGGTAGGCCGAGTCCGATTGGTCGGACTGATGTGATTTACCACTCGGCTACTGCGTCTGTTGTTATTAAATGGTTTTACACAACAGTATGCCAACATCTATTTTACATTATATTAATATCTATAAAATAAAACCAGTATTTATGAAACTTATATTTGCTTTCATTTTACTTATACAGGTTGAATCTCGTAAGGTGTCCTAAATGGATTACAGACAAACGCCTAGTCCTTCAAATAAAATTATTTCCCACTAAATCGACCCCAAGGAGTATTGTAAAAATATTTTTAATTATGTAAAAATACAGGGTATTCCAGAAACTAGGGGTCACATGTTCGAATTTTAGTATTTTTAAATGTACAACATATGACATGTTGTACATCATTTTAAAGGTATTTTAAAAATAAACATTTTGGTGAAAACAGATGTTAAATATCTTTAAACGTTTCAAAATGGCCGCCATTTCTTTGAAAAATATCAATTGTTACGGTATAGCCTGTATTTCTGTAACCAATGCCTCTAGAATCACTCTGATTCAAAATTTGCAATCCTTACTAACTTAGCTTTACCACAATATGTCACATGTAAGGTTTATTAAAAAAAGATTTTCAAAAAATTTCATTTTTTGAAATTTGTATTTGGTCAGAACTCAAAAATTTCAAATGGTAACATATGCTAAGTAACATATCATCTTAAAGGTCTTTTAATTTCTAACAACTATCTAATTTACACTTATCCTGTATATCAAATCGTTTTCGTGTTAATCAGCAAAATATACTATTTCCCTATTTAAATGTATGTTATTTTTTTTCAACACATTAGTTAAGAGGGCTTGGATCTTACAAAAATGTCTAGTAAAAAGTGTCTTAAATCTCAGATTTAAGAGATTAGGCCTGATGATTAAACTAATTTTTCGCACTCTGGCGATAAACTCATCACTAGCAAAATTTGAAAAAAAAAACTTCATAAATTGGCATTTTATTACTTTATTGCAATTGTTACAAAGAAGGGCTAGTTTCACTAAAGAGGTTGTCAAAAGCACTATCACTATCACCATCACTACTTTGAGACAGGGACCTCACATAGTAGGTATTTTAACCTGAATATGAATGAGAGATGAGTGTAGGATGATTTTGCCGCGATCTTGTAGTCTTGTTACTGACTAAGGCCAACATTCTCCTTAGACAGGACTGGTAATTAATAGCCCAACAGCCAATGGTATCTAGGGACCTACAGTTTAACGTGGGATCCGAACCGAAATGTCAACCTCATTTATACGAATTGGCCTAATTATGAGTAATAATTATCTAAAAGCATTATTGCATAGCATAAATTTCCCATCAATTTGAATTCAAAGCGTAGTTTAAGTAAATGAACTTAACACATGTATGTAATCCATTAAAATCTACTTTTTCCGGCATTTCTAGGACTTTTTCTCAAAATTAAGTATCGTATGACATAATCCAATGCAGTTTCCATCAGGAACGCATGAAGTCTACAAGAAGTCTCGAGAAAAACATCATTGACCAACGTAATATGATAAATCATTTTTATGGGTTTTGCATTCTAAACAATAAGCCACAGACCCGACCTCAAAAGGTCGAGTAGGTCTTTGATTATGTATTTTTGTCTTTGTTTTTGACAATATGATTTTAATGCAAAGTTTCGTCGCCTACCATTTTTTTACTCGATCATCCTTTTAAGGCCAGGTTTGTGGCACTGTTTTCTATTTGAAGAAACCTGGTATTTCCCAAGAAGGGATTTTTTCGAAAAAGGTGTTCACAATATTTTTGTACAGCATGAAAGTCCCTACAATTTGAGATGAAAATCATTGTTGTAGAACTTATAGTTTTTTATTTACGTAAATTTAAAGTTTACTTTATTTTTATTTTTTTATTTATTTTGTTTGTAAAACGTTATTTTAGCGATTGTAAACCAACAAAAGTACTATTACGGTTGACGTCGTGGTCTGAAATGGTCCCGGGACCATGACAAATTTTCATGTGTGGGTTTCTAGATGAGAAAAACGATGTTTAGATAATTTAGTGTACCTTCATATGTATACATAACCAACATTTACTTATACAGTGTGTTAAAAAGTCTCGTAGTGGCTTAATGAGTTTTTAACTGATTTAGTTTATATAAGGGAACTTTTACATTTAAATAATCCGTTAAAATCTACTTTTCCGGATTTCTAAAATTTTTTCTATCCAGGGGGACGGCCCATAGTGAATTTAAAGCAAATCTTAATTTGTCAATTTGAGTATACGTAAATAAACAATTATTTTTATGTACATATTAACCTATGCTTACATGTAAGATTTGCTTCATACTCCCTACGGCCTTCCCCTTAGATAGGAAAAAAATCCTAGCAATGCCGGAAAAAATATATTGTATGGATTATACACATGTACATAGATCCTTTACTTAAACTAAATCAGTTAAAAACTTTTTAAGCCACTATGGGACTTTTAACACACTGTATGGGTAAAAATTTACCGGTAATTTTGTTTTTGTATACAGTATATGAAGGTATACTAAATGAGATAAACATCGTTTTTATTTTTTTATAAAGGGACCTACACATGAAAGTTTATCATTTTCCCGATACTATTTCGGACTGCGACTACCATCGTAACATAGCGCCTTCAATGATTTAAAATCGCTAAAATCACGTTTTACCCGAAAAAGAAAAAAAATACTAAACTTTGAATTTAGTTAAATAAAAAACTACAAGGTCTATAACAACGATTTTGGTAACAAATTGTTCGCACTTTCTTGCTGTACAAAAATGCTGGGAACATCTTTTTCATGTAACCAGCTCTTCTTGGTAGAAATTGCAAAACAATAAAAAAGGAAAATTTTTTTACAAATTTTACAATTTTTGTCAACTATGCACTCATCGCCCTAGTACGAAAAATTGGTTTAAACATCAGGCCAACATCCTTAACAACTTGCAAAAAATCAGAAATGCCATATTTGAATGCACCGTAAAAGACAAAAGTGGAGGGGGGGATTTTATATTGGAATTAAATTTCAGGAAAATAGTAAAAATATAAGAAATTTCATAGAAAGGTATATGAACCGAGACACACAAGACAACAAATCTTGTTGGGTTACACATAAGCTCTTGATTAAATTAACATTTCACGAGTGAGGTGTCTAATCTTGGCGACTAATATTTGCTCCGGGACTTCCACAAAATGTTACGGCCAAATCTGTGGAATAATTGATGTTTGATGTTCACTATATGTAAAACTTTTATATACATATATATATAACTCATCATTAGTTTGGTAAACCTTTTTGTAATACAAAAAGGTATTTATACCTTTACCTTTTTGTAACGATATTTATATAGATTTTTGTATCCAAATCAGAGTATGCTTGAGCATATTTTAATTATAATGATCAATTGCCCATTTTAAAAATACTGTTAAAAAGAGCTAAACATTTTGGCACACATTTTTATTTATTAAATTCTGACTCTATTATAACAAGTGTATTATTGTAAATGACCTTTAAATAAATAACTTATATGGGTCTTTAACTTTAATTATTAAATATTAAGTAAGTATTGATTTGGCTGAATGTAGAAAAAATTTAAAAGACATGCAGCCGCTATAATTTGTGTGTAATTTGCCAATAAATATTTGAGTTTTTTTATATATGTCTAGGATAAAGGCCTAAACTAATTGTTTTAGTTGATTGGTTTATGTTTAAACTAATAGGCTAATAGCTAACCATGAAGATTTTTATAAAATAATCTTTCAGGGTTTCAAATTAAAATAACTAAACAATAGATATTTTAGATTGAGATATCACAAGTTAATCTTCGGACTGAGAGACTGAATATTGTGGACGACATCACAAATTTAATTAAATATGGAGTTAATTACAAATACACTGTTTTAAAAAATTAAGTAAATTATTACATTTAATTAAAAACACACTAATTCAACATATTCTTAATAAAATAAATGCAAGTAACAAAACCAATTCATAAGATGTGATGACAACATTCGGATATCAGCTGCGACAAGAGTACTGCATTATCTGATTTTGACCTCGGCCAACAGTGCCAGTGTCCCTGCCGGCGGTTCACTCCCCCGTCAAATACACTGTACCTCTGCTGTGTCAAATATACAGTCTCAACACACATGCCAGTTTGACAACATTCGGATATCAGCTGCGACAATAGTACTGCATTTTCTGATGTTGACCTCGGCCAACAGTGCCAGTGTCCCTGCCGACGGTTCACTCCCCCGTCAAATACACTGTACCTCTGCTGTGTCAAATATACAGTCTCAACACACATGCCAGTTTGACAACATTCGGATATCAGCTGCGACAATAGTACTGCATTTTCTGATGTTGACCTCGGCCAACAGTGCCAGTGTCCCTGCCGACGGTTCACTCCCCCGTCAAATACACTGTACCTCTGCTGTGTCAAATATACAGTCTCAACACACATGCCAGTTTGACAACATTCGGATATCAGCTGCGACAATAGTACTGCATTTTCTGATGTTGACCTCGGCCAACAGTGCCAGTGTCCCTGCCGACGGTTCACTCCCCCGTCAAATACACTGTACCTCTGCTGTGTCAAATATACAGTCTCAACACACATGCCAGTTTGACAACATTCGGATATCAGCTGCGACAATAGTACTGCATTTTCTGATGTTGACCTCGGCCAAAAGTGCCAGTGTCCCTGCCGGTGGTTCACTCAACCGTCAAATACACTGTCCCCTTCCTGTCCTCGAGTAAGGTTGGATGATGCGTACTGTATAGCCTCTCTCCTTCAAGTCAACTCTCACCTTGCCGCGGTGCTCTTGAAGCATCTCGCAAACGGGAGCTCTGGCAAGGGGGAGTGGGTGCCTTGGTGAGTCCAACGTTCACAGATCCGTCGTATCCTGCTCTCTTCGGATAGTGGGTGCCTCGGTAAGCTCAGGACACAGACCCATCGTATCTGCTCTCTCGTGTGCTGTCTGGGGACTCTGCCCTCCTAGTGACCTGGGGCTCTCTCGCTTGCGGGGGGGTATCTGGGGGGTTGGCAGGTCAGTCCCGAGTTATGGCAGTACACGCAAGAACCTACCCTGGGCCGGGGTCTGCCGTGGCTAGCTTGCTGGCTGCGTCATGCCTCAATCTAGGAAGTAGTGGTCAGACGTTTGGCGGCTGATCACGAAATGGGTCCGCCTAAGCTTGCGACCTAGTCGTGGGCCGTGATGGTGACCACCCTCATCCTGTAAGGAGGGGGTGTTATACGGGGTGCACCCTAGTCGTACACCTAGGGTTCCCCCGGCGAACGGATGTAAGGGTCCATAGGAGAATTTATTCTCGAAAGCCTAGTATCTGTCTGGAGCGACAGTGTGCACTCCTATGCTGTAAGTGGGTGAAGTGTCGGCCCACAAGGAGTACTAAACTCTTAGGCGTATACCGGAAGGCGCGGTTGGATGTAGTGTCCAGCCATGGCGGATGTAGTGTCCGTCCCGGTACCGGGGGTTCAGGGCTTGCCCTGGGCCACCTGGGAGTGAAAGGTCAACCTGGGATACGGTCGTTGTAGCCGGAGCCCGGGAGTCTCTCTACCCCCCTCTCTCCAGATTGAGGAGTGCCATCGTGCGTCTCTCTTTTCTGGTGTTGGTGTAGTGCCACACAGTCTGCCGCGTGTACCAGTTGTGTAATGCATTGGATCGAAGTGCACGTCCTGGGATCTGTAATGGGTCGGTGGATCAAACAATGGGAGGGGAGACTTCTCTCCAGAGTGTGGCTTGCCTTCGTGCGTCTCTCTTCTCTGGTGCGGTGTAGTGCCGCGCAGTCTGTGGCGTGTGGTCAATTACGCACGCCATGGATCAATCAATGAGGAGCACAAGTGCTCTCCCACCAAGCCAGAGTGCTCACGAGTGCCTGGTGTGCGACAAGGTCGTAGCACGTAGTTAGGGTGCCGTGTCTGCCCGGCGAAACGACCTCGTAACGGGTACAACACAATTCACGGTGCTCAATCATATGAAGTTGGTGGGTCTGCTGGACGGATGAGATGCGTGTCTGTGCGCCTCACAGATCGTTCAAGAGTCGCGACAAACTCTTAGGATCACTTTTCTGGTGGTGATCCGCGGGCCTTGTGGTGTAGTGCCCATGTGCCCGTGGGCGTGAGGGTAATACGACAACCGGCCCTGGCGTCCTGAATCCAGGGAGACTGAGTAGCTAAATTTTGTTCCACTGCAGGACACAATGAGATGGGGATGGCGAGTGATGGGACAACCCATGACGGGCCCCGGAGCACCCCATATAGGACATGACACACGGACCGGGTGATAGCTAGTGACGGACAAGCTCATGATACGAGCCCCCGAGCACACCACGGACACGGACCAAGCAGCACTCGAGTCAGTTCTGTGCCGGGCCCGGCCTACCACGATGGGTCGGGTCACTAGGCCGCTCTGACCGAACAGCTTTGCAGAACACAACCCGCCTGATCCGTCTGGGCCCCGCACCCAGGCGTCGATCGGCACGAAGGGTTCAAGGTAGCACTTTGTTAAAGGTGTAGCAAATGGGTAAAACCTCGGCTCACCTAGACATCCAGCCAGTCCAGCGAGGATAGCAACCTAGCGAAGGACACATGGCGTTTTGGATACAAGCCAGACGGCCCAGCGGGGTTTGCCACCCTGCATATGGGCGCAGTCGCGGCCTCTCTCGCCCACCTGGGTCGTGAAGTGGTGGGGGCCCTAGGGTCACCATTTACCTCTCGGCCGGGGAAGTAGCCGTCGGCTCCAGGCTTGCCTGGGGCTGGCAAAGGTGAATTGGGAACGCCTAAGCCTACCATCTCGTCCTGCTTGCAGGGCTTGGTGAAGGCCAGGATGGCGACCACGCCCACCTGCGTCCAGCGGAAACGTAGCGTGGGGGTGATACACGGGGGCCTCGGCCCCCGGCGAACGGATGTACGGGTCCATAGGGGAACTCCGGTTCTCGAAAGCCGAGCATCAGTGATGATGCGACATCACTGCTCATGGGATGTAAGTAAGTGTGGCTATGATTACGGCTTACAATGAGAACTGCCCTACGAGGTGGGCTACACACCAGGATGTAGTTAATCAGGTACTGGTACTATGGGTTTGGGGCTTGCCCCAAACCCATAGTACACACACTATACTGTGTGCCATTACTATGTGTGCCTCACATAGTAATGAGGCACACTCATTGCTGAGTGTGCCTCAAGATTGCGGACAGATTCGTAGTGGGGGTGGTGTCGGGATGGCGCTGGGTGTAATGCCTGTCTGCCCGATAGTCCTTTGTCTCTTCGCGCCAGAGTGCGGCTGCTTCACGCGCCCTACTTCTCTGGGGCCAGTTATGGCATAGCATCCTCAGTAGATAGAAAAAGCCACTTTCAAAACCAGCCACGTGCCGCCGGAAGCCATGTTCCGGGGCAGGCGTCTTCCGGTCGAATATTAAATGAGGGGGGAGGAGGTGGGGTGAGGGTTTGAAGTAGATTTGTGCATAAATTAAAAGTTAGTTCAAAACTGAAATTCAACAATTGGGAGTTGAACTAAATTTGCGCATAAATTAACCGGGGTTGAATTAAAAGTTCGCATAAATTATTAGTTAGTTGAAAACTGAAATTCAACAACTGGGAGTTGAACTAAATTTGCGCATAAATTAAAAGTCGGTTCAAAACTGAAATTCAACAACTGGGAGTTGAACTAAATTTGCGCATAAATTAACCGGGGTTGAATTAAAAGTTCGCATAAATTATTAGTTAGTTGAAAACTGAAATTCAACAACTGGGAGTTGAACTAAATTTGCGCATAAATTAAAAGTTGGTTCAAAACTGAAATTCAACAACTGGGAGTTGAACTAAATTTGCGCATAAATTAACCGGGGTTGAATTAAAACTTCGCATAAATTAAAAATTAGTTCAAAATTGTAATTCGACGGTGTTAACAAAACTCCAACAGTTGAACAAAAATAAGAGTCAGTTCAAACATTGCGCAGCCATAACAAGAGAGAGAAGGTAAATAGAAGTGTTAAGTTCCGCGGATAGAACAAGAATGAAGAATGAAACATGACGCGTCGAAATATATGCGTGACTGTAGATGCCAGGTAATGGGGGCCTAGGGCTTCCGGCCTGTCAGATGGTGAATTAATCAATGGGGGGAGTGGAGATGGCGCTCGGTTGAACTAAATTTGCGCATAAATTAAAAGTTAGTACAAAACTGAAATTCAACTTGATAATGGGGGGTACGGAAAGTATGTCAAGGTCATCCCAAGTAAGTTTTAAAAAAGCCTATCCCGCTACCACAGGAAATAGTTCTAAGAGTTGAACTACCCGGTGATAGCGGGATAGGTAGAAGTAACTTTTGAACTTTATTCATACAAACAAATACAATCAAAGTGCAATACCAGGATTTATACAGGTTGAATTTTCGTGATGAACTATGGAGTTGTAGAAACAAACGCCGACGACGAGAAAAAGGTAAACGCAGAGTACCCAGATGATGTATTTGAAAAGTTTGAAGAGACGTAATATTTCGAGTTGGTTTTCCTGTTCCATTTCCAATCGTTTAATTTCCAATTTCAATTTATCCTCTTCCATTCTAGTTACAAAGGGAACTTCATCCATCATATCCATCATGATTGTATTAGTGTTTGAAATTTTAAAAGAAGTTATGTTGATAGTTCAAAAGTCGAAGACGGAATGAAGAGTGAAAGCGAGAAATGTTAGTTAAATAAAAAAGTGGTGGGGGGAAAGATGAATTACAAAGAAGTGGTGGGGGAAAGATTTTGCTCTTCATTATTACCGTCAGTAGTGTCAGATGGTGCAGGAGTTAGATTTAGTAAACTGTCTTCGTCCGAACTTTCAACCTTATCACAAATAGGACAATCGTATGTTATTTCCAAATTCATTTTGATAGTTGTATAATTATCTACAAGTTCTTGTAAAATATTAAAAATAGCTTGTAACTCTTCTTTAGAGTTTATTTCAAAACTAGAATTCATCCGTGCCAATGGAGAGTTGTTCATCGTTGGAGAGTCGGCGAGTAAATTAGGAACGCCGCTAAGGGAGGGGGCTTATTTAACGGCGAGCTTATGATTAAATAAAAAGCTAAGTTCTTCTTCTTCGTCTTTTAATTCAAATATCTTAGCTGGAGTAGTTGCCTCGACCTCCTCACTCTGTGATGATGAAGATAATTCACCAGGACGTAAATATTGAACATCAATTCTGATCCATCTCATATAATATCTATCCATTATAGCGAGCAAGTTTTGAAACAATTCTTCCATTTCTTCCCTCTCAGTTATTATGTGTTGAAACCTGACGAAAGGCGTTCCCATGTTGTTAGTTAGAATGTTGGAAGTGAAATAATTCAAAGGTGGATTCAATAAGATACAAAACTTAAATTAATGGTGGGGGAAATCTAAAAGACTTATGGTGGGGGGAATCTCAAGGTCATCCAATTGAAGTTTAAAAAAAAAAAAGTGTAAAACTGAAATTACACATTCGATGGTTCAACAGGATCTGAATACCAATCCGACCTGTATTTACATCTTTTTATCATATGTGTACAAAAATCATCTTGATGAGACTTGGTGCGTTGACAATGAGCTAGATCGAGAGGATGAAATTTGAAACATCTTTGAGGACAGCATGTATGAAAATATCTTGATTTGTAAAGTTTCAAAGTTCGTAATTCCGGTGGCGGTAGTTGTTTTGTTTTGCATTTGCAGTAACAAGATCCGAAAAATTCACACTTAGTGCAAGCTAACCCGTCCACCATCATTGGTCCTAAATCTGTACACTGTTGTTCACAACAGTAACGAGGTTCGTACTTGTAATTTTGTTTTTCCATGTTGACGCTGCTGAGTCCAGTAAAAGAATAAGAGTGTATAGTGTTGAATAGTCAATTTTATGTACTACAAAAAGTGGTGGGGGTAATTTCAAGGTCATCCAAACGAAGTTTTAAAAAATTATACCTTACTAATGTAAGGAAAATTGATGCTTAAGAAGTTTGTTTCTGTTTGTTTTCTTCAGACTTTTTCTCTCTCTCCTGTTTGTTTTCTTCAGACTTTTTCTCTCTCTCCGCTTTAGCCATAGCGATAAGTTCTTCAGTCGATAGTGGATGTACTTCAGGAAATTTTAAAATTAATTTAGCCTGATATCCTTCTCGGGTTAATATTTCTAAATCTTCTGTCATTTGTTCAACGGTGTTGTAATCTTTTCCATAGATCTTTCCATCAAGTTCAATCATCATTCTGTATAACATCTTTAAAAATAGGTGTTGACGCAGCGAGAGTTGGGAAGCGAATGATTAGTTATCCAAGTATCACACCCTTTTTATCAACTTGACATTGATCACGTGATTCCTTAGTTTTATTTGTTAAAAGTTATTTAACATTGGTAGTACTTGTGGAACTTGATGTTATGTTGACCAGTCGGCGATGAAGATGTTGTAGGTTGTGTAGAAAGAAATACTTCATCATCGCAGTATTTTGTTTTAGTAAACATCCTTACATTAGTAGCACTAACATCAACAGTTAAGTGATAACCACCGGTAAGTAAAACTCGCATTTCGTTGGTTAAATCTTCAAGTTGTTCAAAACTTGTAATGGTGTTGGTATCGTAAGATGCACACTTGACCTTTAGAGACATGTTGAAGTTTTGAATTTAGTTATAGAGAGCGAGATGTGTACGGTACGAAAGGTAGTCGTAGACTGATGAATTTCACAAGTTGATTTTCACTTTTATTATCACACAAAATTGGGTCAAGGTCATCCCGTGGAATTTAAAAAAAAGCAACATATTGCTATGTACAAAGACATAACAATATGTTGCTTCTTTTATTTTTGTTTTTTGTTTTATATCATCTTTATTGAGAAACCATTACAAACACATATATTTACAATGTTATGTACAAACTAGTTAGTAGTAGGTGTTACATGAATAGTTAGTTCAGTTGAGTTGTTTCCACTCTGTCCGTGTGAAACTAAATAGAGTGCGCCAGGTTGAATAACTCGAAGATCTTCATTTTGTAGAAGTTGTACAAACCGTTTCGGTAGGAAGATTTGAAACTTCGGTTCGTCACCAACTGTATACGGCGCCTCGCTCAATGTGCAATTAATAGCATCACCAATTGAAGTGTCCATCTTCTTGATTGTATGTATGATGTAATGTTTTTCTTCTTTTAGTTCAGAACATTTCTTCGTCGGTAAGATTGTTAATTTAGAATGAGCGTTGAATTGATCAACCAAATTTTGAAGAAAGTTCTGCGATGCCATCTTGATGTTATTGTTAATCTTCTTGTTAATCTTCTTGTTAATAATAATGTCCGTCGGAGATGTTGTCTCTTCGGAGGTTCGAGTAATACTCATGCTGCGTCATGGTAGCGCTCTCACTTTTATTACCGACATTACCCCCACCATTCTGTTGAAGGAAATTATTTAAGCGGTAGGCATTCTTCAAAGCGCACTGTGACCTTCGATGTTTACAACTCTTTGATGAAATACAAAGTTCATTGAAGTAGCATTGGAAATCTCTATCTATTATTGCATTTATTACTTCGTTACTTGTAAATGATTGTATCCAATTAGCTTTTTCCAATCCTCTTGTGTAGATAGTTTTGAATTCTTTGCAGTAATGATTCATAATGTGAGGCATCATGTTATAACTAATAAAACCTTCATCCCATCTTAAGTTGTGAAAATGTTTGTATAACCATTTGTTTGTAACTTTCGCTTTAGTTGTTAGTCTATTGAATGGTAATGGAGGTTTGAATAAGTAATGATAAACTACAGATGTATTCATATCCAAAATTACTAATTCTTTTATGATAAAATTTCCATCATTCCCTCGAAAAGCTTGAAATTCAATTATTCCTCTTTTATAGTCCGTTTTTTTAAACCTGATCCTTCTCGAGAAAATTGGGGTGGGGGAGGGGTTTAAACTGTAAACAAAAAATTTAAACTGTAAACAACACAATTAAACTCGTGACAAACGTTTGTCGAGTATCAGATTCCCTCAAATAACGTTTTAAATAAGTTATAGAATCTTTCAGTAACTCCTAGTCAGCTGTTAATATTTATATTTTTAAGCCAAACCTATTCCTTGTTAAAAAGTAACACTTCTAAAGTAAACTGATTAAAAAACAACTGCTACCAATAATATTGTAAAACTGATACACATTATGTTGTGATGTAAAATTACCAGCTAGTATGCAACAGTGAAATAAAACAAAAACAACAAAAAAACCAACAAAAAACCAAAAGGCTTCAGCCAATGGGATAGTAGCAAGTATAAACAAACCCCCTCCACCATCTCTCCCTCGAAGGATCAGGCTTAAAAAAACGGACTATAACTTCCATTATATGTGGCGCATTAGAAAACGAAACCCGTTTGTTCATGATGAAGTCTCGTCAGCAACTGACTTGTATTACAGACACGATTGCTCTTCTTTAACTTCTTGCGCTTCTTCGTCGATATTAAAGTTGGTGTGATAGTTGTTCAATTGTCTCCACATATCCACTTCTTGAGGTATTCGATTGAAAATTGAAGTATCCACGGGACCGTATAAAATTGGAACGAAAGGTTGTCTGTCCAATGTATCGATTAGATAGTCTTTGATTATTGCACTTGAAAATATTAGTTGTTTCAAATATCTGGTGACGGGACCGGTAGTACAACTTAAAGTGTAAAATTCTTCTTTAGTTAAATGTAATTTTACATCATGTCTAGTTAAATCTGAAGCGAACCATTTGTCCTCCACGATGTTTCACTATATCAACTTCAATATTTGATTCCAATAAACTTAATCTTGTTCTTCTTCCAAATGTGTTGTTACTCAAATAGCATTCCAAAAGATGTAAATGTTTCATAAATGATTCCCAAGAAGTTTCAGTGAATGTAACCATTTTATTTCCATGATTTAAAATAACAATCGGTGAATAATCCAATGATTTTAAAATTCCAACTGAAATACTTTTCGTCATGCATGAAGAAATGGGGTAGAAAATTCGAAGAAATACTTCTGTTAAAATATTTGTTGTAATGTTAACTTCAACTTTTTTCTTTTTACTTCTTTTTCGGCTTCTCCTTCTTCTTTTTCTTCTTCTCTCTTCTTATGTTTGTTAAACTTGAGGAACTCGTCCATTTCTCGTTCAACTTGTTTTTCTATATCTGAACTATTATCATCCATTAGAGGTGTATTTTCTTCTCCGTTAGTAGAACTCATCTTGCGAACGATGTTTCACATACGACGGTCGAAGATATAATGAACTTTCCACTCATGATTTTCTCGCTTTTATGTTTTTCGTGAAATCCTTGAAATTTATACAATCACATAAATGTTTGTTTTCAACTTGTTTTTCACAAACGAAATTCTAACCTCAAAAATTGAGGCAGATAATTCTAACCTAAAAAATCTGCAGTCGTTGTACTAATTCTTTTTAAAGCACATTCTTCACAATTCCGGTCAGCGGTGTGTAAGTAACTATTTTATCATGTAGAATTAGACAGTATGCCGAAGTTCCATCCGCTACTGGTTGTTCAAATTCCATTTCAATCTTTATATCCACACTTGATGATTTTACCGATTCATTTTGTTTTGAACAATCGATTACAATTATCGGAGCCTTGGAATAATACTGGTCAGGTGATAATAGTGGTGTATTAGTCTTTCCATAATATGAAGATTGAAATCTTGCATACATATCGTATAAAATTGAAAAACGTTTTTTGCTGAACATGACATTCAAATTCTCATACGGAAAGAATTGAGAGTTTAGGAAAACTTTACAATTCTTTATTTTACAGTGATCAAATTGACCGGCATTTGCAGTGATAACATCTTTTCGCTTAGTTTGAAAACCGAGTATTATGTACCTTGCTCGTTCCAAGTAAGTTGATGTCTTGACGGTCCATGTTTGTCGTTCTGTCTGAGGTAGTGTAGGATATTCATGGAATTCCCAACTTCGGAATGGCATCACAATATCACGGTCAGATTTTAACTTTCTCAATAATACGATTCTATGTTCGTCGGCAAATCGTACATGAGGTACTCTCCAAACAACTTTATCCAATTGTAGTTGCCATTCCAGTTTATCTTCCGTAGTTGCAGGGTCTGCAAGTATCAAGTCCTTGTTAGTTGAAGATCTGAGTAATACCAATTCTTGTTTGACATTTATTATTATTCGTTTGTAATCTTCAGCGAATCCCAAAAGCAATCGTAAAGGTACATGAAAATCAAAGTGACCGTTGGAATCCGGTGTTATAGTGTCTTTATCAGGGGCAACCCATCCGGCGGTGACTATTGAATTCTTCTCATGCGGTGTTAATGATGTTAATCCTTTCAATGTCGTTGTTATACCAACCTTTTTTGTCGAATCAACTGTCACCCCTGATATCTCATATCTTATTTCATCATAAAGATATGCCATCGGGTTATTTATAAAAGGAACTGTTGAAGCAGTTTTTCCATCCAATTTTAATACCCGTCCTTCAATGTACAAATAACTTTCACACGGTAATGTGTAAATATCTTGTTGTTGAATGGGAATCCTTATTTCATCGTTATTGTTTAATTTTGATGAAGTGTAAGGGTTGTGCGTGTGATATTCCTTCTCCCATAGTGTTTCGTCGAATGTCGGTCCTTGAGATATATCCAGGATATCCATAGTTGTTAAGTTTCAATCCAATCTTCTGTAGAAAACGGATGTTGTCCGATGTTAACTCTTCCAATGTCGAGGAGCTACTGAGCTCCCGACTCTTCCGTTGCGGTTTAAATGATAATCCCATGTCGACCTTTATGTTGCCGCTCTGATGTGTATCCGTATAGTTATTGTTTCTCCTCTAAAGTCAACACTAACACCGTCTTGATCCAATATGTTCAGTACGATGTCTGAGATGAAACTGGTGTTTAACGGTAGGTATATCAAGTTTTGTGGCTTCTCAACAATTTTAAAACCGGGAGCCACTGTTGGATAAAATGTATGTAAAATATGCTGATTTACTCCTTCTCTATATGATCCGTGTATAATATTACACGTTACATCGATACTATTTACTTTCAATATTGTTACAGTTGTATTACCTGAATGAGTTGTTCCAGGAGTTAAGATTTTCTTTTTTGTATCTGTAAATCCAAGTAAACTGCCAATCGACTGTTCCAAGCTGACATCAATATAATATTTCGAAGTTATTTCTGCTTTTAAAGTATTATTGTTTCCTTTAACGGTGATATTGTCTTCTCCGAGTTGTTTCTGTAATAATTGGTTTATATCATCGATTTCATAAGCTCCAGTAGGAAATGTAATTATTTTCAATTCTGAGTATTTTCCTGCAGCATCCTTAGTTTCATAATAATGTAGTAAATTGTTCTTCCCTTCCGTAACATTGGGAATTGAGTTGTAGGTAGTCAAATCAAGTAATGCCGCTTCCCATAATCTTTCCTTGGATAGACGCAATGCTGGGAACAGCGTACTTTTCAATGTGGATGAATTTCCACTCAGTGACACTGTATACGATGACATCTTAAAGCTGACTGACACTCTTCGCTAGAAACTCCAAACATAAATGCCCACATATTTCAGTATTGTTAGGTTGTTCTCTTTTGTAATTGTAAAAAATGTTTTTGGAGTTTCGAAAATAATGTTGAAGTTCTTTCGGCGGTGGTAGATTGCCAAAACTGTCAAAGTAGTAAACGGTTTGTCCGAGCTTTTTATAGCATACCCAATGAGTGCCTGGACCATAGGTGGAATCCAAATTTACTATTCCAGTTTCATTTTTCCATATTTTAGTTGGTAATGCATCTTTCATAAAAACTCCTCGAAAGAACGGTATTTTCAAACATTTTACATAATCATTTAACTGATGATTTGTTAAGGCTTTATTTGGAATTATCAATTGATTCTTCTTATTTAGTACACACGGTATGGTCTTAGGTATAAACCTGCTCCGTTTTTTACCATTTGCCAAACAGAAGTCTTCTTTACATTTGCCTTACGAGTTCTACGACGTCCTTTTTTAATGTTTCCACCTCTTTTGGGAGCGCTTCTTTTTGCAGGTCTTCCTCTGCGACGGACGTCTTCCAGCACCTAACTTTGCTTTCGTCTTCATGGTTGAAGTTACTGCCCAAGCCGCTGCTTTTTCTGCAATACTTGCGTCACTTGATTTTACTCTTTGCCAAGCTTTTTCCGCTAGAATTTTATCCGCTATTGATCTATTTGTTGAATCTTTATACTTTGAATATGCTATATCGTGTTCTTTGCAAGCTTGATCTAATTTATTAATTCCAGGATCTTGCTAAACGTTTTGCCAACTTAGTGCCAGGTCCACAATATTGATAACCTCCAGGCAGATGTAATTCGTATGGTAAAGTGTCTATCGCTCGATTCACAACAGCACCAATTGGAATCCGTCTGAGCAGGGATAATGCAGCTGATGTTATACCACGTCCTCTCTTGCCGCTGTCTTGACGACGACTGAGCGATACGGTCTTCATTATGCTGTTTTATGTAACCAACGTCTTAACTCTATGAAATACTTTATGATAATGAATCCTTTTTGTGTATTCCATACTTAAATATTCACAAGCTTTACCCGTATATATCGATGATTGTATCTTTAATCCATTTTTCTCTCTTAGCACCTTCGATTTTATCGTGATTTGATTAACCAATTATATGATTATGCATATCAACAACTGCATTACCTACAAGATTCATTACATACTCTACATTAGTAGCATCTTTGTAATCTGTTGGATTATCAAGATTTGTGATACGTTTACCATTACATGTATACACAGATGGATCGTTATTAGAGGTTGCTATAACTTGATTAATAGTAGCAACATCATTCGGAGCTATTCCTGCTGATATGTTAGATATTCTTCTATTTTTTCCATCATATAAGTTATTTATTTTATCTAAAACTATAGTTTGTTTCACAACAACACAATCATTATCATCTTTACCAGATTTTACATGGGTTAATCGTCTACCTCCACATATAAAGTTAACACCAGTAGCTGATAGTTGTGGCACTTGTGTTAAAATAACAGCATCATGTTCTTCCGTGCCTAAACTTATATTTGACAATCTTTTATTTTTTCCATCCCACTTGTTATTTTGTAGTTGTAGTAAGGTAAACTTTTCACTTCCTTGCATAAACTCATCGCCTTTCTTTGACACCACCTGATTTTGTTTAACAAAAGCGGATGTTCCTTTCTTCAAGCTTTCATTCATTTGTCTCACGGTAGCAGCATCCGATGGAGTTGAACCATCTTTCAGATTGGACAACACTTTTCCATGACAATCAATAACAGCACCATTATATAAAATACAATTATCTTTAATATATTTTATATTAACACCATCACTTTCTTCTTTAGGATATCCAATATCGTTTATAGTATATTTATAAAAGGAAAATCCATCCTTTTTCTTTTCTGGTATTACAGAGTGCAAATAACGCTTATTGATTGTATCTGTATCCTCGGTTGGATCTGCCACATTAGTTATTTTATAATTTAAAGCATTGTACATTTTTCCACTTTTAGTCTTTTGCAACAGTAAAGCGTAATCCATCGCAGATAGAAAATAGCCTTTATTAACAACATCTCCATTGTTGACTGGTTTTGCAACGTTAATAACCCTGTGAGATTTTGCATCATACAGTTGGTTGTCGTCGAGTTTTAAACTTGTAGATGTTACCTCCTTAACTGTTTTTAAATTTGTTGCATCTCCATCTTCTTCTGGATCTCTAACAAACTTTAAACGTTTATTATTTATGTTATAGTCACCTTCAGGTGTTTGCGGTAATCCACTTCTTTTTCTGTTTTCTCCAACTTGCACTCCTAACGCGGAGTATCGTCCGAACTTGTCGACGCTCATGTTAGAACTGATACATCTTACGCTTGTATCTCTTTTATATCCCCGCAAACAATTATGCGACTATGCCGCGATTCCGAAGTTCGTCAACTAGAGCTACCCATTCATTATTTAAACCTGTATGACCGGCTTCCATGGCTTCATGCAATAGTCTCATTCTATCAACCAATTTATTGATGTCGTTGTAGTAAATCACATTTGTATTGTATAGATTTTTCATCAATCCTTTACCAGTTGTTGAAGTATCTCCTTTACTCTTTTTACCATGTTGTTCAAGAAGTGATAAATCCATAAGTGATAAAGATTTTCTTTTTAGCGGTTGTCTCACCGCCGGTGCGGTACGTAATGTTGGCAGTTTTCGTGGGGGAAACAGCTTTTTAATAACGATGTTATATTTCGTTGCACGTGAACGATTAATCATTGCATCATTTGAATAGTTTCTTTTATGAGCGTTAGTATTTTGTAGAATCTCCTTAAAAATACTTAAATCCTTGGATGAATATCTTAGTGGTATGTTTTTAAAAATTAATTCATATAGTCCTTTTGTTCCTTTATATCTATGCTCACCAATAATGATGTAATCGTCTTGTGTTATTTCAAGCTTTGAATCGCCGATCTTTAATTCATTCCCATCAATTCTTGCTCCGTATACGTGTGATCTACTCAAATTCGGGTTTGATTTCATGTCATGTAGCATTTTCATTATATATTTTCTTCCAAGAGGTCCATGTTGTAATATATCGCTACTCAATTGAGTTAAATTTGGAATAGATTGTTCAGCTTCAGGTATTGGCTGTTCTTCTTCCTTTTCAACAATTGGTTCTTCTTCTTCTTTTGTTTCTTCTTGCTCACTAGCACTTGTATATGAATCATCATCTTCTTCTTTTTTTAATGCTTGTACTTCTTGTTTAGAAACTGGTAGTAAAACATCTCCTTCATAACGAGGTTTACCAATAGTTTCTGATATCTGTTTTAAAGGTTCCGTAATAGGTTTAAATGTAGTCTCTAGAAATTCTTCTCTTTCACTTAAACCCATCCTCAATGCACGATTCTTCATCCTAATAGAATCACTGAGTGATTTTATTTCTTTCAATAGTTTTTCTTGATTCACCATGTTTACACTGTGAAGTTCAACGTGTAACTAGATGTAGCATCGGTAGTTCAACGCATAAATACAAATTTATCCAACCCTATACGATATCTACCATTTTTAATATCTTCTTCCTTCATAATAACGAGAAAGCCATATTTCTCATTCCATGCTTTGCCACACATTTCTTTAAATTTCTCAAATGGCATATCCGCATTTACATGATCATTGTATATATGCTTTAAATTTGTTTCATCTTGCTTAAAGATAATCAACATATTTGCATTGTCTCTTATGAGTTGTTTTGGAATCTTACTGTATGTTTGACCAATATAAATGCTATCGATATTATGATGTCTTCCCATAGCGAAATAATTCCTTATAGTGTCGTGATTTTCACAAGACACATCGTCAAAAATAAAAATAGAAAATGGTTTTGCTTCATTTGGTTGCATAATTGTTTCACTGGCATTAAACTTGTAGAAATTCACTTCAGGTACACTTGCAAGTACTTTATCCAATAATTAATATTTCGGTTGTTGCAATGATTTTGAAAAAATGTATATATTGTTAAAGCGCAATCCTTTAGGATTTGTTATAAGGTTAAAAACAACATTAGTTTTTCCACAATTTGAAGGACCAGTTATTAGACATCTTATCGTATTTGGTAGTAATTCACCATGTTTACCATGATTTAACTTATCATTGTCAACCGTCAATTCATCAATATTATTGATATTAAATCGATCTTTTTGTTGTACAATCTCCATCTTGTGTCAAGGTTAAACACACAATGAGCTATTAAATTACTATACCAAGTCTTTTGAAGGAATCCAAGAGTCTTCACTTTTATCGAATCCTAACCACCGGACTTTAACCATATCCTTTTTCCTTTGTAAAACCTTCTCAACAAGATATACATCACCGACTGTTGATTTCAACAATTCATGTCCGTAGAATCCACCTTGAAGTAATTCACCCTTGTTATCCTTTAATAAGTAAGTTTCAGGTATAGTTGGTTGCACTTTATAAACTGTAAATACTTCATTAGTCCAATTTGGTAGATATCTTTTACTAAATACACCTTTGTATTTGCTTATACGAACTTTATCGTTGACCTTAAACTTTTTTGGTTGCAACTTTTCCAATTTAGGTGTTGTATTATTTCTGATGCGTTGTAATACAACCTTAGCATTAGCGCTGTTTACTTGGATAGGTTTCATTCCAATGGTACGATGATATTTGTTGTTATACTCTTTTATAAGTTGTGGTAATATGTCATACCACACGTATGATCCTCGTTTTGAAAATTGTTTGTACATCGCTCCTTTCAATGTTCTATTGAATCTTTCAATTATTGAAGCTTTAACTTCAGAATTTGTAGAATAATGATTTATTTGATATTTCTTCATCAAAGCTCCAAAGTCTTTATTAAAATATTCTTTTCCATCATCGGTCTGTAGATGTTTGATTTTGAATTTATTTCTTTGTATCGTTGTTTCCATAGCTTTTGTAACACTTTTACCAGTCTTATTCTTTAATGGTAAAGCGTCAGCTATTTTAGTAAAACAGTCTATAATTGTTAAAATATATTTAAAACCTTTGTTTAATTTACTGTGCGGTATCATTTCAATGAGATCAGCTTGATAAAGATCATTCATTCCTTTAATAATTGTACTTCTTCTTGGAAATCTTCTTCTTGCTGGTTTATGTAGTTCATTTACAATCTTGTCCTTCACACTTTCCATCTTCAGGTGTTGCTTGCACACCGCTTGTAAAAATACTGATCCGTACAACAGTTCATTCTCTTTTATATAGTTTGAATATAGGTCAAGGCCATTTCATATTAGTGTAAAAAAGAGGGAACATGGCATTGGGCTTGCCATGTCCCCTCTTCTTTACGGAAAGGAAAAAAGGAAGAAGGTAGAGGACGAAGAATAGGTTTACTGGTCGATAGGGTTTAGAGAGTAATGTCCAAATGGCAGAGTTCTTATGTTGTCTTCAAGGATGTATCTCTTGTCATCCTTATAGCTCAATGCCGATTTGGTTTGCTTCACACTGAAAAGACGATGGTTGAAGCTTCTTATGGTGTTAAATGTTGCAGTTGTTTCAACATTTTCAAACAAACATCTTTTATAATGTTCAAACTGTACGTTCTTCTTCAGGAAAGAGGTTTTTATTCCTTTGGCTTTCTTCGTGACTTGATGTTCGTTCCTTTCGTTTATGTACAGTTGAAACGAATACAGTTTGGACATCAATGCTACAATTTCCATCATTGGCACACCATTTGTTTCATCTTTAAATTTTCCCAATACTTTCTTGTTTCTGTCGTAGTCGTAATTTGGATGGTCCTTGGAATAATCGGAAAAGTCGAAATCATCTTTATACATAAAAGTGCGTAGATCTTCGTACATGTCATTTGTTTTAATCCAGTAAATTAGTGCATCCGTATCCATATATGCGATACCAATGTTCTCTCTTCCATAATAGTTAACCATCTTCTTATAATGGAACTCGTACATGTGTGTTTTGGAAATATCCAAGATTGACATTCCAAGATACAAAGGACGATCCATTAGAACTGACTTCTTGTTCATGGAAATAACAACTAGATTTTCATTAATAATTACAGATGAACCAAAGTTTGGTTGTTGCACTAATTTCTGTAATTTTACTGGATCAGTTACCAATTTGATATCCTTATGTTTCCTTTTGTTTTCCAAAGTCTTGCCAAATATTGCGTTGTTCATTAGTTTGAAGAAATCTTTTTGAAAACTTGATGTAGCGGCGGCTCTTCTTTTTGTGTTGTTGTCAATGTACGGTTTTAACCAACAAGATTGAGAGAATTGTAGTACTCGATTAATTTTTGTAATTCTTAATCCCAACTCTAAGGCCTGTTGTATCATCCAGTAGTGTAAAACATACCGAGACTTGTTGGTTAAAGTCATCAATAATTTTGGCCATCTTCCAGTTGGAGAAATTTCGGTCTTCGGAAGAAGTGGTAAATCATAATGTTCGTCGTGAAGATGTTCGGGATATTCAAAATCGACGTCAAATATGTAACCAGTTTCTCCATATTTCGGTATATCCATTATGTTTCCAATTGATTCTGGGTCTATCCATTTGAAATTATCATATGGAAGGGGATTCGACATTGCCCATCCGTATAAGTTATTTGCATCAAAATAACCCAGGAATGTTGTTGGTTTTGATGCATCATAATCGGGCAAATACTTGTTGTTTGCCCTGACATGACGTGTTACACTTTGCGTTAATCCTCCTCGAACTCCTGACTCTAACATCAAAACCATATCTATATCTGTAAGACGTTGTATTTTACAATTTGTTTCTTTCAACATGGCTTGCCACGCTAGTCCAGGCGAAGTGTACGAATGAAGAGGGTCCAATCCATATGCCGCAAAACACGTATTTCTAAATTCTTCCATCACATCACATAATAAAGTCACATCTAGTTTAACATAAAAATCTGAATATTCTCCCAATGTTCTAAATCCTAATTCGTTCCATACTTTGCATGCGTGATTATAATCATCTTGAGATATATCCATGTCGTACAGTTTACTTTTAAATTCTTCTTTTGGAGGTAGTGATGTTTCATTAAATCTTTCTAAACTGTCTATGTAATCATATGGGAAAACACCTTTTCGAAGTACCAGATCCAATTTGTCGCTGTTTACAATCTTCTTCGTTTCGATTAAATCTTGTTTCCTTAGGTTTTCAGAAAGTTTGGACAAACTCGACGGCAAAAATCGGTAGGAGTCCAAGAATCTTAGTTTGACGTTTCCAACTTCTTTGGAAAAACTTATGAACTTCTCTGAAGTTTCAGCTAACACATCGATTTTACCATCGTCTCTTCCTAGTTCAGGTATTATAAAATGAGCGTCGTACCCACTAAGATTATGCAGAACCACAGGGATAAATAGTGGTAAACGATAGCTCAAGTTGCATTTATTACAAGCAGCACCCCTGTAATAACCTGTGAGATGGTCGTGATCTTTAACTTTATAATTCTCAATAGTAAAATCATTTTTGCACAAGAAACAGTGAGTCGCATTTTCATGTTGAATTTCTTCTTCTTCGTCCATCGGTTTCATTGGTACAATATTTGTATATAATCTTTGTGTATTTCCAGCTATTGAATATAGGTGATCAAGAAATATTTTTTCCGCATTTTCACCACGATATACTAGAGGTTCTGAAGTTAATCCATATTTGTTCAAATGTTCTTCTGATAATGTTGATTTGACCATTAAACAAAAACTGCTTGGTTTGTGCATTTGATACTTGACACTTTTTCTTGCTTCACAATTTTCATCTTCAACTGGAACAAGTGTTGATTCAAAGTCCGCATACACAACTAAAGGGATACGGTATTGATGATAAACCTTTTGAAATGTAACGAATGCTCTGTTTTCCGAAGGTAAATTAATCTTTTCTTCATAATTATTGTTACATAGTCTTTTGTGCTCTTGTAACCATTCTCTTCCGTGTAGTCCATCTCGTTTAAAATTGAAACATCTCTTGCAAATTAACTTTCTGTGTCGATCTTTAGAAAGCTGCTTATTAACAAGTGAGTCGAATTTCTTTATGTACACATAGTGAGACACATCTCCTCGCGTTAGTAGTAGTAAATCCGTATGATCTGGTAGCTCTTCTTTTGCAATACGTAAAGGATACACTTTGTTTGAACTATCTAATGCAAAAACATTGATAGACGTACCGGGATTTTTCTTCTCAAATTTTGATATATCTCCTAGTGATACAGGGTAAGTAATTCCTTGAAAATTGTACCTATGCCTTTGATTTTCATAGTGTTGGTTAGGTTTATCGAAATGATTTGGTACAAACTTAGATGTCATAGCATATCTAAAACATTCGTTATCTTGAGTTTTCACATTAATACACGATCTTGTATCCTTAATTCTTTGTGGCAAAGGAATATAACTAGATCCCATTAATCCATAACCATGTTTGTGTACTCTTATATCTAATAATTCAATGCTTGTAAGACTCCATCCAGATCCTCTTCCTTCGTATTCCTGAATTTTTGTTAATATTTCTTCTATACAGTTCTCTACTATTGAATCAATGTTTGAACTTTCCATGATGGTTCGGTTTTTTGTTATGAATCCTCTTGGTGATAATTCTTCTTGTACATTTATAAACATAGCTTCTAGTAGTAAACCAAATTTAAGAAAGTTCAATCTTTTCAATTCTTCTTTTAAAGTTTTTCTTACAATTGGTTTTGCTTCTCTAATAAATTCTTCTAAGTTCAAGTTTTCATTTTTAATTTTATGATGCATTACTACCTTACCGGGTAAAGCAAATACTTGTAGATTCGGTAAAGTAGTTGAAGATGTTGCTGTTATTTCATCTTGTTCTTCTTGTTCTTCTTGTTCTTCTTGTTCTTCTTGTTCTTCTTGTTTTTCTTCTGCGTTGTTGTGAATTAGTTCTTTATGACAGTCTAATAGAATTTCATCGTGAAACGATTCCGAACATTTATCGCAATGGTACATGTTGAGATGTTTACTCTTCGAAGTTTCGCAGAGAAATGAAATGGGCTCTCACATTCCTCCTTTTATAACGGTCCCCCTACCACAATTCATCTTCTTCTTCTTCACTATCCAAGTAAATCAAACGTTTTCAACAAAATATTAACCTTCTACAAATTGATTGTCCGTTCATATTTTTTTAATACCAGTTGGATTTTCAATATTTTCCTTGTTTAACTACTATTTCTTTATATAACATTATTAACACTTTCTACTTCGAGCGTTTTGCTACTATCATCTTTTTATTCCATTGTAACAATCTGCATAAATACAAGTTCATTTGTCGCGCCGACTCACTATAAATCCAGCTTTTGTACAGTACATATCTCTACGACTAAATTACAACATGTATTTCAATATGAATTTTCCTTATACAAATAATATTTCAATAACTTCACAGCAAAACAAAATTCTAACCTCATAAACTTGATAGGAAGATATGCGAACTTTTAATTCAACCCCGGTTAATTTATGCGCAAATTTAGTTCGACCAACAATTGTTGAATTTCAGTTTTGAACTAACTTTTAATTTATGCGCAAATCTACTTCAAACCCTCACCCCACAAACTTGATAGGGAGAATTACATTAATTTGATACTTATTTCTACCGTTACACTAGCTCCATTCTCAAAAAGATATAAATAAAATGGTCCTGGATACTGTTCTTTTTCACTTCCTGCATGTTCCTTAATGAATTCGTAAGCCAATCTGTTTGAATATTCATTATGATACACTTCTCTTACATAAACAAGATTTTTTTCTTCCAGAAATTTCGCTTGAACTAATGGTATTTTGCTTACATCATCCTTGTCCATCAGAGGTAGCTTGTAGGTGAAAGTATTTGGCGGTAGTTTTTGCGGTTTATCAAGTAGAGAACAAAATTTTCTATAGAATTTCTGCTCAGTGTCTGTAATACTATTAAAAGACAAAGTGGTAAGCATCTTGACGGCACAAGATGCAAGTACAGACTAGAAACCTGGAGGTTCATAGCCCGCCTTTTATGAGTTTTAAAAATGGGGAGGGGGAAGGAATAAGGATTGGGAAGGGATAAGGTGTAGGGTAGGGGAAGGGTAATTTGGTTATTAAACCACTTGCGCTGTAAAATAGCCGCCAACATCCACACCTTGTTCGTAGCACTCCTTCATTGTTTGCGCCCACTGCCGCATGCGGTCTCTATCATTTGGTGTTACAAGAAAAGAATTACAATCATCATACAATATAAAAGAGCCGATTCGTACGTAAGATCCTGAATCCAACCATTTATGAGCTTCAGACATGAATTTTTCTATTGTATCGAATGGGAATTGTGGATCAATTGCTATAACTTTCAGTTCTTCACTAATTTTAACGCTATAATAATCATCTTCATCATCATCTTCACTGTCACTGTCACTGTCGTTATTTAAAGTGTCTTCAGGTTGTTCAAAAACATCAGAAATTTCGGAAGAATTGAAATTTTCACTAAGACGAGGAGGCATTTTTAAAGCAAGTAATATTGTAAAGAGCAGAGACGAAACAACAAGAGTGGCGTGTAGAAGCGGAATGAGGAGTGAACAACGCTTGCTCCGCTTTTATAACGGTATGCTAATGAGAGGGGTAACAGCTGGCCGTGACCGTTTATTGACCCGGGAGGTGGGGGGAAAGGAAGAAGAGGGGGTATTTATTTTAAATAATTCGCATAACTTTTGACTCAAATAAGATAACAAAATTCTTCTTTTACTAAAATGTTCGTCTTACATAGACGTTTTCAATGATGTATCGCTTGTCGTAATCGATCAAACCATTATCGAGTTATAGCCATTTTAATTTTCGGGGGGGGGGGTTCCGCTTGAGTGAACACGGGGGGGGGGATTTAATCTCCATTTTTTATGGGGGGGGGTTCCGCTTGAGTGAACACGGGGGGTTCCACTTGGGCGCTCATGCGGAACCGATCTTCTCACGAGATAGTCGTTATGTGATAATGAGGGCAAATGTTCATCGCGCCGCGACCACTAATTAACTCGCATTCGCGGTGTTCATATCTTTCCTACTCATTACATATACGTTTCCTACTTCATTATTTCAAGACTAATTAACTTGCAAAACAACAGTCTCTGTCTTTGAATGCTGATGAGATTTCATTAGGAACCATTCTTTGCACGCTATATGAAGCTACACCGGCAAACAATGCAAGTCGGAGAGGTCATATAACTGTACAACGGCCTCAGAAAAGTAGGTCACGAGACTTAGAGTGCTAAAAAATAATGGGGGAGAAACACAACGCTATAACGCATTGTGTTTCTCCCCCATTATTTTTAGCAAAATTTGGAAAATCTATGTGAATTTACTTTGTACGCCCCACCTTGTAATACCATCCATTTTATGCCTGAGGAGATAGTCTTTAGAGTCTAACTCATAAACGGATTTTTCTTTACGCAAGGATTCAATAACTTTAATATTATATTTCTTGCCGTTACAATTTGCTAAAATGTGTTCGTTGTCAATAACACTTTCAAAAAAATATAGACAACTTCTCTTAATCCTATTTTCTTTCACAGCAATAATTTCGGATTGGTATTCAACAGTGGGGGTTTCTGTCAGTTGTGTTTCGGAAAGATGTTTTACGACATGTACACGGCAGAAACGTTCGTTCTTAACACATTTCCTCCCACAAGCTGATCCTTTCTTAATTCCCCTAGTGAGCACTTCAGGGCAAGTAGTGGGACGGCTAAATGCCCTACGACGCTCTTCTTTTAATAATTGGAAACGCTCTGAAGGAGCAGACTTAGGAGCAGGTTTAAAGGATTTATTTTTTGGATAGGCGTGGTCTTTATGCATAGTAAGTGGTGGGGTAGGAGGCAATGGTGACAGTGGAATGACAGGTGTACTAAGACGATGAAGCAAGGTTTCAAATGAAGGGGTATTAGGACGGGGAGCTGGCTTCTGCGGTGGCGGCATGTTAGTTGAAGGCGGTGTGGAGTCATTTGAAGACGAAGGCGGTGAAAATATGCTGCGACGTATGGTATTGTTGGCCGGGGGAAGAGGAGCTCCAGAAGTTGAAGGTTTCGAGTCTAGTTGCTTCTTATACCAGTCGGGAGCATTTTTCAAGCGAAGAGTTTTCTTGACTGGAGTTGAAGCCGTAGTAGAAGTAGAAGTTGAACTTGTAATAGAAGAGCAAGCTGTAGTGGAAGTTGTAGTCGGCAGGGATGACATCGTGGTAGTTCTGTTCGCAGTTCGCAGCGTAACGTCTGGAATCAGAATGAAACGTTAGCCGTGGTCGATGCGTCTTTTATAACGGTATGCTAATGAGAAGGGTTAACAGCCGTTAAGTGGGGGAAGGTGGGAGGGAAGGAAAGAGAGGGGGTATATATTTCAAATAATTCGCATAACTTTTGACTAAAATAAGATAACTAAATTCTTCTTTGACTAAAATGTTCGTCTTACATAGACCTTTTCAATGATGTATCGCTTGTCCTAATCCGTTAATCCATTATCGAGTTATAGGCATTTTAATTTTCAGGGGGGGGATTTAATCTCCATTTTTTATGGGGGGGGGGTTCCGCTAGAGTGAACACGGGGGGGGGTTTCCGCTTGAGTGAACACGGGGGGGGAGGGGGAGGGGGAGGGGGAGGGGGGGGGTTCCGCTTGAGTGAACACGGGGGGGAGGGGGAGGGGGAGGGGGAGGGGGGGGGGTTCCGCTTGAGTGAACACGGGGGGGGGTCATTGACCCTTCCAAAAGTGGGTCAAGGTCATTCAAGACTTATAAAGAACCAAGGTGATGGGAACAGTAGTAACTGTTCCCACCACCCTGTTTGCCTAACGGTTCCCACTCCCAACCCACTAGTTACGTTCTGCGAGGGACATCGACGCAATTTTTTTTGGTCCGTCCGCATTTAAGCGTAACGTCCCGGCCCGCATTTAAGCGTAACCACTAATTACAAGGGAAACTGGAACAGCTAATGCAGAAACGCAACTCTAACACCCACCCAAGCTAATCCCACCCATCATATTCCTAAACAAAATGCAAAAAACCTAGTCCGCTACCTACAATTTGCGGATGTCCCACCCCTTCTAAGTGAAGTTCAACCGAACTTCTGAATTTACAGTTAATCTACCCCCTATCATCTAGCTGAAAGGCAAAACAACAACATTAATTATTAATACCAACACTTAAAACTAACAACACATCGTTATTAAAAATCAAATAATTCAACACAACCAAATACCATCATTATTCTTAAAATTAATACACCTTAACGCTAAACACAACTTATAACTAACATCGCAATGCGCAAATTAATTCTTAAATTAAGTGCAACTTACAACTAATATTTACACACACACACACTCACACACACACATACCACATTGCATTAAAGAACGCAACGTAGTATAAGAAGTTCAAATATATATAGGCCTACTATATATTTGAACCTCTTACCGAGTCGCCAACGACTTTTCGCTATGAAAACTCGTTGACGACTGACGCGAAAATTGGGCTCGTATCGCTCCTCGGGTTTTCGAGTGGTGGGAGTAATTAATGCAGTGGTGGGGGAATTGTTTCACTCCAGTACGGTCTTCAATCCACTCCAGTTCGCAGCAGTGTAAAAGTGAAACGAAGGAGTGGGGGCGGAGCATGCGCAGCGACGTAAAATCCAAGGTTTGAGGTTAGAACTTTCCGTGCACAGTAGAGCTAAATTGAGTAATACAGGACTCGGCGCATGCGCAATAGCGAGGAGTGATTCCGATCCGGAGAACTCGTTGCATTCGCAGCAGCGCTAAAGTGAGTAATACAGGACTAGGCGCATTCGCAGTAGCGCTAAAGTGAGTAATACAGGACTAGGCGCCGTAGCGTGAAGTTGGCTCACTCCAGTACAAATTGTAGCAGCATAAAAATGAAACGAAGGAGTGGGGGCGGAGCATGCGCAGCGACGTAAAATCCAAGGTTTGAGGTTAGAACTTTCCGTGCACAGTAGAGCTAAATTGAGTAATACAGGACTCGGCGCATGCGCAATAGCGAGGAGTGATTCCGATCCGGAGAACTCGTTGCATTCGCAGCAGCGCTAAAGTGAGTAATACAGGACTAGGCGCATTCGCAGTAGCGCTAAAGTGAGTAATACAGGACTAGGCGCCGTAGCGTGAAGTTGGCTCACTCCAGTACAAATTGTAGCAGCATAAAAATGAAACGAAGGAGTGGGAGCGGCGCATGCGCAGTGACGTAAAACCAAGGTTTGAGGTTAGAATTTTCCATGGTGGCTGCCATGTTTAATTCTGTTTCATTCAAACAATAGTAGTTCATGGCTGGCATGGGATGTGAAGTGTGGTAATTAGATGGGGTTAGCAACCGGTCGTGACCGGCCATTGACCGGTCATCGACCCGGCGGGGTTCCGCTTGAGTGAACACCGGGGGGGGGGGGGGGATTTAATCTCCATTTTTTATGGGGGGGGTTCCGCTTGATTAGTCACGGGGGGGGGGGGGGGTTCCGCTTGAGTGAACACGGGAGGTTCCACTTGGGCGCTCATGCGGAACTGATCTTCTCACGCGATAACCGTTATAAAAGAAGATTGTTCATCGCGCCGCGACCATTAATTAACTCGCATTTGTGTTGTTCGCATCCTTCCTACTCATTATATATACGTTTCGCCAACTTCATTATACAAGTCTAATTGCTACTAACCTGAAATTTCATTTACATTAGCACATGTCGTCCTGTTTGAATCACCTTCGCGTGCTCGACGTTACATCTCGTTCATCTGTCTTGTTCTCACTTCTACACGTCTGACATACTTCTTGTGATGGATACACAATGTTTGAAATTGAAACTTTTGCGGACACAACATATATTACGAAATAATTCCAAACCATCCGTTTCAAAGACTAAAACAAATTTAACAAAAGTGAGGAAGAAATTAAGTTTTAACCCGTTATACTCTGCTAGAACTTCGCAGGTTCACGTTGATGATAATGTTATTCACAACATTTTGCGTTCGATGTTACGTTTCCACAACTTCGAACTTGTTACACCTATCGACTGTGTTCAGCAGGTTTTCATATTTTACCCCCACCCTTCTTTATATAAGTACGCTCACGACAATTCCTGTTTCATTCTTCTGTACTGAACTAACTTTTAATTTATGCGAAGTTTTAATTCAACCCCGGTTAATTTATGCGCAAATTTAGTTCAACTCCCAGTTGTTGAATTTCAGTTTTGAACCAACTTTTAATTTATGCGCAAATTTAGTTCAACTCCCAGTTGTTGAATTTCAGTTTTCAACTAACTAATAATTTATGCGAACTTTTAATTCAACCCCGGTTAATTTATGCGCAAATTTAGTTCAACTCCCAATTGTTGAATTTCAGTTTTGAACTAACTTTTAATTTATGCACAAATCTACTTCAAACCCTCACCCCACCTCCTCCCCCCTCATTTAATATTCGACCGGAAGACGCCTGCCCCGGAACATGGCTTCCGGCGGCACGTGGCTGGTTTTGAAAGTGGCTTTTTCTATCTACTATCCTCTTTGGCTGTAGTGGCCGGGGGGGTGTGAAATTGTGCGGTCAGGCATTGGATACCTGTCTGTGGGAATATTCACAGATCGTTTACAGTTGTTACCGATAAACAACGAGTGCTTGTGTAGCTTGAAGCAAGTGCGCGTGCCCCAACGGGGGCCGTGGCTCGTACCGTCGTTGCCCGCGGACAGCCGAAACGTGGTGTGTCTTATGACACGGAGCGGAATAGGTCAGAGGACCTCTCGCAAACATGTAATAAACCACACGGGTTTGGACCATTACTCATATGTCCCCTTCCTGTGTCAAATATATAGTGCCAAGAAACATGGCGGGGTGACAAAAATCGGATATCAGCTGCGACAAGAGCACTGCATTATCTGATGTTGACCTCGGCCAACAGTGCGTGTCCCTGCCGGCGGTTCACTCCATTGTCAAATACACGGTCAATCTGCCTTGTCAAATATACATGCCGAGATGAGAACATTTGGATATCAGCTATGACAAGAGTACAGCATTATCTGATGTTGACCTCGGCCAACAGTGCCAGTGTCCCTGCCGGCGGTTCACTCCATTGCCAAATACACGGTCAATCTGCCTTGTCAAATATACATGCCGAGATGAGAACATTTGGATATCAGCTATGACAAGAGTACTGCATTATCTGATGTTGACCTCGGTCAACAGTGCCAGTGTCCCTGCCGACGGTTCACTCCCCAGTCAAATACACTGTACCTCTGCTTTGTAAAATATACAGTCTCAACACACATGCCTGTTTGACAACAATCGGATATCAGCTGCGACAAGAGTACTGCATTTTCTGATGTTGACCTCGGCCAAAAGTGAGAGTGTCCCTACCGGCGGTTCACTCAGTTGTCAAATATACCGTACCTCTGCTGTGTCAAATCTAAAGTCCCAACAGGCATGCCGGGATGACAACAATGGGATATCAGCTGCGACAAGAGTACTGCATTATCTGATGTTGACCTCGGCCAACATTGCCAGGGTCCCTGCCGGCGGTTTTGTAAATAAAAATGTTTATGAGTCTTTTAGAGATTAAATATTTGTTAATTGGAGTTAATAAAACTACCAAGGACTAGTGTGCCATGGTGTGTAACTGTCAAGCATTTCAGGCCTTTTTTAAATTACTAATGAATTTTCCCATTGTTCATCTTATATAATAAAAGAGTGCATTTAAGGAACTAGAGAGAGAACTACTGAGCGTATCGTGGCCGTTTTGGTGTCAATGGATTTCTTATGATCCCTATATGATAGGAAAAATATGCTATCCCTTGGAAAATTCCTTATAACGCCGCAAAATGAAAATTAGACCTTATTTAGACCAATCTAAGACGTGATTTTGTCGATTTGTTTACTGCTCCAGGTGATCCATATCCTATCCTGAAATTTGTTATTACTGGTTATTTACAAAGTGTTTTTGTAAACAAAACAGACAACTTCAATCCTATGATAATTGACAGATGAAATGATGGACACGTAGTGTTGGAGTGATTTCTATAGCAGTAAAATAAATATTTAACAGCTGATGTTTTAATAAAAAATTTGTTTGCTATACTATAAAGAGAGTTTATTTCATATAGATGATTGATTTTATGTATGTAAACTTACAATTTGTTTATTAATGTTTGTTTACACATGTGTTTTAAAACTATCAACTAATCCTATACTATAATACGAGGAATATCTGAAGGGATGTGTGTTCCACGATCTCGAAATCTAGCTGTTAGATTTTGCTTAAAGTTTGCATTAAAGAGTGTTTTGGCCCAAAAATAAGTTTAGAAACAGCCTCAACCCCAGGAAAAATCGAATTTGGTCTAAAATTAAGTTTTAAAATTGTAATTTTTAACATTAGTCTTATGGGTTGCTATTTTGGTAACGAAATAACAACGAAATGTAAACAAAAAGAGAAACATTAATATTAAGCAGACTTTTTGAAACAGCTGTTAACTGTGAAGAGGTATAGTTGGTTGTTGGTGGAAATTTAATTGCTTTTTTACCTTGACACTATAACAAAAGTGAATAAAAACCAACGAGCAAGGCTCGGTTAACCTGGTACTGAGCTTTATGTTTTGAAATATAAGCACAATATTTTGATTGTAAAATACTCCCCAACGTATTTTAAGCCATTAATTTTTTTATAACTTAGTCATTTAACGTCTTTATATTCTTAATTTTAATTCTTTTAAGGTTATGTAGGCTTTTGCTTTTACACGTTTAACAATCGGTTTGTTGATAAACAATGGAGTACAAAAGTGTGAAAATGCAGAACTATGAACTGTGAAGAAATAAGTATTGAAATTTACAAGAAGAAATACCAAGAATAAGAAAAGGAGATGGAAATAATGTGTAAACAAAAGAGAGAGAAAAAATCATTTTGAATAGTAAAATAAAATTTTTTATTGAAGGTAAAAAAACGTACGATTTGATTGACTTAGAGAGCAATGCACGTACTGTAACACTTAGTACACCCCGGGATGAATTTCTTTCTACCTTTGCGTGATAAAGTCAAGTCAGAACTTTAAATCATGGCAAATAATTAGATGTCATAATTAGATGTCATAAGTCTTGTAGAAGATCCCACAGACTGGTGCTCAGCGTTGTTGGTATAGTTTTTACCAAAAATTAATGAGGACGTCAGACTCTTTGGTTCAAACAAACTTAACAACAGAAGAACATTAGAGGGCAAAAATTCTTATCGTCAGTGGTTGAGGAAAGCACTTGGTCAGAAAGGTGATTCTCGGGTATTAAGCAAATTATATATAAATTCCACATTCTGGCAAATTAAAATTGAAACTAGACTCTGAGTCAGAAAAATTATACCATAGCAAATATACCATAAATAGCAAGGCAACTGCAATAAAATGAATGAAAATCAAGTTGAAAAACATTTTATCATTAACTTTGGTTTTGTTAATTTCCCATATGCCTACGATATTTTAAAACCATATGATAGTAAGTAACCACAAATGATAGTATTATAAACAATTTTTTACCATTCTGCACGAAATCAGCCAGTTTTTTGTTCTCTCAATAATAACAAAACCGATTCTTTTCTGTCCTAGGACTGAAAAATCAGATGGAGAATTTTTTAGGTCCTAGTACTGAAAAGTCAGCTGTTTGCCAAGTATATTACTATTGATTTATTTATGTTGATGAGCAGAATTTTGAAATTCAAACGTTATGAAAAGCATTGTTTGTAAATAACAGAAATGTAAACACTGCATATTACTTACTTTGTAAATATAACCTCGAAAATACGACTTTATAGTTAATATTTTTAACGATCAAAAGTCTTATTTTCGCCTTATGATAAAAAACGTTGTTCATCACTCGGAGCACAAGTGTCTTTTTGGTGCTTAATCGTTTTTAAAAACTCGGCTGCGCCTCGTTTTTAAAACACGATTGCGCACCAAAAAGACCCACTTTTGCTCCTAGTGAAGAAAACTACTATATAAACTAATAAAGTAGGACTAACATTTTTATATTTTATTTTTGCACATTGCTGAATAATGAAAAGATTTGAGTTTTATATTATGTCGTAGGGTTTTCATAAATTTTGAGACCATTAAAACATTCTTAAATAATCATAATAAAAATTATCCGTCATTTTTGACTGGCTGTTAGCTAGTAGTTAAAATAATTATCAAACAAAGTATTATTTTGTTTAGTAATTTGAAACAATAGTATTTTATGACTAGGTACTGAACGAACCTTAAATACGAACCCTAAATATTGCTAGTTGCAAAATCAATTGCAGACAAGTCTTGACACTGGTTTGTTTATTTTAATCTAACTTTCTATAAAAATCATTGTTCATAGAGCTTATAGATTGCAGATTTAATTAGTTAGAAATTGAGTATAAAATATTAGAATTTAACAAATATTGCTAATTGATCCATTTAAATGAGTTCTTTTTACAACCAGCCCTAATAAAAACATGTACACTAATAAAATATGATTTCTTGCAAGTAGTGCAAAAGTAAGGCTGCTGGCTCACTTCAAGGTCACCTGAGCGATGACGTCATCGAGGTCAATGACCCCACCGATGACGTCATCGATGACGTCATCGATGACGCAATCGATGACGTCATCACTAATGACGTCACATCCATGACGTCACACCCATGACGTCACAGAAATGACGTGCGGATGACGTCATCACCCCTTACGTCACCAAAATGACGTCATCGATGTCACAAAGGTCAAGGTCACGCTGAAACCTAAAATTTTTCGGCACTTTTGCGGTTTCTCGCACTACGCTCCGAGTTTTAGTCCGGTTCCCATGACCTTGACGACTTGGAGCGAATTTGCGATGAGAAACAGCAAAAGTGCAGAGGAAACTTGAAGTTTGCAACGTGACTCTGCCTAAACCGTCATGTGACACCGCTCGGGTGACCTTGAACTAGCCCAGCTGCCTTACTTTAGACCAGTACTACAACCGCGATGTGCACCCTACGACAGACACCGAGCGACTGACTGTCCGGCTCTGTGTACTCTAGGTATATCGGCTTGAGAGACTAAGACTCTAAACTGTCAGGAATGGGAGTAACTAACTGAATTTTGCAAGGAAAAGTCATTTCATCCAATATTTTAAACAAATCCTCATCAGTAAAACTGACATTAGTCCGTTTTGTATAAAACTTAGGGTGTCCGCGCAATAGTTTGCGCCACTTAGCTAAAGTCGAAACCCTCTTAACTTTGAGTGGTGGACAGTGAGCAACTAATAAAGCCTTAACACGACTAAGTTTCTTACCCAAAGTGTCCCGCGACATGGCGTCTCCTCACAAAAGTCCACACAATACTGAGAGACTGCTTGTAGCGCACGAGTCAAGGGAAAAGAGGTGGGGGAAACAGCAGGAGTGGGGGAAGGTCACAGTGGCGGGGGAAGGTGAGGCTTAACGCTGGAGTATCGCATCACTTCACCATGAGCTGTCCTACAGTCAACACACTGTTCTCTTGGCCCGAGTTGGCACTAGAAGAAACATTTCTGTACAGCTTAGGCTGTGAGAGCCGAGGAAGCAAAGTCAAAGTGGAAATTGTGTTAAACTCCAAGATAAAGAGTCTCCTAAATAAACTAATCGTATCCCTGCAATCTCCTATAACTTTAGAGAAATACCACTATATTAAGCGACACCTTATACTTTGGCAAAACGAAGCGGAAATGGAAAAGATTACAGTAAAATTAATTTAACTCAAAACTTGGACTGGACAGTCATGGCGATCCCATGTGGCGTGCAAACGCCACCCTAAACATTACAAGTTAGGTTATTGAGCACCTCTGGTACGATAACCGATGTGCTAGAGTTAAAGTGTGATGACCTTGAGTCAAAACACTGAAATACTACAAGTCGATATCGTCCCAGAGTTAAAGTGTAGTGACCTACATTCAGAACTTGTAAAATTACTTACATATAGAGAGCTATGGAACAGCGAGACGCACCGCATGGAAGCCGGAGACATACTGGCGAAGCGGTGTTGTGCAGCCTAGGGACCCAGTTGTGGTGGGGGTACAGCCAACACTTAGAGTACAAGTGTCGTGGGTGACCTTGACCCACTTAACTTACCTGACCCCCCCCCCCCCCGCGGCAAAAAGTGCGAACCCCCCCCCCCCGGCAAAAAGTGCGAACCCCCCCCCCCGGCAAAAAGTGCGAACCCCCCCCCCCCCCCCCGGCAAAAAGTGCGAACCCCCCCCCCCCGGCAAAAAGTGCGAACCCCCCCCACCCCCACCCCCTCCCCCACCCCTGATATCCTGGGTGTGGCAGCCCCGGCGGGGATATAAGGGGGTCCAGCCAGAGCCGGCTCGCAGTCCGCTCCCGCGCGTTGAACGTGAACGACCGGGACGGACCGCCATAGGCATCACTAAACATTGAATGGCGCCTTCAGTGTTTAGCGAAGTCTACTCTAACTTTAAGACTTGTATTAGTTGTAAGATATTGCGCTTGCGTTTGGGTATTGCGAATTGCTTTATATGAGAGTGTTTTACTTATACCCTATGTCTCCTGTGTCTTTTATCCTTTGTGTCTTGTTTGTTATGTGTTTAATGTGTATGTGCTTGTTCCAGCATTGACTACGTTGAGCTCAATTGTGTGTTGTAAGTGTGTTATTTGTTTCTAAAGTGTATACGCTTGTTTTAGCAATCCCCCCTTGAGCTTTTTCAATGCTCAAAGTAAATTGTAAAGTCAGGGAACGGGAGTAGGCCCCCGTGTAAAGCCACTTTTAATAATTGGTAGGCTCCTCTCATGCATGCTTCAATGCGGCTGAGAACTCTCATGCATGCTTCAATGCGGCTGAGAAATAGGAGTTGGTCCGTTTGTACGCCTATATGGGGGTAATGAGCCAATGGCCTCTGCACTCGGACCGAGGACGTAAGCCACTAGGGTGTCCTCAGTTAGTTTCCCTTCTGGAAACCCAAAATTATGTAAATGAATCTTTGTTAGCTATTTGTGTTTTTAGTCCCCAAGGCCCCCGAACATTCGTGGTTCGCCATGGATGTACGGGGGCCAAAATTTTTTAATGTCCGTGTGGCCTTGACCCACAAAGACTTGTAAAAATTCAATGCATTGTAAATTAAAAATATTAAAGATTGGTTACGGGAGTAGGCCCCCGTGTAAAGCCTATTTTAATTATCGGTAGGCTCCTGCCAGGCATGCAAAAGGTTGCGGATGGCATTTGGGAGCATGTCCGTTTGTACGCTGGCATGCAAAAGGTTGCGGCGGCCTCTGCACTCGGACGAGGACGTAAGCCACTAGGGTGTTCTCAGTTTGTTTGTTTCCTTCTGGAAACACAAAATTATGTAAATGAATCTTTGTTAGCTACTGAAAAGACAATGCAGTAAATTTTTACAAGTCTTGCGTGGCGAAGGGTACACGACATTGGATGTTGCCTTGTTGTCATAGTTGGGTCTCTTCGGAGGCTACAGCGATGACAACCTAAGTGCCTCACACCCCCAAAGGGGGGTGTGGGGCTTATTTTTTTAAAGTTTTTTTGTGATCTTGACCTAAATATGTAAAATCTTTCAAAGTGTTTAACAGTCAGGTCTTATTAACACAGTTAATACATTAATGTCTGTTAAAAAATATAACAGTTAGGTATTTGTAACCCACAATTTTGGAGTTGTTTATAGTTGGGCCCCATGGGAGGCTTCAGCTATGGTAACATAAATGTCTCAAGTGGGGCTTATTTTTTTAAAAAGTGCAAACCCCCCCCCCGAACTTTTTTTTGGGAAAAATTTTTGACCTTGACCAAAAAGTTTTTTGCTCCGGACGAGAAGTGCCCCCCCCCCCCCGGGTACCTTGGGCGTGGTCACCCGGTGGGGATATAAGGCGGCCGGGTTGCACGCATTTCTCATTTTAGCTCCAGCGCTTATGCTGACCGGTTCTTAAAATGTATCGTCGTATACCTTATGATCCTTCGTACTATAATCTGTTTGGTATTAATAGTATTACACACAATGAGCAGAAATTGTATAAAAAATTTTGTTGTTTACTTGATAGAACGCACAAACTACCACCAAATACTTTCACCTACAAGCTACCCCTGATAGACAAGGATGATGTAAGCAAACTAACAACAATTCAAGTGAAATTTCTCGAAGAAAAAATCCTTGTTTGTGTAAGAGAAGTGTTTCATAATGAATATTCAAAAAGATTGGCCTTCGACTTTATTAAGGAACATGCAGGACGTGAAAAAGAACAGTACCCAGGATTATATTATTTATATCTTTTTGAGAATGGAGCAAGTGTAACGGTAGAAATAAGTATCAAACTAATGTAATTCTCCCAACCAAGTGTTAAACTAGGACTTGAACTTGGACTTGATTGAGGTTTTTTGTAGAACAGAGCGGGGGATAGATCACTTTGCGGCAATGGACTAGCATGCTGCTTAGTGGTTTATCCCCCGCTCAAAGGGTATTTTTACGCGACCTTGACCCACATAAATGCATAGTTGGTGGGGGTATAAAAAAGGGCAAACCAATTGGATGGATACACCACTTCTATACCATGGCTCTATTGCAGTGCTCTATCCCCGCTAAAAATAATAATTCCAAGTGACCTTGTTCCACATAAACTTGCTCAAACAGACATCTTTCAAAATATTTGTACAAAGTAGTGGATTTAGACCAAACATTATTGGTTTATCAAGCCTGTTGAAGAATATATTGAAAATGGGTGTTTAAAAGCCAAATTTACTAAATGATTGATAAACCGGATGTATATGACGTCACCTTCCCCCACCCTTCAACCTCGGGTATAAAGGGACCCGGTTGAGCGCGCTGCTCATTATTGCTTGGACATTCACCGAGTGCACACTCAAAGCCAAACTTGTTCAAAAATGGCTCTTTGCGATATTTGTGGTGAGTTTTTCCAAGATGAAGATATCTTTGTTTTACACCGAGAATTGCATCATGAAGAAAACAGAAAAGAAGAGATTGTTGTAAGTGAAGAAGACTTGGATGCGTTTGATCGGTTATTGGAAAACTACCAGAAACAGATGGACGACTGTGATAGCTATCTACAGTTACACCGAGAATTGCATCGTGAAGAGGACAGAAAAGAAGAGATTGTAGTAAGTGAAGAAGACTTGGATGCGATTGATCGGTTTTTGGAAAAACCCCAGAAGCAGAAGGACTGGGCTAGCTATTTACAGTTAATGCAAAGAAGAAGACCAAGTGTTATTCAATTTGCCGGAGCTGGACCATCTACAGCTGGAGGATTTATTGAAAAGGAAATGGAAGAAAAAAAAGTGGAAGATGTAAAACAACTGCGTACCCAAGAAGAGGATATGGAAGAAGAGGATACAGAAGAAGTGGAAGAAATAAAACAACTGCGCACCACAGCCTTGCCAGGACCAGTTGTAACTCATTTCAAAATTAATAATGTGCAATTGGAATTGGAAAACTTTATAACCCAAGCTAAAAATTTAGTTGTAAAAACATTGATGGAAGAATTGGCAAGATTGAACTTTATTAAATTTGGATTGGTGTTGGAGGCTATGTTTACTAATACCAATGGTGAAAACTCACCGAGAGCATTCATTGCTAAAAACCGAACCCTTACAACCACATCTGATATCAACGAAATTTTAGAAGATTGTTTGAATGAACTGCTAATGAAACTCCAAGAACACGAAGGAAGAGGATCTGGCTGGACGCTATCATCGATTGAAGGTATGGATGTGAGGGTTCACAAGCATGGATATGGTATGAGGGGTAGCAGCTTTATCCCTCTACCAAAGAAAATTAAAGACACCAACTCTTGCAGAAATGTTACAAACGGGGATAATGAATGTTTTAAGTATGCGATGCTAACTAAGTATGTAAAACATAATCCTTGTAGAGTTGGTAGGGAATATTATGAAAACGAACACCGCTACAACTTCCGAGGAATGTCGTATCCTGTGAGTCTTAATCAAATTGCAAAATTTGAGAAACAAAATCCAGGTGTTTCTGTTAACGTGTTCGGCTTAGATGATTCGAACAATGTGTATCCTCTACGAGTTGGAAAAGTGGAGCAAAGAAACCATACTGATTTATTATTGATAACTAAAGGCGAAATTTCACATTATGTGTGGATAAAAGATTTTGAAGCATTGGTTGTACGACAATTAACGAAAAATCAAATTAGAGTGACAGTGTGTAAGAGATGCTTTTGTTTTACGAATAAAGATTTGAGACGTGGAGGATCGGAGTGGTTGAAGGAACACCAAAGACTTTGTAATGACAACTATGAAGTGAAGATTAGTCTGCCGCCGCCATCTCGAGCGTTTATCCAATTCAACAAAACAGTTCACCAATATCGGATTCCAGTAGCCGTCTACGCAGATTTCGAATCCACGTTAGTACCACAGGAGCTTCCGGATGGTGAGGTGACTAGAAGAACCAAATATCAACTGCATCAACCTAACAGTTTTTGCTTATTGGTGAAATCGACTTTGCCTGAAGAACAGTTGCAAGACTATGGCTTAACATCCACTCCGATACTCTACCGTGGGGAAGAAGCCGCTAAGCATTTCGTAGACCAGTTGTATGACATTGCTGAAAAGGTGCAACGCTTATTCGGTAATGTTTTACCTATGGAACCTTTGAATCAAAATCAACAAGAAGAATACAATTTGGCAACAAGATGTTATTTATGCAAGAAGAGCTTCAGTGAAGAAAATCAAAAAGTAAGAGATCACGATCACCTGACAGGGTTATACAGAGGAGCTGCTTGTAATTCATGCAATATAAATTACAAACTGCCAAACTTTATCCCTGTCGTGTTACACAATCTTAGCGGCTATGACTCCCACTTCATTATCCCAGAGTTAGGACGAGATGATGGAAAAATCGAAGTATTAGCTGAAACATTGGAGAAGTACATCAGTTTCTCAAAAACAGTAGGTAAAATTAAACTTCGCTTCGTAGACTCTTATAGATTTATGTCATCTAGTTTGAGCAAATTGTCTGAGAACCTAAGAAGAGAAGATCTAAAAGAAACCAGCAAAATTGTACCTGAAGATAAATTGGACTTAGTAATGCGTAAAGGAGTGTTCCCCTATGATTACATAACTTCTGCAGAAAAATTCGAAGAAACCAGTCTGCCACCGATTGAAGCCTTCAATAGCAAGTTAAATGAAAGTGAAATCTCCGTTGAAGACTACAATCATGCTTGTAATGTTTGGAACCAACTAAACATTCAAACCTTAGGGGAATATTCCGACTTTTACGTAAAATTGGACGTAACTCTGCTGTGCGATGTGATGGAAGAATTTCGAAACACCTGCTTCTCCGCCTATGGACTGGACCCTCTACACTCGTACACATTTCCAGGATTAGCATGGCAAGCTATGCTAAAGTCAACCAACTGTCGATTGGAACTTCTAACAGATATTGATATGGTGCTCATGATAGAATCTGGTGTACGGGGCGGTTTGACACAAGCTGTAACACGTCATGTCAAAGCTAACAACAAGTACATCCCAGGCTTCGACGAGAGACAACCATCGGTCTACCTTGGTTACTTTGACGCAAACAACCTTTATGGTTGGGCAATGTCAAATCCGCTTCCCTACGCTGACTTCAAATGGATCGACCCGGCCACCATCGGTGACATCTCACAGATTCCAAAGAATGGTCCAAAAGGCTATATTTTGGACTGTGATTTCGAATATCCGGAGCACCTTCATGACCATCACTACGACTTGCCTCTCCTAGCCAAGACTGAAGTTTCACCGACAGGAAGATGGCCGAAATTGATGATGACGTTGGAGAATAAAGATCGGTATGTGGCTCACTACTGGGTAGTTCAACAAGCTCTTGAATTGGGTCTACGTGTGGTGAGAATTCATAGAGCAATTGAATTCACCCAGTCTTGTTGGTTGAAACCATATATTGATTCCAACACTACAAGAAGAGCAGCAGCAACATCAGCATTTGAAAAGGACTTTTACAGATTGATGAACAACGCCATCTTCGGGAAGACCTTAGAAAACAAAAGAAAACACAAGATTGTAAAATTAGTAAGTGATCCTAAGAAATTGGAAAAATTAGTGCAAAAACCAAATTTTGGAACATCTATGATTATAAACGAAGATCTAGTTGCCGTAAGTATGAAGAAAACAACAATAGTGATGGATCGTCCGTTATACATTGGAATGTCGATTTTGGATATAAGTAAAACTCTAATGTATGATTTCCATTACAACAAAATGGTTAAACACTACGGAAGAGACAACATTGGAGTTGCATACATGGATACCGACGCGTTTATCTACTGGATAAAGACTTTGGACATGTATGAAGACCTAAGGAGTTTCCCATACAAAGACGATTTTGACTTCTCTGACTATCCGAAGAACCATCCAAATTACAACGAAAAGAATAAAAAAGTAATCGGAAAATTTAAAGATGAAGCAAATGGAATGCCTTTAGAAGAAATAGTGGCACTGATGGCAAAATTGTATTCATTTAAAATGTACAACGAGAACAACACACCCACAGTCAAGAAAGCAAAAGAAGTCAAAACATCGTACTTGAAGAAACATGTGACATTTGACCATTACAAGACCTGCTTGTTTGAAGATTCTACAATGTCTGCAACGTTCAACACTATCAGAAGCTTTAAACATGAGGTCTACAGTGTCACTGAAGTTAAAAGAGCACTGTCAGCTCGAGATGATAAAAGGCATATTATGCCGGATAAAATTCACACTCTTCCTTTTGGACACTACTCTCTAAACCCTATCGACTAGTAACCTATTCTTCGCCCCTCTACAACTTCGACCTTATTCCTTTCTCCTTCCGTAAAAAAATGGGGAACACGGCAAGTCAAACGCCGTGTTCCCCATTTTTTTACACAAGTTTGGATGACCTTGACCTATATAAATGATGTGAATCTTTAAGACAACATTCATTGTGATTATACATGTGATACATGAAACATTCAAACCTGCAATATGAAGGATTTGAAGCAAGAAATTGTCAACGAACTTCATAAACCTGCAAGAAGAAAGTTTCCACGAAGAAATACAGTGATAAAAGGAATAAATGATTTATATCAAGCGGATTTAATCGAAATGATTCCTTATAGTAAACAAAATAGAGGATTTAAATACATATTGACTATTATTAATTGTTTTTCAAAAATGGCAGATGCTTTACCACTAAAAGATAAAAGTGGCAAAAGTGTTACAAAAGCAATGGAAACAGCTATACAAAGAGACAAACATACTATAAAACATTTACAAACTGATGATGGAAAAGAATATTTTAATAAGGAATTTGCAAATTTAATGAAAAAAACACAACATTAACCATTACTCAACCAATTCAGAGGTAAAAGCATCAATAATTGAAAGATTTAACAGAACTTTAAAAGGTGCGATGTATAAGATGTTTTCCAACAGAGGATCACACGTATGGATTGATGTGTTACCAAAACTTATAAGCGATTACAATAACAAGTTTCATAGAACTATCGGTATGAAACCAAGCCAGGTGACTAATAAAAATGAAAAACTTGTATTAAAACGTATAAAAATGAATACTAAACCAAAAGTTGAAAAACTAAAGCCTAAAAGGTTTAATGTTGGTGATAAAGTGCGAATAAGCAAATACAAAGGTGTATTCAGTAAAAGATATCTTCCGAACTGGACAAATGAGGTATTTACCGTATTTAAGGTGCAACCTACAGTACCAGAAACTTACATTTTAAAAGATAATAAAGGACAATTGCTTGAAGGAGGTTTTTATGGACATGAAATGTTAAAATCAACAGTAGGTGATGTATATCTAGTAGAAAAGGTGTTGCAACGCAAAAAAGATAAGGTTAAAGTACGATGGTTACGATTTAATAAGACGGAAGATTCTTGGATACCTAAAAAGGATCTAATATAATGATAGAGCATCATTTTGGGTTGAACCATTACAAAGGATGGAGATAATACCGCAAAAAGACAATTTTACTATTAATAATATAGATGAACTCACAGTGGATGGTTCTCAATTCAATACTGGGAAACACGGTGTTTTGTTACCAAACACGGTGCGTTGTCTGGTTACCGGTCCTTCCAATTGTGGAAAAACAAATGTAGTATTCAATTTGATTACAAACCCTAAAGGCTTACGTTTTAATAATTTATATGTATTTTCAAAGTCACTACAACAACCGAAATATCAGTTATTGGAACAAATACTCAATAATGTGCCTGAAGTTAAATATTTTAAATTCAACGCGAGCGAGAGTGTCATGCAACCGCAAGAGGCTAAACCATTCTCAGTATTCATATTTGACGACGTATCTTGTGAAAATCAAAATACAATAAGAAATTACTTCGCCATGGGTCGACATAACAACATAGATAGCATTTATATTGGTCAAACTTACAGCAAAATACCGAAACAGCTCATTAGAGACAATGCAAACATGTTAATTGTATTTAAACAGGATGAAACCAACCTAAAACACATATATTATGACCATGTAAGTGCGGATATGCCATTTGAACGATTTAAAGAGTTGTGTGGAAAGGCTTGGGCTGAAAAATATGGGTTTTTAACAATTATGAAGGAACAACCGCTAAACAATGGTCGATACAGGATAGGATTTGATAAATTTATACTAATACACTGATCATGATGTAAAACATTCATTGTTGTACAACACGTCTTGCTACAAACATGGTTAACCAAGAAAAGTTAATAAAGGAAATAAAATCACTTAGTGATTCTATTCGAGATAAAAACAGAGCATTAAAATTAGGTATTAGCGAAAGGGAGAAATTTCTTGAATCTACTTTTAAACCTATTACTGAACCCTTGAAACAATTAAACAAAAAATTTGCTAAACCCGTTTTGGAAGGAGATGCAATTGCACCTATTACAAAGTTTGAAAGAGAAAATGTAAAATCAGAAGATTTTAGTGATGAAGACCTGGAATCCTCTACATATAGTGGTTTTACCGGCGGAGAACCTGAAAGAGAGCTAGAATCACCAGACTATAGTGGTATAAGAGAATTATATGAAGTAAAAGCTAAAAGAGGACATGAAGATGTATCAACTGCTAGTGAAGAGGAAAAAGAAGAAGAAGCAAGGGAAGGTCCGTCAAACATAAGCTTGTTGGGTGAAAACATTCATAACAAAGGACCTTTAGGAAGGAAATACATGATAAAAATGTTAGCTGGAATAAATCCTAATAAAAACTACCATAGTTATGGAGTAAGATTAACAGAAGAAGGTTTAATGGTTGGTAATGGCCCGGTAAACATTGATGAAAATGATAATATTATTGTTGGTAATCAAAGATATAAGGGCACAAGAGGATTATTTGAATTATTATTTGAAAAAAAGCCTTTAGAATTGTTAGTTAAAGAAGAAGACATGGAAGCATATAAACAGATTTTGGAACACACCAATGCATACAGGAGAAAATATTTAGCTGACCAACCAGTTTTTAGATCTAGGTCTTTAAAATATAGAGTATTTGTATCCAAGTTAATACCAACAACGAGAAGACAACCAATGCCGATAATGCCAAGAAAACCTGTAAAACGAAGGTTTGTGTCATCCACTTTGGATATAAGTGCTCCAGAACCAAGAAAAAGAAACAAATCTGTTACAGGTACAGGTTTAATGAAGAAACTATATAACACAAATGTGATTTATTACAATAATATCAATAAATTGGTGGATAGAATGAAACTAATACATGAAGCTAAAGAAGCGGGTCATACTGGATTGGAAAACGAATGGGTGGCTTTAGTGGATGAACTCCGAAACCGTGGGGTAATCTCATAAAAAATGCGTTACTCACTAGATTACTATTCAGTTGCACCATGAGTGTCGACAAGTTCGGACGTTACTCCTCGGATGGGTTATATTACGCAAATAATTTAAAAAGAGGAGCTGGTTTACCACAAACACCTGATGGGGATTATGATATAACTAATAAAAGGTTAAAAAACATAAAAGATCCCACATATGAAAACGATGCAATAAATTTAAAAGTATTAAAAGAAAAGATATCACCAACATTAAGACTACAGAAAAACACATATGACGCAGGTAATCATAGAATTGTCAATGTTGGTAAGCCAAATCAAAACGCTGATGCAATAAACAAAGGTTATTTATTATCAGAATTAAAAAATACGTTAAAATTCAATGGAAAAACGTATACTGCTGAAAATAAACGTATATCCAACGTAGATGACCCTAAAGATGCAAAAGACAGCGTAAATAGACGCTATTTACATTCATTAATACCTGAAAAGACAAAAGATGGTTTTTCTTTTTATAAATTTGTTATTAACGATATAGGTTATCCGAAAAATGAAAATGATGCTGTAAATTTAAAATATATAAAAGATCATTGTATTACACGTGATGTAGGAGTTATTGATTGTCTAGGTAATTGTTTAGCGAATGTTAAAGATGGTTCGGCACCATCAGATGGTGCAACAGTGGGTCAAATGAAGGAAACTTTAAAGCAAGAAACATCTGGATTTGTAAAACAGGATCAAGTAGTATCACGGTCGGGTGATGTGTTTGTACAAGGAAATGAAAAGTTTATTTTACTTGAACAAAAAAATAATGTTTGGGATTGCAAAGACATGAAATTATCAAATGCGCAATTAGCTACAGATGCTCATGATGTTCCGATTTTATCACAAGTTTTACATACTAATCCAAACAATTATCATAGAAGTTGGTTGGGTACAAATAGAAGAATAATTGACATATTTCCAGGTATCGATGATTACGATTGTGTTGTAGTAAAACAATCTTTAATATTAGACAAACCAAAAGGTAGTACTTTCAATGCGAAAAATAAGAAAATAGGTAATTTGGCACAAGGAACAGATCCAAAGGATGCTGCAACTGTAGGACAAACATTACAATATGATAGTGCAAATCAAGAGTTTATTTATAATACCAAAAGATTTAAATTAATGGATGTAAATGATTATCAAAATATATTAATTGCAGATCCAAATTCATTTAGCGGATTTAGAAAATTGTCTGGTGAGGAATTTATTCATAAAAATCATGTATTTAGAAATGAAGCAGACAGATCATTAATTAGTGCAGATTTAAAATATTTTAAATGTCCCGGGAATGATGCAAATGTAACTGATGAAGACTAAGAATTTGTATAAAAACTGATATGGGTTAGAAATCGGGACTAATATTATAAAAATGGGTTACTCTCTAGAATGTTATTCAGTTGCACCATGAGTGTTGACAAGTTCGGACGGTATTCATCAGATGGATTATATTACTTTAATACTTTAAAAAGAGGTGTTGGATTACCACAAACACCTGATGGAGATTATGATATTAGTAATAAACGGTTAAAAAACATTAATGATCCCACAGATGAAAATGATGCAATAAATTTAAAAGTATTAAAAAAAGAGATAGTACCAACACTGAAATTAGATAAAAACACATATAACGCGGGTAATCATAGAATTTCCAACGTTGGTAAGCCAAATCAAAACGCTGATGCAATAAACAGAGGTTATTTATCATCGGAATTAAAGAATACGTTAAAATTTAATGGAAAAACGTATAATGCTGAAAATCGGCGTATATCCAACGTAGCAGACCCTGTAGATGAAAAAGACAGCATAAATAGACGCTATTTACATTCATTAATACCTGAAAAGACAAAAGATGGTTTTTCTTTTTATAAATTTGTTATTAACGATATAGGTTATCCGAAAAATGAAAATGATGCTGTAAATTTAAAATATATAAAAGATCATTGTATTACACGTGATGTAGGAGTTATTGATTGTCTAGGTAATTGTTTAGCGAATGTTAAAGATGGTTCGGCACCATCAGATGGTGCAACAGTGGGTCAAATGAAGGAAACTTTAAAGCAAGAAACATCTGGATTTGTAAAACAGGATCAAGTAGTATCACGGTCGGGTGATGTGTTTGTACAAGGAAATGAAAAGTTTATTTTACTTGAACAAAAAAATAATGTTTGGGATTGCAAAGACATGAAATTATCAAATGCGCAATTAGCTACAGATGCTCATGATGTTCCGATTTTATCACAAGTTTTACATACTAATCCAAACAATTATCATAGAAGTTGGTTGGGTACAAATAGAAGAATAATTGACATATTTCCAGGTATCGATGATTACGATTGTGTTGTAGTAAAACAATCTTTAATATTAGACAAACCAAAAGGTAGTACTTTCAATGCGAAAAATAAGAAAATAGGTAATTTGGCACAAGGAACAGATCCAAAGGATGCTGCAACTGTAGGACAAACATTACAATATGATAGTGCAAATCAAGAGTTTATTTATAATACCAAAAGATTTAAATTAATGGATGTAAATGATTATCAAAATATATTAATTGCAGATCCAAATTCATTTAGCGGATTTAGAAAATTGTCTGGTGAGGAATTTATTCATAAAAATCATGTATTTAGAAATGAAGCAGACAGATCATTAATTAGTGCAGATTTAAAATATTTTAAATGTCCCGGGAATGATGCAAATGTAACTGATGAAGACTAAGAATTTGTATAAAAACTGATATGGGTTAGAAATCGGGACTAATATTATAAAAATGGGTTACTCTCTAGAATGTTATTCAGTTGCACCATGAGTGTTGACAAGTTCGGACGGTATTCATCAGATGGATTATATTACTTTAATACTTTAAAAAGAGGTGTTGGATTACCACAAACACCTGATGGAGATTATGATATTAGTAATAAACGGTTAAAAAACATTAATGATCCCACAGATGAAAATGATGCAATAAATTTAAAAGTATTAAAAAAAGAGATAGTACCAACACTGAAATTAGATAAAAACACATATAACGCGGGTAATCATAGAATTTCCAACGTTGGTAAGCCAAATCAAAACGCTGATGCAATAAACAGAGGTTATTTATCATCGGAATTAAAGAATACGTTAAAATTTAATGGAAAAACGTATAATGCTGAAAATCGGCGTATATCCAACGTAGCAGACCCTGTAGATGAAAAAGACAGCATAAATAGACGCTATTTACATTCTATAATACCTGAAAAGACAAAAGATGGGTTTTCTTTTTATAAATTTGTTATTAACGATATAGGTTATCCAAAAAATGAAAATGATGCTGTAAATTTAAAATACATCAAAGATCATTGTATTACACGTGATGTAGGAGTTATTGACTGTCTTGGTAATTGTTTAGCGAATGTAAAAGATGGTTTTGCACCATCAGATGGTGCAACGGTGGGTCAAATGAAGGAAACTTTAAAACAAGAAACCTCCGGTTTTGTGAAACAAAACCAAGTAGTAACACGTCAAGGAGATGTATTTGTACAAGGAAATAAAAAGTTTACTTTGCTTGAAGAAAACAATTATGTTTGGGATGGTAAAGGAAAGTTATTGACAAATTTAGGTATTGGTGAAAAGCCTGGTGATGCTGTTACTTATGAACAGATAATACAATTAGAGCCAACTGGAAAAAAATGGTGGAATTGTGATAACAAACGATTAACAAATGTTGCAGACCCTGATTATGCCAATAACGCTGTAACTGTTAATTTTCTTGTTAAAGTAATAGGTAATTTATTATTTGATATGCATAATTATATTGCAGCAGGACAACATAAACCTATTGACGAAAAAATGAGAAATACATGGATTAAACAAGAAATTCTTTATAAATATTTTTTTAATCATAACACACAAAAGTTTAGATCATCAGATTGGGGTGATTTTGATATTTAATTAAATAACACCATATATTACATCATTTATGTGCAACCTGTCATAGAGGTAACACATGGGTTACGCTTTTCGAATATAAAAGACAATCATGGCGTTTCATTACACCAGTCCATATCGAGACACTATACGGAAAGGAGGCGGTATCACGTCCACAGCGGTTTCTCTGTTAAGTAAAGCTTTAAATCGTATTCCAGTAGGATCTATCGTAAACAGAGCAATAGACGCTTTACCATACGAATTTCACATACCGGGAGGTTATCAGTATTGCGGACCAGGAACTAAATTGAAAAAACGACTGGAAAGAGGTGATCCAGGCATAAATAAGTTAGATCAGGCTTGTAAAGAACACGATATCGCATATTCCACGTTTACCGATTCAAAAAATAGGTCAATCGCTGATAAAAAGCTAGCGAATATAGCTTGGCAACGAGTAAAGTCTAGTGACGCTAGTATTGCGGAAAAAGCAGCAGCTTTAGCGGTAACAGCAGGTATGAAGGCTAAAACAGCGGTAGGAGGTGGAAAAAGGAGGGGTAAGAATAAAAAAGGATCAACCAAGAGAAAACATGGTGGTAATATTAGACTAAAAAGACGTTCTCCGAGGAAAAATAATAAAAAACCGACAATATGGTCAATGGTAAAAAACGGGGCTGGTCTATACCTAAGACCGTATCGTGCATATTAAATAAAAGAAATCAATTGGTTATACCACATAAAGCGTTGACTAATGTTGAATTATTTAAATATATTTCCTGTTTAAAAATACCATTTTTCCGCGGAGTATTTATGAAAGACAGTTTACCAAAGAAAATATGGAAAAATGAGACTGGAATCGTAAATTTGGATAATACTGAAGGGTCCGGCACCCATTGGGTGTGTTATAAGAACTAAATAGTAATGTATATTATTTTGATAGTTTTGGAAATTTGCCACCACCTAAAGAACTTGAACATTACTTTAAATCTGCTAAAAACATATATTACAACTATAAAAGAGAACAACCTGATAATACTTCAATATGCGGCCATTTATGTTTGGAATTCCTAGCTAAAAGTATCAGTCACTATTGAGATGTCTTCCTATACGGTATCATTAACAGGAAAATCGTCCACTTTACGAAGTATCCTTTTTCCAGCGTTACGCTTGCAAAAAGGAAGATTTTGGGAGGCAGCACTGTTGGATTTTACAACTTACAACTCTATTCCCAATGTTACGGAAGGTAAAAATAACTTATTACATTATTATAAAGGAAAAGATGCCAGTGGGAAGTTTACAGACTTGGAAGTTTGCACTCTACCCACAGGTTCTTATGAAATTGATCATATTAATGAATTTTTGCAAAATAAAATGGGAAAAGACAATATAACGCTAAAAGGTAATAACAATACAATGAAAGCTGAGCTTACTTCAAAATATTATATAGATTTCAGTAAGTCAGACTCAATTGGTGATTTATTAGGATTTCCCAAAGATGGAGCGATTTTAGAACCAAATAAAACACATTCCGGTAAACAAACTGTAACAATATTAAAAGTCAATAGTATAGACATAACTTGTAATATTATACAAGGAGCTTACAGAGATGGAGCAAATACTCATATAATACATACTTTTTACCCCAGTGTACCACCTGGATTTAAAATTGTTGAAAAGCCGCAAAACCTGGTATATCTACCTTTGAACACCACTTTCATTTCAGACATCGTGTTGAACGTATTGGATCAAGACGGTAACTTGATAGATTTCCGAGAAGAGCCTATTACGGTTAGATTACATTTAAAATCAACACTTTAATACAAAATCATGGGTTTAACATTTAAAAGCGAACAACCTACGGGAATCCGCATTAGTAGCTCTTCAGCTGTGGAGGAGTTAACACGCGAGAACATTCGTTTCTTAGAGAGAATTGGATTAAAAGTAACCGATAATGGATATACTGGATATAGCTCAGGGTCCAACATTCGACGAAACCCTATGGGAAAAAGAATATCACACCCACAACCCTTACACTTCATCAAAATTAAACAATAACGATGAAATTCGTATTCCCATACAAAATCAAGACATTTACACACTACCATGTGAAAGTTACTTGTATATTGAAAGAAAAGTTACTAAAAAGGACGGTACTACTACTGGTACAACAGTTCCATTTATAAATAATCCCATGGCTTTCCTGTTTGATGAAATTAGATATGAAATATCAGGTGTAACAGTTGATTCTACTAAAAAAGTAGGTATTGCAACAACTTTAAAGGGATTAACATCTATATCACCTAATGAAACCAATTTAATACAACCTGCAGGATGGGTTTTACCTGCAAAAGACACAATCACTCCAGATACAAATGGAAATTTTGATTTTCATATTCCGTTACGTTTGTTGCTTGGTTTTGCTGAAGATTATAGGAAAATAATATTAAACGTTAAACAAGAATTAGTTTTGTTGAGATCTTCAAACGATAAAGATATTATTAAAGCTCCAGACGGTACAACAGATGCAACTTTAGAATGGAAATTAACATTAGACAAAATTGTATGGAGAGTTCCACATGTAAAATTAGCTGACGAGCATAGAATGCTACTATTAAGAAAGTTAAAGGCTGATCGTGATATTGTAATTCCTTTTAGAAGTTGGGAATTTCATGAACATCCCAGCTTGCCAACTACGGATCGACACACTTGGACAGTTAAAACATCTAATTATGTGGAACGAGCCAGGTATATTATATTTGGTTTACAAACAGGCAGAAGAGACACCATCACCAAACATGCAGGCCAATTTGATCATTGCAACTTAAAAAATATTAAAGTTTATTTAAATTCACAATTTTTTCCATACGATAATTTAAATGTGTCATTCGCTAATAAAAAGTACAGCATATTGTACGATATGTATGCAAGATTCCAAAGTTCATATTATGGTAAAACGAATGCACCTTTACTATCACCAGAAAAATACTTAGATGGTTACCCTATAGTTGTAATCGATTGTTCTAAACAAAATGAATCGGTAAAATCATCAAGTGTAGATATAAAAATAGAAATGGAATTCAACGCGCCTATATCGGCTAATACAACTGCATACTGTTTAATTCTACATGATAAAATCGTAACATACACACCTTTAACTGGAATTGTTAAAAATGTATTGTAAAAAACCGGTTTTGTTACATTCCAATGCATTCCGCGAGTATAAAAGCAGAGTGTTCAGGTCGCTCCTCATCAGTTTGTTGCCTGTTCTTGTATGGGTAGCATCTTATTCAATATGGCTTCTCCTAGTGGTACACAAGAAAATGTAGTAGATATTGAGAAGGAGATATCCGACTTTTTAGATCTTCAAGGTCAACCGGAGGGAGATGAACACAACGCTTGCGGACAACTCCACGGCAGTAATAATGTTGAGGAAAAAGGTAAAAGAAGAAAGAATGCACAGAAGAAGAAAAGGGATACTGAAGATAATATTTCTCCTAACATATTGAGTGAGGTATTCTTGCGAATATTTTATCCAATCTCATCCAGTTTGGACAAAAGTGTTTTAATCGGTGTTATGAAATCGACGGATTATTCACCTACTGTAATTTTGACTAATGGACCCAAAATGATTTTGTTCACCGATAGTGCTTGGGAATCTTTTATGAAGCACTTGCATCTGCTAGAATGCTATTTAACTAGTAACATGTATGGAAGAAAGACAAGAGTAGGACTTTTGGATTCAAATGTGGAAATTGATATTATAAAGAATCGTGGTGACCATCAATTGCGGTTTAGAGACACAACAAGACATGATAACAAGATTCAACTTAATCGAGAAGAGTTTTTTATTCTAACCTGTGCAACTGAACCAATAACAAGATACTTGAGGCAACTAGTGTTTTCAAGTTCTATTATTAAAGATTATTTGGAAGACACTTTGGACAAACAACCGGACGCACCTATATTGTACGGACCTGTGGATACTTCTATATTTAATAGGGTTCCTCATGAAGTACAAATGTGGAGACAGTTGGAAAAATACGCTCAACTACATAAGAAATCAGTAAAACAGGAAGAAGAGGAAGAAGGAGGAGAAGAATCAAGTGTTAGTGATGAAAATGAAAACAAGGAGAATGTAAAGATGGAAACTTAGATGACAATGGTTGGTTTTTAAAACAATATCAAACACTTTGTGGGGTTAGGCCTACCGGGGACGGTGCCCACGTTAAATATACACCAACGCGCCAACAACTGTACGGCCAGGTATAAAAGTCGTACCTACCGTGGTGTGGAAATCAGTTGACCTTTGGACTTCGTCATGAGCAGACGAGTGATCTTCGCAATGGACAAGGAAGAAGAACAAGTAAAGTCCAAACCTGGTATAATTGAGTTCCAAGCGTTTCGGGGTAATGATGATAGATTTATCATAAAAGAACTTGTGTTTTTCGATATCAATACAAGTGTTCCATATACATTTTTGTTCAAACCACCATGTTCTTATTCATCATTAACTAGCAAAGCCGCTACTACCAACAGGTGGATTTCAAAATATTTCCATCATATCGATTGGTATGATGGTTTTGCAAGTTACACGGACTTATATAACATCATGCATCAGTTTTCAAACAGGTTTACCAATATTTATACAAAAGGACTGGAAAAGAAGAGATGGATCGAAGAATTTACTCATGTTCCGGTTAATGATGTGGACTTGGATAAAAACTACAAGTATACGATGGAAAATGTTTGTATTTGTACTAAAAGTCCAGAACATGAAAAAGATAGACATTGCGCTTTAAAAAACGCCTATAAACTCGCATCTTACCTTCAAAGTGGGGAAGTGGGGAGTGGTGGGGGTGACGGGGGTTATATAAGTGAGGAGCAGACCGGGACCTGGCATGAGTATTACTCGAGATTCCGAGACGACAACATCTCCCAGCAAGAAGACGAAGAAGAAGACAATCTTTAACTCAACCATGGCATCTCACCAGTTCCTGCAAACTTTGGTTGAGCAGTTCAATGCTCACTCCAAATCTACCATACTACCCGTCAAGAAGTGTTCCGAACTTAAAGACGAGAAGCACTACATTATCCACGCCATGAAGAAGATGGAGACTTCAGTTGGAGAGGCCATTTGCTGCAGTCTTAGCGAGGCACCGTTCACTCCGGGGGATGAGCCCAAGTTCCAAGTCTACCTGCCGAAACGGTTCGTCCATCTCCTCCAGAACGAGGATCTGCGCTCCATCCAACCCGGCTGTCTCTACCTGGTTTCCCACGGTTGCACGGGTAGCAATTCCACCGAGTTGACCATCCACATCGCCGACAAGCAGCAGTGTTAGATTTTAATTTTACTGTTGTACATATGTTATTGTAATGTTTTATAAATAAATAAACCATAAAAGACAAAAAATGCAACATATCAATATGTGAAGTTTGTCACATATTGATATGTTGCATTTTTTTTTAAACTTCGCGGGTGACCTTGACCTTTGACCTTTGCATTTCACAGTTACCCCCACCACCAAGCTAAAGGTTAAACCTGCTTCGATGCAAACACCCCCACCACTTTTTATAGTACCCCCAAGCGCTGTGCCTCAGCTTCATTTCAACTCCGACGGTCAACCGTACAACATCAAGATGTCTCTCAATGTAAGTTGTGCTAGTTACGAGGAGGTAACCATTAAGACTCAGCAGGAGCTGAACGACTTGTACAAGGAGTTGCAGCTGATGGTGGCGCGAGGCTACCGTATAAATGTGCAAGTCTACGCTTGCAATATACGCAATCTCCGACACCCAAAAGAAGAGTCTGAACATTACTCTTCTCCAGCGACTTCATCACCGGCGTCCATGAAGACTGAAGCGAGCCAGACTTTGGATTATTTCAGCTGACTAGCAGTTGTCTTCCTTCTTCTTACCATTGTAGAATATGTTTATTTATTTGTTATATTAAAGATGTAAAAGAGAAAAAAACACCTATCTTGTTACTGACATATGTGCTCAGTAACAAGATAGGATTTTTTAAAACACAATTTGGATGACCTTGAAACTTCCCCCACCACTTTTTCATAGTACCCCCAAGCGCTGTGCCTCAGCCTCATTTCAACTCCAACGGTCAACCGTACAACATCAAGATGTCTCTCAATGTAAGTTGTGCTAGTTACGAGGAGGTAACCATTAAGACTCAGCAGGAGCTGAACAATTTGTACAAGGAGTCTGAAAAGGAGGTTGTCAACAAAACCGATGATCAACAATTGTGGGACTCCTCTATTACAGAAAAGGAATTACATGCAGCCGTCGAAGCTGTCGAGGAAAAGGAAAAGAACCTCAGGCAGCTCTGGTTGGCTCAGATGGATATTTGCGGATCTGTGCCGCGTGATGATTTTGAACTTCAATGTCAGATGGCGATTACCCAGCAACTAGAAGAAGCCGAAAAGGAGCTAAAGAGTGGAGGTACTATCCGGGCGGAGGTGAAAACTGAGAAACAGGAAGAATATAACGAATATGGTGATTAAACGTACTGTTGATCCCAATCCTTTTAGTTTTAAGTGGTTATGTTATAAGTAAATAGAAAAAGTTTCCTTTTTTTAAAAAACTCCATTTGGATGACCTTGAAATTTCCCCCACTACTCTGTAATACCAGCATTGCTCGCTGCACCAAGCATCATTCCTCCTCCAACAACCATGGCGGACACACCTGCTTGCAATGCCATGTCTTCCACCGAAGATGTACCCAATACGAATTGGAAATTGACAATCGACAACGTGCATTATTTAGAAACCATCTGCGATTGGATGAAGTCTATTCTCCTCGACAACCCGGGAATAAAGCTCAAGGTCACTTTAGATTATGATTGGTCTGAAGTTATACTGCAGCAAGACGATCAACAATCACTGGAGTATTTGTCAAATTTACCATCGTCAACCATATATACTACAAATGAGGTGGAAAGGGAAGAAGAGGAGCATGAGGTTTAGAGTTTCTTATTTTTTTAAAACCCAATTTGGATGACCTTGAGATTTCCCCCACCACTTCCCATATACCTAGAGTGCGCAGGGCTGGACAGTCAGTCGCTCGGTGTCCGTCGTAGGGTGCACATCGCGGTTGCTACTCCAATTCCTGACAATTTGGGGTAGTTCAAAGTCACCACACTTCTACAACTTCAAGGTCATCACACTTTAACTCTGGGACTGCATCAACTTGTATTATTTCTGTGTTTTGACTCAAGGTCATCTCACTTAAACTCTGGGATGGTATCAACTTGTAGTATTTCTATGTTTTGACTCAAGGTCATCACACTTTAACTCTGGGGCAATATCGACTTGTAGTACTTCAGTATTTTAGCTCAAGGTCACCACACTTTAACTCTGAGACTGCATCAACTTGTATTATTTCTGTGTTTTGACTCAAGGTCATCACACTTTAACTCTGGGACGGTATCAACTTGTAGTATTTCTATGTTTTAACTCAAGGTCATCACACTTTAGCATGTAACTTTAAGGTAGCACCGAAACGGTGCTACCCGGCTTGACATTTTCAAGTTTCCCAAGGTCATCACAATTTCCCCCACCACTTCCCATATACCTAGAGTGCGCGGGGCCGGACAGTCAGTCGCTCGGTGTCTGTCGTAGGGTGCACATCGCGGTTGTAGTACTGGTCTAAAGTAAGGCAGCTGGGCTAGTTCAAGGTCACCCGAGCGGTGTCACATGACGGTTTAGGCAGAGTCACGTTGCAAACTTCAAGTTTCCTCTGCACTTTTGCTGTTTCTCATCGCAAATTCGCTCCAAGTCGTCAAGGTCATGGGAACCGGACTAAAACTCGGAGCGTAGTGCGAGAAACCGCAAAAGTGCCGAAAAATTTTAGGTTTCAGCGTGACCTTGACCTTTGTGACATCGATGACGTCATTTTGGTGACGTAAGGGGTGATGACGTCATCCGCACGTCATTTCTGTGACGTCATGGGTGTGACGTCATGGATGTGACGTCATTAGTGATGACGTCATCGATTGCGTCATCGATGACGTCATCGATGACGTCATCGGTGGGGTCATTGACCTCGATGACGTCATCGCTCAGGTGACCTTGAAGTGAGCCAGCAGCCTTACTTTTGCACTACTCTTGCATCAATTCTACCCACTAGTCAGTTTTTCTCAAAATCACACTCTTTCACTGTATGAAAATAGTTTGGTAAGAAAATCATTCGTCAGCTTCAAGACGTGTGAATTCACTCAGGTGTTAGGGACCGAAACTAAACAGATTAAAGTGTTAGCAAGTATCGACCAGGACTTGACTTGCATAAATCATCTCCGATGTGTTCAGCAAACAATAACAACCCCTAAACACGACCGGAACCAGTCAAAGGGCCAACAAATAATCTTTTCAATCGTTGTTTGAACTTCTTTTATTTAAATTCAATCGTGTTCCATAGTAATTCGCCAATTAATTTTAATTCTGCGCTTTTTCATTTATTACTTGTATTTGTATATGATTGTGACTAGTGTGTATTTTTTGTGTTCTTTATATGTAAAACTGGATGAATACCAACCAAAGTCTGTAAATCCAACCATCCAAATATTCCTAGCGAATATCTAATTTTAATTTAGAATAATTCTGATATCGTCGACAGATTTTATATTCCTCCTGTCATCAGCGACAATGCACTAGTATTAGCCTTACATTGGGGAAGCGATATATTGGAAAATATATTTGTTATAGCTTTTAATGTACACATGTCCTAACATTTGTTATCAGGAGTAAGCTGGCATAATTAATTTATCAATTGTAATAGTGTAAACCACAAATAAATCCATAGGTAAACCTGTCTAGGAACAGGTTGCATATCATGGATAATTTTAGTCAAAACATTAGTCAATTGTAACAACAATGGCCAATATTATACATTAACAAGCTTTGTAATTTGCTAGCGGCTTAATCTAACCTTTGTTGGCATGCTAAATATACCTCCCGGAAGTGGCAATTTATAATACAATGTTTATCTACGAAACGTAATAAACCTTTGTTTATTATTTATCACCCGTTTGATTGTTTGGAAAGTTGTTTAAACACCAGCTATAATGTTGCTATAATTAACTTATAATTGCAGTAATACTATTGATTCCGCTTGAAAATATCACTATCGAACTAGCGCGTTTTTGTATTAATTGGTTTGTCCAAAGATAAAACACACAGAACGTGTAATAATTTATTAATTAAATACTAATAAATTTATAAGTTTATTACCTGCAGTCATTTAGCATTTGTCTGACATATTTTACTACAGTATTTTCTAAGTTAACTACCATTTCGATTTGACTTTAACCTGCCCTCAAGGAATTACAATGTACCATATTAAGCAAAGCAATGAGGATAGCCAAAACAGTATATTTAGAAGGTTCTGGTAATCATTACTCACAGGACCCACAACACCGGTGCTGTGGCCATCATGCTACGGTGAACCACGACACCAGTGCTGTGGTCATTGGGATACAGGAACCCACGACACCGGTGCTGTGGTCATCAGGCTACGGTAAACCACGACACCGGTGATGTGGTCATAAGGCTACGATAAACCACGACACCAGTGCTGTGGTCATTGGGATACAGGAACCCACGACAACCGGTGCTGTGGTCATCAGGCTACGGTAAACCATGACACCGGTGATGTGGTCATAAGGCTACGATAAACCACGACACTGGTGCTGTGGTCATAAGGATTCAGGAACCCACGACGCCGGTGCTGTGGTCATAAGGATTCAGGAACCCACAACGCCGGTGCTGTGGTCAACAGGCTATGGTAAACCACGACACCGGTGCTGTGGTCATCAAGCTACGGTAAACCACGAAACATGTGCTGTTTTCATTAGGATACAGGAACCCATGACACCGGTGCTGCGGTCAACAGGCTACGGCAATCCACGACACCGGTTCTGTGGTTATTAGGCTACAGAACATCACGACACTGGTGCCGTGGTCATCAGGCTACAGGAACCCACGATACCGGTGCTGTGGTCATCAGGCTACAGGAACCCACGACACCGGTGCCGTGGTCATCAGGCTATGGTAAACCACGACACCGGTGCTGTGGTCATCAGGCTACGGTAAACCACGAAACATGTGCTGTTTTCATTGGGATACAGAAACCCATGACACCGGTGCTGTGGTCATCAGGCTACAGTACCCCACGATACCGGTGCTGTGGTCATCAGGCTACAGTACCCCACGATACCGGTGCTGTGGTCATCAGGCTACAGTACCCCACGATACCGGTGCTGTGGTAATCAGGCTACAGTAACCCACAATACCGGTGCTGTGGTAATCAGGCTACAGTACCCCACAATACCGGTGCTGTGGTCATCAGGCTACAGTACCCCACGATACCGGTGCTGTGGTCATCAGGCTACAGGAACCCACGACACCTGTGCTGTGGCTATTAGGCTACAGAACCCCACGACACCGGTGCCGTGGTCATCAGGCTACAGGAACCCACGATACCGGTGCTGTGGTCATCAGGCTACAGTACCCCACGATACCGGTGCTGTGGTCATCACGCTACAGGAACCCACAATACCGGTGCTGTGGTCATCAGGCTACAGTACCCCACGATACCGGTGCTGTGGTCATCAGGCTACAGGAACCCACAATACCGGTCCTGTGGTCATCAGGCTACAGTACCCCACGATACCGGTGCTGTGGTCATCAGGCTACAGGAACCCACGATACCGGTGCTGTGGTCATCAGGCTACAGTACCCCACGATACCGGTGCTGTGGTCATCAGGCTACAGAAACCCACGATAACGGTGCTGTGGTCATCACGCTACAGTACCCCACGATACCGGTGCTGTGGTCATCAGGCTACAGGAACCCACAATACCGGTGCTGTGGTCATCAGGCTATGGTAAACCACAACACTGGTGCTGTGGTCATCAGGCTACAGGAACCCACGACACCGGTGCCGTGGTCATCAGGCTACGGTAAACCACGACACCGGTGCCGTGGTCATCAGGCTACAGGAACCCACGACACCGGTGCTGTGGTCATCAGGCTACAGGAACCCACGACGCCGGTGCCGTGGTCATCAGGCTACGATAAACCACAACACTGGTGCTGTGGTCATCAGGCTACAGGAACCCACGATTCCGGTGCTGTGGTCATCAGGCTTCAGGAACCCACGACACCGGAGCCGTGGTCATCAGGCTACAGGAACCCACGATACCGGTACAGTGATCATCAGGCTACAGTACCTCACGATACCGGTGCTGTGGTAATCAGGCTAAGTACCCCACAATACCGGTGCTGTGGTCATCAGGCTAGTAAACCACGACACCGGTGCTGTGGTCATAAGGCTACGGTAAACCACGACACCGGTGCTGTGGTCATAATGATTCAGGAACCCACGACGCCGGTGCTGTGGTCATCAGGCTATGGTAAACCACGGCACCGGTGCTGGGGTCATCAGGCTACGGTAAACCACAACACATGTCCTGTTTTTATTAGGCTACAGAACCCCACGACACCGGTGCCGTCGTCATTAGGATACAGGAACCCATGACACCGGTGCTGTGTCATCAGGCTACAGTCCGGTGCTGTGGTCATCAAGCTACAGTCCGGTGCTGTGGTCATCAAGCTAAAGTAACCCACAACACCGGTAGGGTGGTCAGCATATTGGAACCCACAATACCGGTGCTGTGGTTATCAGGCTACAGTAACCCGTTATACCGGTGCTGTGGTCATCAGGCTACAGGAACCCACGACTTCGGTGCTGTGGTCATTAGGCTACAGTATCCACGACACCAGTGCTGTGGTCATCAGGCTAATGTAACCCACGACACTGGCACTGTGGTCATTAGGTTATTTGAACCCATGATACCGGTGTTGTGGTCATCAGAGTAAAGGAACACGACACTGGTGCTGTGGTTATCAAGCTAAAAGTAACCCACGACACCGGAGCTGTGGTTATCAGGCTACAGGAACCCACGACTTTGGTGCTGTGGTCATCAGGCTTAAGTAACCCACAATACCGGTGCTGTGGTCATCAGCTAAAGTAACCCACGACACTGGCACTGTGGTCATTAGGCTATTTGAACCCACGATATCGGTGTTGTGGTCATCAGGGTAAAGGAACCCGGCACTGGTGCTGTGGTCATCAGGCTACAGTTTACCGCGATACCGGTGCTGTGGTCATTGGGCTACGGTAACCCCATTACACCAGTGCTATGGTCATCAGGCTACAATAACTCCCGTCACTGGTGCTGTGGTCATCAGGCTACATGAACTAACGACACTGGTGCTTTGGTCATCAGGTTATAATAACAACTATTCACCTCAATTTCGTGTTCTTGTGTTTTGTTCTATGTGATCTTCTTTTTTGACCTATTCTAAACAGCCTAAAACAACCTTAAACTAATTGTATTATTTTATTTCAAAGATGGAGTTGTGGTATTGTATAGTTTAATACCTTAAAAGCATTCATGTATTGAATAAATTGTAATTTTTTAAATAAAACCAGTATTTAGTTACAATATTAAAAAATTACCTTAAAACTTTATTTTAACACAACACTTATATATACATTACAATTTGCGGAATAAGGACACAAATGCCACGTGTGTTTGGAGGTGGGGCATATTTGTTTTGTGGATTTTTTCTGGCTCCTTTCGACAACTTGGAAAACCAAAAAGCCAATTCTCTCTTATGTTGTGTCTTATGTCGTATGTTTGAGAAAAATCGATGCTCCTATCTATTGGCCTTTAATGTGTTTAAGTTTACTAATTTATAAACTTTTAAATCACAACTATACATTTATTTTAATTTTAGAAAAAATCATCACCACTGAGTAATCTGTTTGATTGGAATTTTTTACTTTGATAATATGTGAGGTATCATTATAATTTATATCGGTAAGTAAAGCAATATCATTGCATAGCTCAAATTTTGCTTCTCGTATACGTGAAACAGGCCAAGAATACAAAATACTAAACAAGAAGGATTAAAAGTCTGTCATTCATTCGACAAACCAAATAGGGATGACAGGTTAGAAGTAATGCAAATTTCAGTGCTAGCGAACACCATGGTCACTCACCTCCTAATGTACAAACCAACTTCGCTGCGATAGTGGTCTATGATCAGCTGGTGAAACAATATGAACGAGTATGCAAAAATAAAAGATTTCAGGAGTGTTATTTTTACCATTTTGTTTTGTATCAATGTTTTATCAAAGACACCTTTCCTTGTAGTCAAGCCAACCTCATAACCATCGAGAAGAAAATCAGTAAAAAGTATATTATTTCACAAGCCTCCCACTTAGATTTCAAGTCTAAACCTTATATTAACTTTTTTCTCTAAATTCGTAGAAGGGAAATCAGTAGGAATTGTCGGAATATTAATTAATCTTATAAAAAGTATCTTGAAAGGTAAACTTCAAGAGTTTCCTTTTTGACGATATATAAATTATAAGGAAGCTTGTTAATAAGCTTATTATTAATGCAAGGTAACATTTATTTCAACACAAAATTACGAATAAACCATTAAGTAATAAGAATATCTCTTTGCTCTAAATAAGTCAAAGAAGAATTCCCGGAAATTAAATTCCAATTTATTAATTATCTTTGTCAATTTTGTATGTTTATTTTTTACTTTATGACTTCAGATCAAAGTAATATTAAGGAAGTAAATTTTATATCTTTGTTTTTCAGTAAACATCCTAAGACGCAAAAACTACTGCATGGATGCTATTTGAACACAATATTGTAACGGTTTTATTTTAAGCAGAGGAAAAATTAAAATAGAATATTTAATTTAAGAACAGAAAATGAGTTGAATTTATTTCGTTTGGCATGCAGGCCTGATCAACCTGCTAGACAACATCAGCTGGGTAGATAACAATATGCTTCAGCTCCAGCTGGCCAAGACCACAGTTCACTTAGTTTTCCTGTTAGCCCCTGACTGACACGTCTAACTCTGCATACCCCTCCCATCCTTCTTTCTCTCTCTCTCTCTCCGTTGAGAACTTTCAGAGAGCGTTGGACTGCTTGAAGACACACAGCATTGATTTACCATCTAACCTGCTCCTTCCTGGCCCGTAATTGGATTTTGGCTGAGGTGAGATACTAAAATTTCAATTAAATATCAAATTCTTATTAATGAAAGGTTAAATTCTATTTTGGAAAATGAATTTAAATTTTATGAAATTTAAAGCTAAAAAAAATTATATTTAACTGTGAACCAACCAGTATAAAGCTCAGGAAATCACATGTTTGTAGTAAATTAATTTTAGAATAAAATAATTTTTTGTACAAGGGTACTTTTGTGTAGTAATTGTCTGTAAATTTTCATGATTAAATAATATTTTTAAATGTTAAGTGTTACATTCAAGTGAGTTGCAAATAAGCTTTTTGTTAGAAAATGTGTTCTTGAAACTGTTCAACTGACCTGTTATTTTCATGTTCATGCAACCATGAAATCTGGATAGTCAATGTCTAGGAAAGGATTATAATAATTTTTTAGCTGTGGAAATAATGGTTGTAACTTGTTCTATGTTCAATGTTGATAAAATTCAGTATTTTTTTATCAGGTCATAAAAAAAATGTTTTTAGAAACACAGTAATTTTTGTCAAACTGAATAAGTATTAATGAAATCTGCCAGAATGTTTTTGAAGTGGTCGGTAAAATCAAATCTTTTACTTCAAGTAAATATTTCAGAGGAAAAAAATCATTCCCAAACCGGCTGATACTTTTATTAAATGTTAGAATTAGAGCAAATATTAATTTTAGGCAATTTTTTATGATTGATTATTTCTGTAGCTGTGATCTTTGTTAAATTGTGACAATTAATTATTTACAGGTGTGATTTATTATGAATGAGATGTTTAGGTAATTGTTTCCCATTCAAAATAATTAATTAACTAATATTCTTTTGTTATTAATTTTAAATTAATTTTTCAACAACTATGGTTCAAGGAAATATTGAAGAAAATGTGTTGCGGACCGATAGTGAATATTGTCTGAACTTGAGAAATGTCTTTACAAGTAGAAGATATGTCAAATTTTTCTCTTCAACAATTTTAAATCTGTGCAAAAAAAAAATACATAAAATTAATTGCAGTAAATGTTCAGAAAAAGATATTTAATTTATTGTTTGGAAAATAGTTTCTTAAAAAAAGGGAATAATAATGTAATTCTTGTAATTTATGTAATTTATGACTATATTTAACTTTAAATTAGGGTAGATATTATTTTCCTGTACATTGCTCAGGGATTGTACGGGAGCTGCGTGTGTTGTCTACCGCATCTACCTACTACGTCTATGGGTGCCTATGGTGCGCCTTACCGGACTGTCTACCGTGGATGCCTACTACCTACTGCCTATTGCCTGTTGCTGTTCTACCGACTCCTGGAGAATGTTCATGTCCTGAGACCATCAGTGGCGGATCAGTCATCGTAGGGTGCAAATCTACGGTTGCTCTTTGACCTATCCCCCTCGTAGTGACAATTATCTGGTACCAGGTATTTATGAACTCAATTACATTATGTTTCCTGAACTTTGGATATACCAAGGGTCCCAGTGACACCTATCGGACTTCAGAAAGGAACTTTAAGTGGAGATCGTCCCTTCAATATACTTGGACAACAATCGCCGTCATCGACAGTTGAGCGCATTGCGTAGTTAGTTACCTGTAGATATTATAAATAATATTTTGCGTTTAGTTGTTTAATTGTCACTTGTTATTTAAATTTATTTGTGTAATATTTGTGTACCGGTATTTTCTTGTTTAGTTATAAGTTTAGGTTAAGATGTTTTCAGTCCGCTGGCCGGCCAAGGTACAAATTTAATATTGAGTATTTATTGAGTATTGTCTTACAGTTTGAATAATCAAGGATCTTCAACCCCTTTATTACTCACAGAGGAGGTTTTTATTACTCACATTAGAGGGAACCCTACCATTAAAAATGTTGTGAATAACTTGGTTATCTGATATCTGTGGTTTATCTAATTTTAAAGCACTATTATATTGTTGTTTGAGTTTTTTTTTTTTTTTAATCTGAATTTGAAATTTTGGGTCATAATAAATTTAGCTCTAAACATTTTTCTCTTGTGATTATTTATCAACCTTGCTGGTTAGTTAGTTAAAAGGAAATAGTCAATGGTAGTTTATCTTTTTATTGATTTGAGTCATTCAAAAATAGTTTAAAGTAAATGTGAATTATCAATTTAGCTCAAAAACTGGTATTTAAATTAAAGAATCTGATATTGGTATTTAAATGAATTTATCTTATTGTCTTTTATGTTGGTTGGTTTTCACACTCTCACCTCAACCGTTCACCAAACATTAATTTTTTTTATAAATTGAAACAGGCCTTTTCCTTGTTCTGTCCCTGTTACCCTATCACAAACAAGGTGGCACCGTTCTTAAATTTGAAGAATTGAAATTTTATGGTTAAGAGAAATATTATTGAAGATTCACCATCCCACCCCTTGACTGAGCTATTCCGGAGTGGTTACAATATCGGTGTTTTTATACCTAGGCAGTGGGACGGCCAGCGGGGGTCCAATCTTAAATTAAGAATGGACAAGACTTCCTTATAAGGACAAGACTTCCCATACATATACGGGAATCGGGATATGTGCATCTAATTGAAGGTCTCAATTATTTGAGAACAACCCTCAAACCTGATATCAAATGGATAACCGGTTTTGAAAAAGACAGAAGTTCATTTTCCCATTAAAATCATAGTTACAAAACTTTGAAATCCCAAAACTTATAAGTTCCTCATTGGTCATTAGTCTTTTGAGGCTGAGATTGTGGAAAAAGTGTCTTAATTTTGTAATGCCTTAAAAATACGTATACCACGACATATTCCAATTAAGTTTTATCTCGACTTCCTTTAAGGCATGCCTTATAAGGAAGTCTTGGAAAAAACATTGCTATCCATTGTGATGTCTTGGCAGTTCATATGGTGAAAGATTGAGAGTCATCAATTACGTAGATTCTATATGCCATTCTACAACACTTGTATGTGAATTGTGAAATTCCAAACCAGGTCTCTTGTTTTAAGCAACAAAAAATTTTTAAAAATAATTAGAAAACAGTGATTACCGTTATACTATGCCACACCACACATTTTTCGATTAAAATTTATCTCATCGCAGTCGTAAGAATTCAGAGTAATTTGACAAAAATCCGACCTCAAAAGGTAGAATATGTAAGAATATATTGTGTTTTAAAAATGTTGTTAGTATAAAATTATTGCCAAGTTTGATCGGCCTCCACTTTTTTATCCGTTTTTATCCATTTGAGACCGAGTTTGAGGCGTTGTTCTAAATTAATTGAGACCCATAATATTGACCCATTCTTACTTTCAACTTTACTTTTACCATTTACCATCCGGATCATTTCCGTAGTCCTCAGAGACCAGGGAATCGTCTTCATTTTTCTGTTGTGTGAGGTATTGTGTGTGTATGTGTATGTGAGTGTGTAGTGTTTAGTGAGCAAGTTGTTTTTATTCGTGGTCATCTATAAATTCAGACATTTTATAGTAAGTTCTGTTACGATTGTAATTAAGTATTGTTTAAGCTTTCTCTTAAAAATCTTTATGTTGTGTATTTGTTGAAAATTTTATGACAACATTTTTACGTCCATATACTCTTTGTTGAGATCTTGGATATGTTTAGTCCAGCCTAGTCTGCCGTCCAAAGTGGTGCCAAGATGTTTTACTGAGTTTTCAGTTGCTTCAAATGTGTCTGATCTAAGAGATTGAAGTTTTGATGTTAATCATTACTGTTTGTTTGTTTATTTATTTTAAGGACAAAATCGTTGCAAGCTGTTGTGGAGGTCTGGAACAGATTTTTAATGATTTCTTTGTTATTATCTGGGTTATTGTAGTCGGTTGGTGAGATGATAGTTGTGTCGTCTGCGAAGAGAGGACAAGAGTTTTCTTGTGTGAAATTACTTAAAAATTAATTAATGTAGGTCAAAAACAACAGGGGTCCCAAGATCGAGCCTTGTGGTATTCCCTGGTATGATAGTTGAAGAGATGATCGATATTTTAGTTCGTAGTTGTTGTTGAAAGATTGAAGTTTCACCAGTTGCTTACGGTTTGAGAGGTAATGTTTTAACCAATCCAAGACCTTATCTGTTATGTTCAGATGTTGAAGTTTTTATTTAAAATTTTCCTGTTATGACTATCAAAAGCCTTCTCATTATCCAGGAAGACTCCGGTTTCTTGGTGTTTGTTTTCCCATACTTTTTTTTTAAATATCCTCGCATAAGTTAGTTAGATCAGTGTTTGTAGATATTCGGTTCCTGAATCCATGTTGTAAGTCACTTAGTTTGTTCCTTGTTTCAAGATACTTTATTAGTTGGCTATGGCTTACCTTTTTTAAGATATTTGTATAAAAGCAAGATTGATATGGGACGATAGTTTCAGATATTTGTCTTTCGCCTTTCTCGAACTTTGGGTAAATCAAAGCTATCTTTGATGAGTCGGGTACAAAACCCTGTTCAATTGAGCTGTTATAATGTCTAGGAGAGGTAGTTGTATCTCGGATTATCTGTAATTTAGCATTTTGTTGGTTACTCCATCGATTCCTGCTGCATTATTCGGTAGGAGGCTTGAGAAGAACTGGTCCAGTAGTCCAGCTGTGATTTTGTTGAAGGCTTGTATAGCGTCTGGATCCTGGGTAGCTGATGGTGGTTCGGGTTCAGGTGAGTGAGTATTTTTATAGCTGAGGCTATTTTTTCCTAGAGTGATGTAGTAGCTATTAAAAAGGTAACATATTTTTTTAAAGTCAGTAGTACCCATTGTCCGCGAGACGTAATTGTTCATGGCTCTCTTTTTTGGCGATTCTCTCTCTGTTGATAGTGCTCCTGACTTCCTTTGTCCTATTAGGGGCACTTTTAATTTTGTTAATTACTGCGATGCTTTTTTGTAATTTTTTTTTCAAGGCCACAGTATCGTTTTAGCCTCTTGTAGTCGTTCCCATCTTCCTCATTTCCTGTTAGCATAAACTTCTGTTCTGCCTGGAGTGTTAGTTTTCAATTTAATTAGCTTTTAATTGCAAAATTTTTTATTTTGCTTCTGTTGTTTAGAGTCTTATAGATTTTAGGCATAGCTTCATCGATATGTCCTTGCAGTTTTCACAAAAAATTTTATGTCTCGTTTACGTCATTTGCATTAAAAAGCTCTGTACAATCCTGAAAGAATAGTAATTTTTTTGTTCTTCAAGGTTTTTGATGTTAATATTTCTTGTTAATCTTTTCATAGGCTTCCTTATATTTTTCTCTCGTTTTGTTCGAATTGAACAGATTGGGTCTGATAATGTATTGTTGTGACTTTTAGAATGGATAGTTCATTCATGTTTGTACAGCAAATGCCAATGATTGTTTTTGGAGTTGTAGTAATTCTAATTAGCATTATTTCTAGGGGATTTATGTTATGTTAGGAGAGTAGGTTCAAAAATTAAATGGTGTCTTTGCTCAAATCTCTCATGAAAACAATTGTTCTTTTTTATGAGAAATGGTTGAGAGGAGATTTGAAAAATTGTTGAAGAATGTATCTATATTTCCACTAGGCGATCGATATCCTCTTATTATTATCGTCTTGTAGTTATTTTATTCAATTGCTGAAAATTCAGAGTTCAATTCTTCATTAAAGTTATCGAAATTCTGAGGGGCTTCACCAGGGTTTGAATCCTTGCTATATATGCTCATTCCATTTTTTACCTTAGTGGGCCGATAGTACAGTAAAATGGGATTTTACGTCCTTTAATTAAATTCCAAAATTCGTTGGCTTGGAAAAAAGAAATGAAAAATTTTAATGTCATAACGGGATTTTTTTACATCCGGCATTATAATAGTGTAATGAATTAATGATAAGTGTAAGCAAACCTAATATTGAGAAGCTTTTTGTCAGGGAATAGAGCTAGAAAATCGTGTTAAAATGACACAACAAATGAAAATAATAACATAATAAATGTGTAAAGTTATGAGTTTTGATTGTTTTGCTTGATAGGCGAGAGAGGTGAGTGTTATGGTGGTTTAACATCTTTTAGGAGAGTAATTTAACTATAGCTCCTGATCTCAAATTCACCTAAATTTCTGTTGTATTTCCAACATTGGAACTATATATTTACCGTGGGTGTATATATTTCGTTATAGCAAATTCTTAGATTTTCTGGACAAAATTAAATTTTTTCTTAACAAAACATAATTAATAATTATAATTTGTTTTTTAATATTAGAAAGAGAAAATAATTAGTTTCAAAGCCACAGGTATCATTTAGACTTCCCCGCAGTCGAGTAAACAGAGTGTGGCTCCTTCCCACCGAGAGTGTTTCACTAAACTAATATAAGTTTAAGTTTCAAAAACATTTTGAAGATACTTAAAACGTCAACTTTGAAAACTATAGAGGAATCGAATCGAGCTATCGATTGTTAAAAGCTTTCTATTAAATCGGATCGTTTGCCAGTTCGTGGCACCTCCAGCGAACAGGCTTGGATATCTCAGGAAGTCCTTCTAGTCATATGAGATCACCTAGACGTTTTCAAATACTAGAACTAATGCAAAATATTGAAAATATTAGTTGAATTCATATCCTTCTAATGCTAATAGAATTCTATGTTCTACTCAATTCTATACTTTAATGATTTTGAACTAGCCAAAGTTATTATTGACTCAACGTATGTAGTATTAAAAGCATTTTATATTTCCCGCCACATATTTCGTTGTTATGAAACCCACCATATTATTCCTTTCAAAACAAAGAAAACTCAGTAACATTACCAGTCTATCACCGTTTAACTCATCATCAATGGATTTGTTTCATTAAAAACTTGTATTGTCAGGTAAACTATTGCTAAAGCCCATAAATATATAGCACTAACTATTACCTTATTATACAAGACGAAATGTCGAATATAAAAGCTAGAATTCATAGAATAGAACTGTACATGTACAGTAGACAAATCAGAGGCGACAGTTGCAATCGCACCTTACTGGCGAGCTATCAGAGTGCTGCTCAGGTGAAACACCAACGGTTTTTGTTACAAAACATTGATTATTTGTTCAACAGTTATATTTTGCAAAATTTTCTTTAAGAATGATTCACCAGTAACCCCAAACATTCCTACATAACTGATAAAACAAACGTTATACGTAGTTTTAAAGTAAATATATTTACTTTATATACTTAGGCTAACAATATCAAAAGGCGCTTACCATACAGAAAGGAGAATAAATACTTACATAAAACGATACAACACAGAGACATCTTACGTACCACACTCTCCCAAATGGGCGACTTCTGTAAATGGTAATAATGAGACAGCCCCCACCCAAAAAACAAAACTTTGTACCATTTTAAATTGATTTATTTCCTATCAACGGTACAAATCACTATTTTGTAACAATATATATCTAATTTCAGATGGCTACATTTGAAAACCAATAACGTAATATTCACCAGTATTCTCCAGTATGAATATTCACAATTGATAGCAATAACAATCTTATAAACTAAGAATGGCATGGACAATAAAAAGAAAAATGGAGATCTCAAAAAACATTAACAGTCTTTTAACAATTACAACAATTAAATAAAACTAGTCTACTTGTTGCTCGAAATCGAGCAATTTATTTTGATACAATACAAAAGTGACATTTAGGTCTAAATCAACAACTTCCAACCAATCCAATAATGTGAATATCAGTAATCACAAAAAAACTACACATACTTACAGCTGTACATTAAAATATATTTAATATGTCAACCCAAACCCAATGTTATTCTAATGGGAAATTTTCAAATTTAATTTCTGTATAGTGCCCTTATTTTCTGTCCGATTTTAATCAATTTTTGGTGGAAACAACTACAGACCAAGCCCTATCCAACGACACAAAAAACTTGAATATCGGTTGAAAATTGTTGGAGGAGTAGGTACCAGGATGAAGGTATCGAAGAGGAGTGAAATCCTCATACATGACTGTTGGTCGCACAGTGTAGTGACAAATCCCTATTTCATTGTCCGACGATTACGTTCGCAAGAAGCCTTAGATCGACTTCAAACTTTCAGAGTAGATTTTAGGCGTAATTTGTAATATCAAGTTCGTTTCTGTAGTTATTCTGTTAAGTAATAAAATAATGAGACATAAATTAATTTCCCATAGAAATGTATTGTGGGCTGTAAATAAAGGGGCTTAAGGCTATGTTAAACTGTGCTTGAGTTGTTTGTTGTCAGACATAGAATAAGCATGTGTTATGGAAACTATTTTCTGTCTGTTTTACGATAACTGTACTAAATATAATTCAGTCTGTTATTTATGAAATATTTTAAAATAGGTTATGAATATTCTAGAAAGATATATTTTGTATTAACAAACAATAATAAAAAGAAAATATTTACTAAAATAATAAAATTTAAAAAAAAGTACCTACTGGTAATCAAATATCTTGAACGCCAAAAAAACTTTAAACCTTTTTTATGTAGTTATTTTGCTTAATGTTATACATGTATTATTTATTTATTTATTTTTTAATAGCGTGGAACTAGAATTATCTGGCTTATGTTGCCGTTCATCCCCACACGCGTGGAACAAAAGTACTCTTAGTAGTAAGTATAAATCTAGTTATATATTGCACTTAGGTTATAAACATATAGTGAACTCCGAACGATATTTTTATTTTTTCACTTTGCTGATATCAGTTAATATTACATAGTTATTGTTTTAAATTGTGATATGTTTTGACCAACACTTAACATTAATGAAATCCTCTGATCTCTTTGTGTGGATACATTGTGCCATATAACCACTTTGTATCAAATCCATGTGGTTGGGAAGGCTTAGGGAGACTATAATGTCAATAATTATTTGGCTCTCTATTAGCTAATTGGCCATTTGATGTAAGCTTACCGGTATTTATGGAATTTAATCTTGAAAAAAAATCGTCTCTCTCTCTCTTTCTCCCGCAATGTACATGCTCTTTTAAAATGTATTGGGTAAAATAGATATCGTTACAAAATTTTAATATAACCAGAACTTTTTTTAAAGACTTTATGTAATAATACTACTATTTGAAATACTACTTGGTGTAATAATAATAAATAAACCAATCAAGTCGACAGACCTGAGCATATTGGTTAGCAAACGATTGTTTAAAATTAATAATCTTAATTTCACATCTATTTCGCTAGAAGAAGTGGCGATTTTATTACCATTTGGGATTACCAAACCGTTACACCGTTACTGTTTTGTGATCACACAACCGTTACCGTTACCGTTACACTTACCGTAACCGTAACCGTAAGTCAGTAAGACAAGAATACGACTACGACATCGGTCCCAACGACCATGAGTATGACGAGACTCAGCTGATATGAACAAACGAATAAACTTTAGAAAGTAGCAATTTTCCCTACAATAAGCCCTTAGGCGTTTGTTAAAACGTGGGCGCTGTTTGGTTTCAATTACTGGTAGAATTATCACACGCTTTGAAGCTGCATACTGATAATTTTTTAAATAATTATCAAAGCTTTAGTCTATTATAAGGTACAATATATAGATTATAACTGTAATTTTAACTCTCGGAGCCGTTTGAGTCAAGTTACATCTATTCATATCGCCATCTGAGAGGCATCTACTTACATGCAATGTACATGTGGTGGCCTCCCACATAACTCGTGTGACCTACATATGTATGTAGAGTTGTAAACTGCACTACGACATATCACACCGCTCTCTGGTGTCATATCACACCATTTTACTGCTTCACTTCGCGGTTGGAAACAAACTTTGTTCCTTTTACATATCCCACCCCGTAGAGTTGATATTAGTGTCATTATGCAAAAATATTTAGTTATTTTAAAATAGACAAAAAAATTTAAGTAAATAATTAAGATAGTAATTTAACTTATTTGTATAATTTTGTTCTAACTAAAAATGTTGCTAAGACCTAAAACTGTGTGTAAAAACTGATGCGGGGTATGCAAAATTGTGTGCTCGGATTATCTAAAAGCAATGTGATCCGATAGTTTTTCTGATTGTTACTAACGATTAAACCAAGCTACTTACTATAGTAAGGTTGACGAAAATACTCAGATGAAAGTTGATGCATTGTTGCCAAATATATCCATAAATATATTTTTATACGACATTACACATGTTAAACATAACCACAAATGACAACATTGCTGGGCGAAAGGGGATTAGGGGCCACATATCTGATAAAATTTCCATCGGACTATTTTCGCCTAACTTACTTTAGCTAACAAGTATAATTTGTCTGAAAGAAGGCATTGTTCAAACAGAAATCTCATCAAGGCTCAAGGCTTTAAGGCTATCAATTCAGTAAATTAAATTATCTGTTAAATCGCCTGAAATTAGATATATATTTCCTCTTAAGTTTGAAGAAAACAACTAGGAATCACTAAAATTTGTTGAACAATTAATATTTTGGTTCCTTACATTTAAGAAAAATATTTTTAATACTACTATTTCCCATCAGTTATAAAGATATTTATTTTCTGGGTTTGTTCTATTTTTAATGTTTACAAATAAACAAAAACACCATAACTAAGTTTCATAAAGACAAAATAAAAATTTTGTAAAGAAATGTGTTTGAATTATTTTTAATGATCCTTTTATATCAAAGAATTATTAACATGTTTCATACTTTCAATAACACAACTCATCCCTCAGGGGCAGTGGACTTTTTACTGTACGAGTGTTTTTGGCGACCCCGGGGTAACTGAGCCAAGTTGTGAGACCCTCCTCACAGTCCTTCCAGAGCTTTCTTCCCATCTTTCAGGTCTTAGCTCACTGTCTTATTCTTTAATGAATTAACCTTGCTCACCTTTTTCTTCTTTTCGATCCCGCATTATGGGTGTCTTTCCACCTTCTTTCGACAGGAGCATACTGGAGGGTCCTGGAAGTGTCACTGTCGTGTTGCAGGGACTGATGTGTGCATCGGCACCGCCGAGCCGGTGGTCTCCTCCAATATGTTGTCAGAAGCCAGCCAATTTGGTCCTTGGTCAGGAAGTGCAGAGATCGGACTGTACATTGCCACGGGCCCATTGTACGTGCCCAGCAGGTACGTCACCTTGTGTGTATCGGTGCTGGGCAAACGGAGGTTCTGGGAACTTTGGTAGGGGCGTCCTCTCTCTTACGGGAGGACGACCACCTAGGGAGGGTACACCCGCTCTCAGTCCACTCGTGACCCCTTGCCGTACGATGCGCTGGTGACAAAAACACATGGCCCATAAAACCGTAAACACGAAAAATTGGAAATGAGATTGATCAGGCCGCTTTTATGGCAGCTCGATGATACAGAGGTCTCCGACCTCGACAACTGGGACAACGACGAGGGGACTTGCAACCTCCCTCACCGGTGCCGTTCAAGGCTTCTGGTGACGCCATATCATCGTCCGAATCCGTAAAGAAGAGTAGGTCAATCTGGGAAAGGAGGTGACCGGTAATACCACAAGCCAGGATCCAAGGAATCCCTTCCAGGAAGAGCTCTCCTCTACGTGCGGCATTCGAGCTGCAAATGCTTCGGCTGCAGCAGGACGGTACCAGCGAGGAACGACCAGTCACTGAGTAGCATGAAAGTTATTTTGAAAGGGATGCCATTGGCTCTCTTTATTTAAATTAACGTCAACAAAGCGATAAAGGAAGGGATTCCATTTCGAAGATTTTCTTGATGAAATCTAGGAATGCCAGTCAGGCAAAAGGTGGTGAAGCAGGAGTGTGACGTCATGACCAGGTCATCTCTGCTTCGCAACAAACTCAAGATCATCTGGGTGAGTCTCAGACAAAATTCAGAAATCAACCCAAGCAAAGCAGAGAGGTTCTTCTTCGGGAAGCCCTGAACTTACGGTATCGGGTCCAGCGCCGAAACCGGTCCTCGTTTCTGCCTCTACGCAGACTGAAACGTTTCTGGCTACTGCTTCTGTTCCTGATCTGGCAGTGGTTCTCGCACCTGCAGCTGCTCCAACCACAGAGTCGATCCCATCATTCAACGAAATAAACGACTAAACCCCCTGTACAGGAAGAAAATATATTCGCAATTACTGCACTTATAAGTTTGGTTGTATAAAGTTATATGGGGTGGTCTCATTATTTAACATAACAACAAAAACAGTAATATGGTGGTACATCCAGACACATCCAAATTGGATGCACAATTCGAACACCAGTCTTGTTATTATACTGTATAACGTCGATCTGTAGAAGGATAGCATAATTAATTAATATACTAATGAGAAACAACAATTGCAACCAGCATAGAAGCTCCTAATTTTTCTCAGGATCGAACCGGAAACCTTTGGATTCACTATGACCATTGTAGGAGAAAATATACTTTGACCTGGGAAAAATTGCACCCCCAAATTTTGAAATTTCATTGAGTGTAAAATCGATAATATATAAAAAGTTTACAAAAATCCTAAATGGAAAATTCGCTATTTTGGTGAATTTTCAAAATGGGGGTTAATAGATGCTTTTACTAAAAATCATCATTTATTGACATGACGTCTGAGTACAAAAGAATGAGCTGTAACTGCTTTAAACAATAAAAGAACACGAGCAACAGCAGACCTTCATAATCAGAAAAAAAATACAAAAACTTTTTCGTCTTAAATTAAGGACCCTACATACTAAAATTTGTTGGCTTAATGCATTTGGAATGTTTCTTCGCAATTAAGTGAATACTTACCAATTAAAGATGCAAATCAAGTTGTATTCCATATATTCATAGACAAGCGAAATATAGTATTTTATTGATTCCCCATTGCAATTAGCGTTCGGACAGCGTTTTTATTACTTTCTTCCTTGCCAACCTAAGTTAAACCTGTTAATGTACCAAAATGCTGATTTTTTACAGATTTTAGAAGTTATAACAAAATCATAATCCCCCGTTGCATCAGACCTGCCAACTCAGTCTTTTTATGGTATTTTTTATTACTTTTAATACAAACATCATTGGAATAATGGAGTAAATTTGCTGCCATGGTGGTGTTGCAAACAAATATGGTATACTGGAATTTCTTCACCGTGTAGGTACTACCTATGTTAGGTCAATTTCTATTTAGTTAATGTACATATAAAATTTTATCTAGTTACAGTATATCAATTAATAAGCAAGATACATGTTAGTGTTAATTTCCCATAAAATTGTCATGGGAAGTATATTTTTTTATTTTCTCCGTAATCAGTTTCATTATAAAAAAACGGATATCTGGGTAAATATACATTTTAGGGTACACTTTCAAATTAATGTTTTTTTGCATAAAATATTCCCAATTAACCATTTTGTATAATGAAGTTTGATAACGAACATTTGAAGAGACGTTCTGTGGATTTATCTTTAAGTCTCATGTAATTGTTATTAGTTACAACTTATTTTTATGTTAAAATGAATTTTTATGACTTTTCGTAATACACATTTCTTGGTGTTGATCTTTTATGAAAAATTAGAAAGTTATCAGCGAGTAGATGTTCGTCGCTGCTCAGCTGTTCAGTGTAACCAGTTAACTTTGACAGATTTAAGTGTTAGCAAAGTTTTAGTGAAGTTTTGATACAGTTAGCACATTAATCATCTTCTGATAGTTTAGTAAACAATAATCCTCTTAAACTTCACTCTATTGAGCACCACAGATATTTGGCCGACAACAATGAGAAGGTCAATGCACATATTTATGTTCAACTTACTTGTTGTGCGGTTCATTATTTTGCAACCACTATTTTCTTTACCAAATCAATAATGTCTTAAAAAATTATTTTAAAAACTCAAAGCGTTCCAGTATACACTTGCGGTTGACTGAACGATTTGAAAAAAGCAAAAAAAATGTATTTAAAATATTTTATGACAACTGTGGTGTAATTCAAATTAATGTTACTAAAAATAATTTTTTTCTCATCTCAAGGGTATAAAGGGTATAAAATTTAGTCAAATATGTAAACTGTATTGATTGATTTGTATTGTATGGAACCATAAAAAAATTTTGTATAGGTAAATTAAGAAAAACTAATTTTTTAAAGTTACAATGTATAAATTTATTAATTTTACCAATATTATTAGTAGAGACATTATGGGAGACCTGGGACAAACTCGAATTCAGCGGTTTTTAATCAGTGGTGATGACGTATGTGTGATGTCATACGGTGACGTGGTGGAGTGTGTGACGTCACGGGTGTGACGTGGTGGTGTGACGTCACTGATTCGTAATCGGACGCCAATGCTACGTTATTCTGAATGAAAACCACTGTTTAGCGTTGGCCCCGGCTAGCTAAATTTGACGGCGACTTCAAACATGTGCAAACATGTTCAAGGTCACTCAAACGAAGTTTTAAAAAAATATTTTTAATCATAACTTACAAATATTAAACCAAAGGTTGGAATTAATTGGAATCGTTAGAAACTCCATATTCACTCTCGACTGTTTTCTTCAAATGCAGCGGAGGATCACGACTCACGAGACGAGACAGTAATCCATGGAAGCTTTCCAAATCAGCCGTGTTTGACAGAACCAGTTGAATTTCTTGTGAAGGATGGGTGGAATTGGACTGACCTAAAGTTTCATTGACAAATTCGAGTGTCATCTCTCTCGAAATAATCTTGGTGGTAAAATCTTGGGGATCATTACCACTTAACGTCAAATGTCGGTAAGGTAGATTAAGGGGTAATGTAGTTCAGCCGTGGTAATGTAGATCACCTAACAGGTTTAGTTCTCGTACATATATTATTGAACAAATTGAAGTAAATTAGAGTAAATTTGTGTTTCATCCATATAGTTAGTCATCAACTAAACGATTGCCATCTGACTGGGTAGGTTAACTTGTATGATAACATTTTCCATGTGCGCCTGATGTGTAAGCCTTGCTCAGATATACGTGCTGATGTGAAATCGTACTGCAAAGCCTATGGTGCGTATATGCAGCCCGAACCTTAATATGGAATTGCGTGAAGGATCTGACTATTTCCTTCCATTTGGCTAGCAATGTTGTGACGTTGTGACTCTTCTAATTTTGAGATGTATATATACATCTTTAAATGTACTATGAATAATAGTAACTCACTTGATTCTGTAGCCAATAACTCACTTCTAATTCTACACGTTCATTGCGTACTAGGGCTACATAGATAAAAACCCCTCAAAAATATAAGTTGATAAACTTAGAGAATTAAAAATAATTTGTATCGTTTCTTGTTTAGGTTATTTTGAAAACAAAAAATTGGCCATTGCTCTATCTCCCTCCGTCAATCGCCAAGATATACTTTTGAAATGTAATGTAGCAGTTATTTACAGTTTTTTCTTATTTTTAAAAGTTAGCGACCACATAGTCCTACAAGAAATGTAAAATTATTTTAGTTTTTCTGCTCTAGTGGAAAAAAAACGGTTGGGCCTATAAATTATTTGAGACGATCTTGGCCAACATATTTCATTTTACTACAACTTTGTTTCAAATATACCAAAGCCGATACACAGAGCATGAAGTAGGGAATTTTTTCTTAATTTCAAGTTTTTTTTTATTGTTTTTATAGATCAACTGCAAAACATTGTTGTATTGTATGTAGCTGAATTTTGCTTCCCCATAAGCTTGAAGTTTTGTATTAACTTAGCCTGACAGTGATGTTAAAGGAAAATCACTATACTTAAAAGTTTAACACCCTTGAAAATTTAACTTAAAAATTTTAATTAATGCCAGCTAATATTATGTGCTTATGCTTTTACCTGTTGAATATTAAGGGATTTCTCTGTTACATATACTGTTAGGTTATAGATTGTTTGGGAATTAGTGATATAAATGTAACTTTTGAACATTTCACTTTTTGTCTAATCTAAAATCGTTATTTTAAGACCGATTTGCAACTTTTATTATTACTGAATTTCATATAACTTGTTAGTAGAACTAACTACAGTTATATTGTAATTGATGTTCGAATTTTGCATTCAAGTTTATTTATTTCATACTATTTGCGCTAGGAGGGAGAGGCAAGGCATGGCGTCAAATCCCCCGACGTTTCGTTTACTACAGTATAGTTTCTTTTAAAATCCTTAACAATTTTATTTAAAATATTGTGGGAAGATCCTAAACGTTTGACACTTGGTAAAATACAAACTAATTTGGCGAACACAACGAGGGGTTATGGAAGTGAAGGCCTCAATTAGCCTGTTTAGTGCTTGAGATTTTTACAGCAATTTACGAGTAGGGGCAACTAATTACGGGAGTGGAGCCTCCATCCAGCATAATACCTAGAATATTTGCATGTTTGATTATGATTTTACAACTTTCTCAATTTTAAGAATTGCGGCGAACTAAGAAGTGGTTTTAAAAACTAACCATAGGTGATTTTAAAGCTTTTTATTATTGTTGATTATGTGTAGTGTGTATTAGCCGGTTTTCTAAGTGTCTTGGCGGACCAGTTTTTCGGTGGAAATAATCTGCTCTAACTCGACTTAATAGTAATTTGCGAATTTAGGACAACCCCTAAGGGGGCATGGGGGCGGAGCCCCCATCGAGCCGTAGGCGAGTCATACACATACAGCACGCTTGGAAAACCGTTCGTTGCTCGAATTACATGGGACCAAACAGTACAATTAGGGGCTTAAATATAGGCCTAACGTGTTCCTCACTTACTCTACTATTCTAATAGATTAGAAAAGTTTTTAACACGTATATATTTAACATTTTACCATTACAGTACCAAACACCTATCTTATTATTTCTATAAGGGTTTCGTCTGTTAAGCCCCTTTTTCTATCGACCTACTAAACCAATTCTTAAGATTGAGGTGCCATTTGAAAGCTTAGGAATCGCGTGAGCGAATCGTAATTAAACATGTCATATCATTTCGGACTTCGCCCCCCCCCCTGGCTATTGATTTATTTCTAGAGGACGCTTTAAAATGTTGTCCAACTTGTATTTCACAATCTTTAATGTGATTCAAAAATTCAATTAATCCAATTTACACCCCACTAATTAACATCCGGCTCGAAGGACCAAAGTGTCACTTTTAAAGTTCATAGCGTGTAAAAAACGTCTTGCTGTATTCAACAGTGGAAACGATGAAGTCACGGGCAGGAGCAACCTTGATGATGATGGGAATCAGCGAATCAGCCTATCGTACATAATCAGCCTGTTAGTCGGTAGCCTAAAGCCCTCTTCCAGATCCGCCTCTTCCCTGCAGGGCTCGGCCCCCCCGACCGCGAGGGGCTCCACGGAATACCACCACCATCATCGGTCTGAGACCGTTCCGGCCACCTCTGTGGCCCCAGCCCAATGCAAGCCCCCGGTGGGGGGGGGGCAGGCCCCGGCCACAGGGCAGGAATTGCCCCCCGGGGTTCACTTCCCCCAGAACAGGGAAATTAAACTGGAGCATGATGCGTTCGTATTGGTACATCAAGCCTTCTCTCATGACAAGAAGTCTTTCCCGTACAACCAGGACTGGAACCTGGTTGACTGGGGCGACGGCGACAGGGCCGGCCCCCCTCCTTGGCCGCGGCCCTAGCCCCTGCTGCGCCTGTCACGCCGACGGCGCACTGGCTGCTGCCGTTGAACGTCATTCTGCTCCAGTGGAATTTCCCTGTTCTGGGGGAAGTGAACCCCGGGGGGCAATTCCTGCCCTGTGGCCGGGGCCTGCCCCCCAACCGGGGAGTGCCCCCCACCGGGGGCTTGCATTGGGCTGGGGCCACAGAGGTGGCCGGAACGGTCTCAGACCGATGATGGTGGTGGTGGTATTCCGTGGAGCCCCTCGCGGTCGGGGGGGCCGAGCCCTGCGGGGAAGAGGCGGATCTGGAAGAGGGCTTTAGGCTACCGACTAACAGGCTGATTATGTACGATAGGCTGATTCGCTGATTCCCATCATCATCAAGGTTGCTCCTGCCCGTGCCTTCATCGTTTCCACTGTTGAATACAGCAAGACGTTTTTTCACGCTATGAACTTTAAAAGTGACACTTTGGTCCTTCGAGCCGGATGTTAATTAGTGGGGTGTAAATTGGATTAATTAAATTTTTGGTTTTGTTGGAAAAATTACCCTGGATTAATTTCTCGAGTAAAAATGATACTTTTGGAGACACAATTTTGTTATCTCGTTTGTAGGGTTCATAAAACAATTAATTTAACATATATAAGCCCATTTTTGACACACTAAAATAAAAATAGGGGGAAACTCACCCCGAGGTCCATATTTTCGGTGCTTGGAGAAGAAACTGCCGGTGACGGCATCATGCCCTCGATTGACGGACGCCAAGGAACCGCCACCACAAGGGTCCTCAGTAATGATTGTCTTTCCGGTCGAAGTATGTCCTCACTCACGTTCACGCACACGGAAATCTTGCCATGATCGCACGTGAAGCAAAGTTCAGAATAGGCCTACCAATAATCTTGAAGTTCGCGATCGCGGAAGCCCGATCCAAAATTGCACTTCTCACTGTTGCAAAACACTTTACAAAAGGAATTATTTTACTGTTCAGATAGAGAGATATTTAGCGATACTTAAGAATAAAATGCTCACTAAAGAGTTCGAGAGAGAGATTTATAATTATTAGAACCCAAATAAGGGTATATGAGAGTAAAATCGGAAATACACCGACAACGGCACAGAGTCAGCCGCGAGAGAGAGACGCCGGAGAAGGACTCCTCAAACAGTAACGTTTTTCCTTGAGGAGAGGGAAAACTATATTTGGCGAAAACCCACCAAGAAGATGATGAGTCAACATGTGAGATAGATGAACAACCAAAAGTAATTTTTATTGACTAACAGTTCCCATTTGACAATTTAGAAAAGTTCATGACTGAAGCACATAAATGGTTGAATCTAGGATTTTCCGTTAAAATTGGTTCTGTTATAATTTACAATAACAATAATTTCTTCATTGTAACACCTAATGACAGAGACCGTATGTGGCATTGGGCTCAACAAGTGATGGCATGTTACGAACAAAGTGTCAGTATTGGTGGATACTTTGTTGCCCAAGTGGTTTAATAACCACATTACCCTCCCCCTCCCACACCGTACTCCTTCCCAATCCTTCTTCCTCCCCCCTCACTATTTTTTATAAAACTCATAAAAGGCAGACTATTGACCGCTACAGAAATAACGATCCATTTGAACACAATGTAATAACACTTTGTAAAATTATCTTAGTTCATAGCTTGTAAATATCCTTTCTTTATTTAGCATAGTTAGTTCTGATATGTATGTCTTATGTTTTAATGTTATTTGTAAATATATCTTTTTTTTTTAACTCCAACCAATGACCTTGACATAGTTTCTCCAAGACATTATAGCCCCCCCTCCCACTTAAATTTTTTCATCATAAGTAATCAGCCCATCACCGCAACCTTACAAAAATATACTCGCCTACGGCTCGAGGGGGGCTCCGCCCCCATGCCCCCTCAGGGGTTGCCCAGAAATTCGTTAATTGTTGTTTAAGTCGCATATAATGAACAGAATACATATAAATATAAGAGTTTGTAAATAAGCAAAATAGCAAAATAAATAATGAGTTTGTCATTTATTTATAACATGAATTAACTCCCACGACTGCAGAAATAACCTAAATTTGAACTTATGCAACTAACTCAATCTAAGGAATGAAAATATATTCGCCTACGGCTCGTTTTTAGAGACTCTTTCCAGAAACCCCCTTCCTAATTACCCCGAATTCTATAAATGTTAATGGAGTTGTGAATAAATTTATTATGTAGGTATTGTATAAGTATTTACTTAAAATTATAAAATACGTATAAATAAATATATGAAAAAATTAAATGGATAAACTGCATAAAAATGTGAAGTAGATCATCGAAAACAATGAAAAATTCCATTAAAACAAAATAATTGGAAATCTTAACAAAGTGGATAAAACTTGCCAAAAAAACCCTTTTATTTACAAAAATACTATTCAGTTACTATCCTTCAATTATTTGTGTTGAAATTCCAGGGAATAACATAACGATCCAGTAATATTGAACATACAATGATAAATACATAATGTAATATTGGCATTCTTTACAATTCCTTCATTTCAGTTTTTAATGGTGTAAAACTTTTAAATTTACCTAATTTCCTAAAAAATTACTGTCAATGCAAATAAAAAAACTTCAAGCTTCTAAATACAATAATACAGTAGTTACTAACAAAAAAATGTTAAATAATGGTTAAAATATTAAAATCACCATACACATCAAAGGACGTATGTTTTAGCCGTAGGACCAGGTCAGTAAATAACAATCAAAGTAAAACAATCATTTGCTTGATTGATATAGCAATTCGTTCCGACTCACAGTCAAAAGAAGAATACGTGTTATTAAAAATCATCATGATAATTTTTAAGTTTGATAATTTAATTGATATTGGTACTGTGCAAGATATGTCTATGTGCAAAGTGAAGGTTCTGAGTAAAATATTATAGTAGTTGTAAAATTACGTCTACATGGGGTAAAATTCCCCGCAGAAATAAATAAACATTTAATTATGTTTAATTGTGTGGACTGGGGGGCAAAAATTCATAGAACCAAACTTGTAGTAACTTGAAAGATGTTCGCGAGGATTGCCTCAGATGTTATAATTTGGCCGCTAGAGTAGAAAAAAATAATGTCATATTTATTTTGGGTAAAAATGTTTGGTCGCTAAATTTGAAATCAGATAGTTTTCTGGGGCAGGAAATAAAAAAGCTTTTTTATTTTAAATGAAAATACTGTACTGCCACCTTTTAAAATTAAACATTAACTTAGTACGCACTAAAGGATAAATCAATTGTGTAATCTGCTATTTTAGTTAAAATTTTTGTTGAATTGTAAAATTTAAATTAGCATGCTATCAGGTAAAGTCAATGATGTACTTCCTAATGAGTTCGATAGAAATTAAGTGCCATCCCAAATAAAGAACCAATTTTTGGGGATACGGTCTTACCGGGTGTCCCATACCAACCTTGCACCTGTTTTAAAATTGTACAAAAAAAAAAATAGTGCCGTTGTAGGTAAACATATTTTGCTCTGTTGATTGACACTGATTTCAATACAGAGGGGACCAGACGTAATTTTGAAGCAACTTTAAAATTTAATATTTAAAAACCCTAATCATACTGATTTAGAATAATAAATAGCTTGACATTATTTTTTTTTAACTGGGTAAAATTTAACATATATTATGTCTGCACATTTTACATATAACAAAACTTACCAAACATGTAAATGTCTAAGAACCTCATTTAAAATAATATAGCATCATAAAACATAAATTATCACGTGATTAGTTTTACTAAACATTTAAATACATGTTCATTAATCTCCGTCATGTTGTAAATTTAATAAAAAACATTTTGGACCAAACCGACAATTTTTGTTGGAAACGTATTTAAAAGAGTCTAAGACATTTTTGTTCCGAGACATTTTTGCTTTACCTTAAATGCTCAGAGGAGAATGAGGAAAATCTAAATTTCAACCTCAAATATTCAATAAACTGCTAAAATTACGCGTACAAGATCAAATTGTAAAGTTTTCTTAAAAACCGTGTAAAACTAAAAAAAAATTTTAAAGTGAGAGTTTGTATTTGACATCAGTGACTTCCGCCTGGAGAGGTAATTTCAGATACACCCTGTACATTGAAATTACTCTCGGTGGATAGACCACTTTACCTATAAAGGCACAATTGGATAATGTTATAAAATTTCTTAAAAAGGGTGTTTCGGTAATCCGCGACTCCCAGTATGTTGGCAATTATCTCAGTAATACAGGTCGGTAAGTTTAGTTCTCGCTTGGGAATCACTCTGTAGTAAGTGATATATAGGAGATCTACTTTACCGACATTTGACGAATTTCTGATACCCCGATGAGTGAGTGAGTCAGTTACACATTCGGGAGTATATAATTTAGACTCGCCTACGGCTCGATGGGGGCTCCGCCCCCATGCCCCCTTAGGGGTTGTCCTGCATTCGTAAATTACTTAAGAGCCGATTTGAAGCAGGTTAGTTCCACCGAAAAACTGGTCCACCATGACAGTAAGAAAACCGGCTAATACACACTACCCATAATCAACAATAATAAATAGCTTTGAAAATCGCCTATGGCTAGTTACTTCCTAAGTTCCCCTTAATTCGTAACATTGAGAGAGAGGTGAAATCAGAATCAACCATGCAAATATTTTAGGTATCGTGCTGAATGGAGGCTCCACCCCTTACACCCTAATTAGTTGCCCCTATTCGTAAATTGCTGTATGTAAAAATCTCAAACACTGAACAGCCTAGTTGAGGCCTTCGCTTCCATACCCCCTCGTTGTGTTCGCTGAATTAGTTTGTAGTTTACCAAGTGTCAAACGTTAAAGATCTTCCCCTAATATATTTAATTAAATTGTTAAGGATTTTATACGCAACTATACTGTAGTAAACGAATTGTCGGGGGATTTGAAGCCATGCCTAGCCTCACCCTTCTAGCGCAAGAAGTATAAAATAAAGAAACATAATAAAATAGATGACAAAGTAGAATGAATAAGCTAAATAAAATATTTTGAAGATCAATTAAGAAATAAACAATTTACCTGAAACAAAAATAGAAAAACATGAACAAACGGTTTGGAACCTGCCAAAGACCCCTGTTAACTATTCTTGTCACTTCCCTTAAATTATGTCGAAGTTAGGGTTACAGGGATATTTTACAAGTTCAGTGAATGCAAAATTCGAACTTCAAATAAAATATAACTGTAGTTAGTTCTACAAACAAGTTGTATGAAATTTAGTAGTAATAAAAGTTGTAAATCGGTCTTAAAGTAACGATTTGAGATACGACAAAAAGTGAAAGGTTTAAAAGTTAGATTTATGTCACCAATTCACAAACAACCTATACTTTAACAGTATAGGTAACAGAGAAATCCGTTTATATTCAACAGGTAAGATAAAAAAACACATAATATTAGATGACATTAATTATAATATTTAAGTTAAAATTTTTAAGAGTGTTAAACATTTAAATATAGTGAATTTCTTTTAATATCACTGTCAAGCTATAAGTTAATACAAAACTTCAAGCTTATGGTGAAGCAAAATGCAAATATTCAGCTACTTACAGCTAAGTTAATGGAATGTTTTGCAGTAGAACTATAAAAACAATAAAAACCTTGAAATTAGGAATAATTTCCGTACTTCAAGCTCTGTTCAATGTTTTAAACTTTTAAATCTAGTAGCTTTCCTTTTATGCAAAGTTAATACAAAACCTCAAGCTTCGTAATACAATATTACTGTAGTTACTGAATAAAGTATTGCAAGTATTAATTAAACATTGCAGATATACCTCAAATAGTCGGAGACCAAAGTTTTGGGTCAGTAAGTAACAAACAATTATAAAACAATCAGTTCCGCCTAGTAGGCAAATAAAGACATAATTTTGGCATTCATCACAATTTTTTTTTATGTTTGAGACTTTTATTTATATCGGTGATGTCCAAGATATGTGCATGCGCAATTTCGAAAGATCTAAAAAATATGACTGTAGTTATTATAAAATTACGCAAAACCCCCCACATAAAAAAAATAAGTAAACGTTAAAAAACGTACTGGAGGGTTTAGGACCAACAAAACATGATAAACTGGCATTAATTATGAATCATTATTTACGAATTCAATTTTTTTAGCACTGTTACACTTCTAAATACAGTGAATTTTCTTTAAATATTACTGTCAAGCTAAGTTAATACAAAAGTTAAAGCTTATGGGAAAGCAACACGCAAAATTCAGCTAAATACAGTAAAATTAAACAAAATATTTTTAAAAAACAATAATAAACAAAAACAATAAAAAAACTTGAAATTCCGAAAAAAATTCCCTACTTCAAGCTCTGTGTATCGAGTTTGGCATATTTGAAACAAAGTTGTAGTAAAAGATCGTCTCAAATATTTTATAGGCCCAACCGTTTTTGCCGCTAGAGCAGAAGAACTAAAATAATTTTACATTTAGTGAAGGACTACGTGGTTGATAAATCTAAAAAAGAAAAAAAAACTATATAACTCCTACATGACATTACACAAGTATATCTTGGCGATTTACGGAGGAAGATACAGCAATATGTCGAGTTCTTTTATTTTAAAGTGCAAGCTGAATTTCGCACCCTAATATAATAAGAAGGGAAAGATCTTGTTACAAGTCTTGTTAACAAGCGCACATTTCATTGACCATGGGATGATGGTTAAATGATTACACAACTTAGATTAAGGGGTAATGCAGTACAGCCGTGGTACAGTAGATCACATTACAGGTTTAGTTCTCGGACTTATATTATTGAACAAATTTAACTACAGTATGTGATCTACTGTACCACGTCTGGACTACACTACCCCTTAATCTGCCTTACCGACACTTCACGAATTTCTGATACCCCGATGAGTGAGTCAGTTACACATTCGGGAGTATATAATTTAGACTCGCCTACGGCTCGATGGGGGCTCCGCCCCCATGCCCCCTTAAGAGTTGCCCCCTAGTTTGAATTAATAAAAAGTCAAGTTTGAAATAGTTTAGTTCCACACAAGATCTGAACAGCCAAGACAGTAACAAAACCATCTAATACTCTAAATTCACAATCAATAGTAAAAAAAGCTTTAATAATCTCCTATTAGTAGGTTTTAATACCCCTCCTTTGTAAATAGTTAAAAAAATTGAGCTGTGAAATAAATATTATTTATGTAAATATTCTAGGTGTTATGCTTGATGGAGGGTCCAACCCAATAATTGGTTGCCCCAATTCCGTAAATTACTGTCAAAACCTCATACAATGAACAGGCTAGTTGAGGGCTCAACTCCAACGACAGTATCAGAAGCCGCCAATACACACTATTCACAATAAATAATAATAAGCTTTGAAATTTGCCCACGGCTCATGGTTTAATCCCACTCCCTAGTTCCCCTTAATTCGTTAAAAATATAATGGAGTTGTGACATATTAATGAACTATGTAAATAGTAATGCTCAAAAGTTGTTGTGTAAAAATTTGGGAGATACGATTATGATTGCACATGATTGAGGTAATAGCTGTATTCTGAAAAGATAAAAAAAGAATAAAATTATAAGTTTATATAGAGGATCGTTGTATGTAATAGAAGAAAAAAGGGACAAAATCAAGATATTTGAAATAAAAAAAAATATTGTATAGGCTAAGATGCTTCAGTTCCGCCACGGGGTGGCCAAGAAACGCAGGAATCATATATGTACCATATAGAGGAACGATAACAATTTTATCATTCAAAATCACCAATTATTAATTTAACAATTTTAAATGTTATATATATTAGTTCAGAAAATTAATAAAAATAGAGCCATAGTAGTATGTAATAGATCACAGGGTATTAGGTACTATAATCATGAAGTCTTAAAGTCTTTATTTAGTCTTAAAATGAAGAAAGTTGCAACTTAAGAACCATAAAATCGGCGTACATTATGCATTTTCAACCAATGGTAGTAAACCAATGGTAGTATAGAATACCAATTGTGAAATAATGGCCAAAAAAGAATTATTGGTTAAATTAAAATATACTGTAAGAGTTACAATAATTGATAAGCATAGAATAGGTTCCAATTACAACAATAATAGGGTTAATCGAGACTTTAGGTGAGAGCACTGCATTGAGGAAGTTTGACGGACAAAGTGACAGCGAGAAAAATTACTATTGAGTTTAATTCAATTAATTATTATAATATTTCTCAGCCTGATGGGTCATCAGATATGTAGATGGTCTTAAAAAAAGTGGGAAGTAGGTCAATGTTAGCGAAGGTAAGAATGGAAAGTCCAATCGTTCTATAACTTAATATGTTCAATCGTTTCCTAAACTAAAATCTAAGCCTGATTGGACAGCAGGTCAAAGACCGGATGTCAAACGTGTTGGGACACGTTCAACTCTTCAAAGTAAAACTGCACCAGAACTATCAACTGAAGCGCTATATTCAATCTGGGGATTCATATAGAGAGACAGCTTACAAATAGTAGAAAAATTAAGTTATAATTACTGTATTAGGTAATTTTTTGTGCGAAAACATACAAGAAATTTTCCATCATGAGAAAACTTAAGTCTAGTAAATATAATAAGACATTAAATATTATTAGCAATTAATATAGAAATCAAAGCGGACAACAACTGAATGTAAAGATACGCTTTCGATTCAATAAACTTCATTTTCAATAATGACACAGCAATCAGAGGGAAAACCATACGCAAACAACTAAGCGCTCAATTGAGAATAATGATCGGGAAGAGGTGTAGTTAAAAGATATAATTTAAATACAAGCGAGAACTAAGCGACTATAATAGCGCTCACAGCGACATATTTAAGAACCAAAGTACTTCCTTACCGACACCTCGTCTTTTTAGATTTTTTCTAATTTGATACTTGAAAATTTGTAGTTTTTGGGCATTAACAATGTATAAATCAAAGCGAGTATTACCCTGGTGAAATAAACCGCTCTCAATGCATCATAACACCATCGTCTACATAAGACGTTAATGTTTATATAGTTGTATCAAACACGGGTGTAGTTGAAAGAGATAATTTAAACACGAGCGAGAACTAAACCTGCAAAGTGATCTACGATACCACGCGGTGATATACGCCGATACGGCTGAACTACTTTACCGACAAATCTATATTTTTTAGATTTTTTATAGTTTAAAAGTAAAATAGTTGTAGTTTTATAATTTTCCCTAAATTGAAACATCTCAAAGAATGTCCATGCCAAATTTCAAGTGTCTAGCTTCAACGATGGCTTCAGGACTTTCCTATCATCAGTGAGTGAGTGAGTCAGTTACACATGGGGCTGTATATATTATAGACTCGCCTGCGGCTCGATGGGGGCTTCGCCCCCATGCCCCTTTAGAGGGTTGCCCCAAATTTGTTAATTGCTCTCAAGTACCGACAGGCTAGACCCCCCCTCAAAGGGTTGCCCTAAATTCGTAAATTAATAAAAAGTTGAGTTTAAAATACGTTAGTTCCACGAAAGAACTGCACAGTCAAGACAGTAACAAAACCGTCAAATACACAACGTTGGTCTAAATTTAAGTTAACAAAATCGTTATTTTTAACATTGGTCTTATAGGTTGCTATTTTGGTAACGAAAGAACAACTAAAAGTAAACAAAAATAAAGGAACATAAATTTTAAGCAGTTTTTTTAACAGCTGTTAGCTGTGAAGAGTCTGGTGTAGATTTAATAGCTTGATTACCATGACACTATAACAAAAGTCAATTAAAACCAACGAGCAAGGCTCGGTTAACCTGGTACTAAATAGAGATACAATTATGGGAAAATTGACATAATCCAATGCCTCACCCATCTCAAATAAAAACTTGTAAATTTCAGGAGATAGAAGAAAAACGTTTAAATCACTGAAATAGCGTATAACATCCAAATCAATGAGCGAAAACAAGAATTAAAAAACATGAAAACAAAATAATAGGAAAGAATAAAAACGGGGTTGATCCGCAAAAAACCCCTACTATTACAAACTATTAATTATAAGAATATAAAATCGAGACCTGTGAAATAATAATTTATTCATAAAAACCTGTTTGTTTAGTTCAATAGTCATTTAAAAATTTTCAAAAACATATTTTAAGTGTGTATTAAAATATAATGTAAAACACTGAATATAAATAAAACAGAAAGATAATAATTACCTGTCTATTAATTATCATACAAAGTAATAGAAGTTAAGGTCACGGCACGAGCAACACAGTAAATTCATTGAATGCGAAATTCGGCCGAAAGCTTAACTTGGGGTGAATTTGAATTAGTAATCTGGAATGAGGTGAAAATGAAACGAGAACCTAACATTTAAATGTGTTCATTTTGTTCAATACTTATTTAAACATTCTCAAAAACATATTTATAAGTGTGAAAAAAATATCTAATATAAGACACTGAATACAAATCAAACAAAAAGATAATAAATATCTGTCTATTAATTATTGTACAAAGTAATCGAAGTATGTTACGTTAAGATCACAGCTCAAGCTTCACAGCAAAATTCATAACGTTAAGATCACGGCACGAGCTACACAGAAAATTCATTGAATGCGTAATTCGGCTGAGGGGTTCTCATGGGGTGAATTTGAATAAGTAATCTAAAATAAATTGAAATTAAACGAAAACCTAACATTTAAATCTATTACTTTTGTTCAACACTTATTTAAACATTCTCAAAAACAAATTTTAAGTGTGAAAAATTCAAATATAAGACACTGAATATAAATCAAACAGAAAGATAATAATAAACTGTCTATTAAGTATTGTACAAAGTAATCGAAGTATGTTACGTTAAGATCACGGCTCAAGCTTCACAGAAAATCTATTCAATGCGAAGTTCGGCGGAGAATAATCCCGTGTGAATTTGAATAAGTAATCTAAAATAAATTGAAACAAAACGAGAACCTACATTTAAATATGTTAGTTCAGCTAAACAGTTATTTAAAAATTCCCTAAAACATACGATATTTATGATGTGTGTAATATATAAAGGAAACGAGCTTTCAATGCAGCATAATCTCATTGCTATTTTGAAGTCAAATGGATAACGGTTTGTTATATATGAGGGATACTAACGTTGCCAACAGCAAGGAAGCAGGTGTAGTTAAAAGACATGATTTAAATACAAGCGAGAACTAAGCGACTATTCACCCGCCATGGGAAATTAATTCATAGTAGGAGAAGAAAATTCACCTTTGGTAAACATTCAAGATAGCGCATATGCTGCATAAGCTACAAATTAGGGAATTATCACTGTATATATTATCTAGTATAACCCTGGGTCCCTGGTGAAATAACCCGCTCTCAATACAAAATAACGCCGTAGTTTACAATATATATTAGAGTCTATCCATCGAAGGATACAATGAGTATATCAAACACGGGTGTAGTTGAAAGAGATCATTTAAACGCGAGCGAGAACTAAACCTGAAGTGTGATCTACGATACCACGCGGTGATATACGCTGATACGGCTGAACTACGTTACCGACAAATCTATATTTATTACCTTTTTTATAGTTTAAAAGTAAAAAAGTTGTAGTTTTATGATTTTTCCTAAATTGAAACATCTCAATGAATGTCCATGCCAAATTTCAAGTCTCTATCTTAAACGGTCGCTTCAGGAATTTAAGATCATCAGTGAGTCAGTCAGTTACACATGGGGCTGTATATATTATGGACTCGCCTACGGCTCGATGGGGGCTCCGCCCCCATGCCCCCTTAAGAGTTGCCCCCTAGTTTGAATTAATAAAAAGTCAAGTTTGAAATAGTTTAGTTCCACACAAGATCTGAACAGCCAAGACAGTAACAAAACCATCTAATACTCTAAATTCACAATCAATAGTAAAAAAAGCTTTAATAATCTCCTATTAGTAGGTTTTAATACCCCTCCTTTGTAAATAGTTAAAAAAATTGAGCTGTGAAATAAATATTATTTATGTAAATATTCTAGGTGTTATGCTTGATGGAGGGTCCAACCCAATAATTGGTTGCCCCAATTCCGTAAATTACTGTCAAAACCTCATACAATGAACAGGCTAGTTGAGGGCTCAACTCCAACGACAGTATCAGAAGCCGCCAATACACACTATTCACAATAAATAATAATAAGCTTTGAAATTTGCCCACGGCTCATGGTTTAATCCCACTCCCTAGTTCCCCTTAATTCGTTAAAAATATAATGGAGTTGTGACATATTAATGAACTATGTAAATAGTAATGCTCAAAAGTTGTTGTGTAAAAATTTGGGAGATACGATTATGATTGCACATGATTGAGGTAATAGCTGTATTCTGAAAAGATAAAAAAAGAATAAAATTATAAGTTTATATAGAGGATCGTTGTATGTAATAGAAGAAAAAAGGGACAAAATCAAGATATTTGAAATAAAAAAAAATATTGTATAGGCTAAGATGCTTCAGTTCCGCCACGGGGTGGCCAAGAAACGCAGGAATCATATATGTACCATATAGAGGAACGATAACAATTTTATCATTCAAAATCACCAATTATTAATTTAACAATTTTAAATGTTATATATATTAGTTCAGAAAATTAATAAAAATAGAGCCATAGTAGTATGTAATAGATCACAGGGTATTAGGTACTATAATCATGAAGTCTTAAAGTCTTTATTTAGTCTTAAAATGAAGAAAGTTGCAACTTAAGAACCATAAAATCGGCGTACATTATGCATTTTCAACCAATGGTAGTAAACCAATGGTAGTATAGAATACCAATTGTGAAATAATGGCCAAAAAAGAATTATTGGTTAAATTAAAATATACTGTAAGAGTTACAATAATTGATAAGCATAGAATAGGTTCCAATTACAACAATAATAGGGTTAATCGAGACTTTAGGTGAGAGCACTGCATTGAGGAAGTTTGACGGACAAAGTGACAGCGAGAAAAATTACTATTGAGTTTAATTCAATTAATTATTATAATATTTCTCAGCCTGATGGGTCATCAGATATGTAGATGGTCTTAAAAAAGTGGGAAGTAGGTCAATGTTAGCGAAGGTAAGAATGGAAAGTCCAATCGTTCTATAACTTAATATGTTCAATCGTTTCCTAAACTAAAATCTAAGCCTGATTGGACAGCAGGTCAAAGACCGGATGTCAAACGTGTTGGGACACGTTCAACTCTTCAAAGTAAAACTGCACCAGAACTATCAACTGAAGCGCTATATTCAATCTGGGGATTCATATAGAGAGACAGCTTACAAATAGTAGAAAAATTAAGTTATAATTACTGTATTAGGTAATTTTTTGTGCGAAAACATGCAAGAAATTTTCCATCATGAGAAAACTTAAGTCTAGTAAATATAATAAGACATTAAATATTATTAGCAATTAATATAGAAATCAAAGCGGACAACAACTGAATGTAAAGATACGCTTTCGATTCAATAAACTTCATTTTCAATAATGACACAGCAATCAGAGGGAAAACCATACGCAAACAACTAAGCGCTCAATTGAGAATAATGATCGGGAAGAGGTGTAGTTAAAAGATATAATTTAAATACAAGCGAGAACTAAGCGACTATAATAGCGCTCACAGCGACATATTTAAGAACCAAAGTACTTCCTTACCGACACCTCGTCTTTTTAGATTTTTTCTAATTTGATACTTGAAAATTTGTAGTTTTTGGGCATTAACAATGTATAAATCAAAGCGAGTATTACCCTGGTGAAATAAACCGCTCTCAATGCATCATAACACCATCGTCTACATAAGACGTTAATGTTTATATAGTTGTATCAAACACGGGTGTAGTTGAAAGAGATAATTTAAACACGAGCGAGAACTAAACCTGCAAAGTGATCTACGATACCACGCGGTGATATACGCCGATACGGCTGAACTACTTTACCGACAAATCTATATTTTTTAGATTTTTTATAGTTTAAAAGTAAAATAGTTGTAGTTTTATAATTTTCCCTAAATTGAAACATCTCAAAGAATGTCCATGCCAAATTTCAAGTGTCTAGCTTCAACGATGGCTTCAGGACTTTCCTATCATCAGTGAGTGAGTGAGTCAGTTACACATGGGGCTGTATATATTATAGACTCGCCTACGGCTCGATGGGGCTCCGCCCCATGCCCCCTTAGAGGTTGCCCTAAATTCGTAAATTAATAAGAAGTAATTGCTCTAAGTCTCAAGTAAATAGTTTTAAAAATTGAGCTGTGAAATAAATATTATTTATGTTAATATTCTAGGTGTTAAGCTTGATGGAGGGTCCAACCCAATATATGGTTGCCCCAATTCCGTTTTCCGTAAATTACTGTCAAAACCTCATACAATGAACAGGCTAGTTGAGGGCTCAACTCCAACAACAGTAACAGAAGCCGCCAATACACACTACTCACAATAAATAATAATAAGCTTTGAAATTTGCCCACGACTCATGGTTTAATCCCACTCCCTAGATCCCCTTAATTCGTTAAAAAATATAATGGAGTTGTGAAATTTTAATGAACTATGTAAATAGTCATGCTCAAAAGTTGTTGTGTAAAAATTTGGAGATACGATTATGATTGCACATGATTGAGGTAATAGCTGTATTCTGAAAAGATAAAAGTGGAATAAAATTATAAATTTATATAGAGGATCGTTGTATGTAATGGAAGAAAAAAGGGACAAAATCAAGATATTTGAAATTAAAAAAAATATGGTATAGGCTAAGATTCTTCAGTTCCGCCACGGGGTGGCCAAGAAACGCAGGAATCATATATGTACCATATAGAGAAACGATAACAATTTTATCATTCAAAATCAGCAATTATTAATTTAACAATTAATTTTTAATGTTATATATATTAGTTCAGAAAATTAATAAAAATAGAGCCCTAAAAGTATGTAATAGATCACAGGGTATTAAGTACTATAATCATGAAGTCTTAAAGTCTTTATATAGTCTTAAAATGAAGAAAGTTGCAACTTAAGAACCTTAAAATCGGCGTACATTATGCATTTTCAACCAATGGAAGTAAAAAAAACCAATTGTGAAATAATAGCCAAAAGAAGATTATTGGTTAAATTAAAATATACTGAAAAAGTTACAATAATTGATAAGCATAGAATAGTTTTCAATTACAACAATAAGAGGGTTAATCTAGACTTAAGGTGAGAGCACTGCATTGAGGAAGTTTGACGGACAAAGTGGCAGCGAGAAAAATTACTATTGAGTTTAATTCAATTGATTATTATAATATTTCTCAGCCTGATGGATCATCAGATATGTAGATGGTCTTAAAAAAACGTCGGAAGTAGGTAAACGTTAGCGAAGGTAAGAATGGAAATTTCAATCGTTCTAAAACTTAATATGTTCAATCGTTTCCTAAACTAAAATCTAAGCCTGATTGGACAGCAGCAAATAGGTCTAAGACTGGATGTCAAACGTGTTGGGACACGTTCAACTCTTCAAAGTAAAACTGCACCAGAACTATCAACTGAAGCGTTATATTCAATCTAGGGATTCATAAAGAGAGACAGCATATAAATAGTAGAAAATTAAGTTATAATTACTGTATAAGGTAATTTTTTGTGCGAAAACCTACAAGAAATTTTCCAGCATGAGAATTGCTGTCAGAAAGTCACATAAAGTCTAGAAAATGTAATAAGACCTAAAAATGTTTAGCAATTAATATAGAAATCAAAGCGGACATCACCTGAGTGTAAAGATACGCTTTCGATTTCGATTCAGTAAACTTCATTTTCAATAGTAATACAGCAATCAGAGGGAAAACCATACGCCAACAACTATGCGTCCAATTGAGAATAAATAAATATAGGGAAGAGGTGTAGTTAAAATATATCATTTAAATACAAGCGAGAACTAAGAGACTATAATAGCGCTCCAAGCGACATCTTTAAGAACCAACGTACTTCCCTCGTACACCTCGTCTTTTTAGAAATTTTTATAATTTGAAAGTTGGAAATTTGTAGTTTTAGGGCATTTATACTGTTTTAATCAGAGCGAGTAATACCCTGGTGAAATAAACCGCTCTCTATGCATCGAAACTCCGTGGTCCACACGAGACATTTATGTTTCACAGTACACGGGTGTAGTTGAAAGAAATCATTTAAAAACGAGCGAGAACTAAACCTGTAAAGAGATCTACAATACCACGCGGTGTATACGTTGATACGGCTGAACTACGTTACCGACAAATCTATATTTTTTACCTTTTTTATAGTTTAAAAGTAAAAAAGTTGTAGTTTTATGATTTTCTCTAAATTGAAACATCTCAAAGAATGTCCATGCCAAATTTCAAGTCTCTATCTTAAACGGTCGCTTCAGGACTTTAAGATCATCAGTGAGTCAGTCAGTTACACATGGGGCTGTATATATTATAGATTAGCACTACGAATTTCAGCGTTGCGTATGTATATTTTATGACAATGATTGAGACGGGTAATATATAGGTTACCTATGGATAATGGGTATTCGGAAAGCTGATGGTGGACCTATGGTGGTTTTGAACTTAGTGAGTAGCTATTGGCAAACGGAATTGATGGACTCCTGGGGTCGAGCGAGAACCTGAATGGGGCTGACTGCTCATTCCTAGGTTGTTGGTGATTAACTGAAGGGTGACTATGGAAATGGTTGAGGATTGAGGTTTATGCCGTGAAATGAGATTGCTGGAACATGACGGCTCGATGGGGACCTATTAGAATGCTAGAGCTCAAAGTTAACTATTTTATAAAACCTTAGTGTTAATTTGGGGGAGATACATAGCACTAATAAGAAAATATCCTTGGAGATTAAAAGTAAAAAAAGCAATAATGTATATGTGAGATTTTTTTCATTTTAAGAACGCTAAAAGAATTGTTGAGGGGCGGTACGTCATCACGCACGTAAGCACTTGGTGCAATGAAAAAAGTACAAAAAATAGAATTATCATTAAATTTTAATAAGATGTGTTTAAAGGTTCATTTTTGTAAGATAAATTATTTGTTCACTTGAAAAGAACTCACCCATTAAAAATGTTCAAATATGCTACAATTTTAAACCTGAAGGGTAGTGAAACGGTTAAAACTAAACTTATGTGTTAAAAAGCTGTGGGATCACGCATCTTGGTTACTTTTCGCTAAAAAAAGAAGATATAAAAAAATGTTAAAAACTTGTAAATCAATAATGAAGTAAAAAGTATTAAACTGGTTAGTACCAGCGAAGTACTGGACTGCCAAGACAGTTACAGAACCGGCTAGCTATTTAACTTTACTCACAGTCAATACTAATAAAAAGCTTATGGCTATTTTTGTCTCTCTCCCTAGTCTCCCTTAATTCATTAAAAAATTTACCACACTTAAGCAAACAAATAACAAAACATCCTAAAACATTTCCAAATCGATGCAAAAGTTCACATTAATAATTGTTAACTTAAGTGCCTTGCTTGGACAAAAATACAACTATAGGTGCACAAAAAAATTAGTCGGCCTAAAAAATCCACCGATAAAAAAATTAAAAAACTTACTTTATGTAAAGAATGTTGGTATTGACCATGGTTTTGTCAAATCATGACTTACGAAAACTATAACAATAATTAATTGTTTATTCTTAGGCGTCCTTAGACAGTAAATCTAGGTTCTTGTATAAAGAAAAAATACAAAATGTACAGCAAAATCTCATTTAAAATAAATGAAACCTTCAATGCGAATTTTAAATATAAGTAATAGTGAGATAAAATGGAGTTGTGAAATAATAATGGACTATGTAAATATTCTAGATAGCCTGCTTAAAAATTGATGTGTTAAAATTTTGGGCACATAATGGAGGTAATTGGTGTGTTCAAAATGAATAAAATTAAATAAAATTATAAGCTTTAATTTAGGTAGGCTGTATGTAATCACAGACAAAAAAACATAAGAAACATAATTTCAAGATAAAAAGATAATTAAAGAAAAGTAATTTCAAAAATCCACCGATAATGAGTGACGGGAATTCACCATTTAAGCAATTCCAAGCAAACGCACATACTGTAGTTGCACCACACTGCGCGTTTTAGCTATGGGGATGAATACAATCATAGGACATCGTAACGTAGATAATTATTATTAGGAGCAAGCGTAGTTAAGTCTTAATTTAAATACAAGCGAGAACTAAAAAGAGGAATATTTTGTAAGTAAACATTGGGTATCACTGTATGTTATGAAACTGTGTCCATGAGAAAGATAATAGTAATTTAAGAAATATGGGAATCGATATCAAGACATTCTTAATCGTGCGCCCTTACGAAATCAATATCAGGATCAGATGACAGGTGTAGTTAAAAGTCATTATTTAAATACAAGCGAGAACTAAAACGAGAACAAATAAGCAAACAGTTATTAAGAATCCCTGTACACAGTGAACGAATATATACCTAAGAGAGATATAAGTAATTTAAGCGAAAAGGGAATCGAAATGCGGACATTAGTGCGTTTAACCCAACACACGACTGGAACAGGTGTAGTTAAAAGTCATGATTTAAATACAAGCGAGAACTAAGCGACTATAATAGCGCTCCAAGCGACATCTTTAAGAACTAACGTACTTCCTTACCGACACCTCGTCTTTTTAGCATTTTTTATAATTTGAAAGTTGAAAATTTGTAGTTTGATGATTTTCCCTAAATTGAAACATCTCAAAGAATGTTCGTTCCAAATTTCAAGTCTCTAGCTTAAACGGTCGCTTCAGGACTTTAAGATCATCAGTGAGTCAGTCAGTTACACATAGGGCTGTATATATTATAGACTCGCCTACGGCTCGATGGGGGCTCCGCCCCCATGCCCCCTTAGGGGTTGCCCCTGAGAAGTTAAAGCCCAAATTAGAGTTGTCGTTTAGTCATAGATATATCTAATGACGTTATAATTTGAATGCCAGAGCTCAAAGTTCACGATTTCATAACACCTTAGTGTTAATCTGGGGGGATACATAGTACTAATAAGAAAATATCCTTGGAGATTAAAAGTAAAAAAACAATAATAAAAAAATTAGTCGGCCAAAGTTTGAATTAATAAAAAGTCAAGTTTGAAATAGTTTAGTTCCACATAAGATCTGGACACCCAAGACAGAAACAAAACCATCTAATACTCTAAATTCACAATCAATAGTAAAAAAAACTTTTATAATCTCCTATTAGTAGGTTTTAATACCCCTCCTTAGTAAATAGTTTAAAAAAATTGAGCTGTGAAATAAATATTATTTATGAAAATATTCTAGGTGTTATGCTTGATGGAGGGTCCAACCCAATAATTGGTTGCCCCAATTCCGTAAATTACTGTCAAAACCTCATACAATGAACAGGCTAGTTGAGGGCTCAACTCCAACGACAGTAACAGAAGCAGCCAATACTTACTACTCACAATAAATAATACAGTAATAAGCTTTTAAATTTGCCCACGGCACAGGGCATTAGGTACTATAATCATGGAGTCTTAAAGTCTTTATATAGTCTTAAATTGAAGAAAGTTGCAACTTAAGAACCATAAAATCGGCGTACATTATGCATTTTCAACTAATGGTAGTAAAAAAAACCAATTGTGAAATAACAGCCAAAAAAGGATTATTGGTTAAATTAAAATATACTGAAAGATTTACAATAATTGATAAGCATAGAATAGTTTTCAATTACAACAATAATAGGGTTAATCGAGACCTTAGGTGAGAGCACTGCATTGAGGAAGTTTGACGGACAAAGTGGCAGCGAGAAATATTACTATTGAGTTTAATTCAATTGGTTATTATGATATTTCTCAGCCTGATGGGTCATCAGATATGTAGATGGTTAAAAAAAAAACGTCCTAAGTAGGTAAACGTTAGCGAAGGTAAGAATGGAAAGTTCAATCGTTCTATAACTTAATATGTTCAATCGTTTCCCAAACTAAAATCTAAGCCTGATTGAACAGCAGCAAATAGGTCAAAGACCGGATGTCAAACGTGTTGGGACACGTTCAACTCTTCAAAGTAAAACTGCACCAGAACTATCAACTGAAGCGCTATATTCAATCAGGGGATTCATATAGAGAGACAGCATACAAATAGTAGAAAATTAAGTTATAATTAATGTATTAGGTAATTTTTTGTGCGAAAACCTACAAGAAATTTTCCAGCATGAGAAAACTAAAGTTTATAAATGTAATAAGACCTAAAATATTTTTAGCAATTAATCATTTACTTTACGGGCGTTACTGCAGCAAAAAATATGCAGTACTAAAATAATGTTTAAAGTATTCGCACAAGCTTCGTAGAGCTCACCATAGCAATGATAAAATTAATAATATATAATTATAACAAAGTATTCCAGCACTACGCTCAATCGTCTCTCAAAAGACTAGAGTAATAGCAATATCCAATATGAACAAATGAATTTAAATAAAACGATACGAGAACCTCACATTTCAATCAACATTTTGTACGTGCATTAAATTTATTTCACCATCCCTATAACAAATGTAATATTACAGTTACAGCTATATTACAATATACTGTAAACTGAAATTTGCACTAACGTAGTTTATATACAACGTTTAAGATCACTGCTCTGCGAACTGTCGCGAAAACATCTTCAGGAACAGGTGTGGTTAAATGACATAATTTAAATACAACCGAGAACTAAGCGACATTAACTTTAAGTTACTATAGAAATCAAAGCGGACATCACCCGAATGTAAAGATACGCTTGCAATTCAGTAAACTTCATTTGCAATAATAACAAAGCAATCAGAAGGAAAACCATACTCAAACAACTTTGCGCCAAAATGCAAATGTTAATCGGGAAGAGGTGTAGTTAAAAGACATCACTTAAATACAAGCGAGAACTAAGGGACTATATTAGCGCTCCAAGCGACATCTTAAAAACCAACGTACTTCCTTACTGACACCTCGTCTTTTTAGAATTATTTTTATAGTTGAAAGTTGAAAATTTGTAGTTTTAGGGCATTGATATTGTATCAATCAAAGCGAGGTTTACCCTGGTGAGATTACCCGCTCTCAGTACATCGATTTACCGTCGCCTACACAGGACGTTCATATTTATATAGAATACTTATTAGTATCAAACACGGGTGTAGTTGAAAGAAATCACTCGCCTACGGCTCGATGGGGGCTCCGCCCCCATGCCCCCTTTGGGGGTTGCCCCGAATTCGTTGAATAATTTAAAGTCAAGTATTGAACAGGCTAGTTCCACCAACTAACTGGACAGCGAAGACAGTAAAAAAAACGCGCTAATACGCACTCTTCACAATCAATAATAATAATAACAATAATATCCTTTGAAAATATTTCACGGGGCTCAGCCCCCATGCCCCCTAGTTGATTTTACTAATTTCGTTAATCATTCACAAAGTCTCAAATAATGAACTTTCTAGTTCCACTAAAGTACTGAACAGGCTAGTTCCATCGAAGTTTTGAAAAGCTAAGTTTTAAATTACGTGTAACTCTACTACAAAAGTGTGTGATACTAACTCCTCCACGTTACCAACCACTTGGTCTGGAACGTCAACGATTTTAGATGCGGCACAGAAAAATTGCAATGGGGCAAAATTAATCCAAATTAAGTATCTTTAAATTAAATTTTCATTGATAAAAAAAATGTAATGTGCCCACTATAGCAAAACAATAATGCTAATAAATAGAAAATAATTGATTATGTGAAAATAACTATTAAAATAATAAAATAATCAAGCTATAATAATAGAAAGTAACACTTAAACCAAATCTAGCATCGCCAACCACGATATTAAAAGAATCGGAAAATGAAAACTAATAAAAATTGAAGTTTTGAAAAGCTAAGTTATTAATTTACTTGTAACTCTACTAAAATGTGTGATGCTAACTATTCCACGTTACCAACTACTAAGCCTGAAACGTCAACGAGTTAACATGCGTCACATTAAAATTGCAATGGGTCAAAATTATTCCAAATTAAGTATTTTTAAATGAGATTTTCGTAAATTTTAAAAATAATGTTATATGCCCATTAGAGTAAAACAATAATGCTAAAAAATAGAAAATAACCAATAGTAAGTGTGAAAATTACTATTAAAATAATAAAAAAATCAAGCTATGCTAGTTAATACTCTTAAGAAATTAAAAATACAATTTGAACTAAATATAGTATCGCCAACCACGATATTAAAAGAATCTGCTGATACAAACTAATTAAAAATAAAAACTTGTAAATTTCAGGATATAGAAGAAAAACGTTTAAATTACTGAAATAGCAAATAACATTCAAATCAATAAGCGAAAACAAGAATTTAATAACATGAAAACAAAATCATAGGAAATAATAAAAACGGGGTAGATTCGCAAAAAACCCCTACTATTACAAACTACTACTAATTATAAGAATATAAAATCTAGACCTGTGAAATAATAATTTATCCATAAAAACCTGTTAGTTTTGTTCAATAGCCGTTTAAAAATTCTTAAAAACATATTTTAAGTGTGTATTAAAATAAAATATAAAACACTGATTATAAACAATGCAGAAAGATAATACTTAACTGTCTATTAAGTATCGTACTAAGTAATAGAAGTATATAACGTTAAGATCACGGCACGAGCTACACAGAAAATTCATTGAATGCGTAATTCGGCTGAGGGGTTCACATGGGGTGAATTTGAATAAGTAATCTAAAATAAATTGAAATTAAACAAGAACCTAACATTTAAATCTATTACTTTTGTTCAACACTTATTTAAACATTCTCAAAAATAAATTTTAAGTGTGAAAAATTCGAATATAAGACACTGAATATAAATCAAACAGAAAGATAATAATAAACTGTCTATTAAGTATTGTACAAAGTAATCGAAGTATGTTACGTTAAGATCACGGCTCAAGCTTCACAGAAAATCCATTCAATGCGAAGTTCGGCGGAGAATAATCCCGTGTGAATTTGAATAAGTAATCTAAAATAAATTGAAACAAAACGAGAACCTACATTTAAATCTGTTAGTTCAGCTAAACAGATATTTAAAAATTCCCTAAAACATATTTATGATGTGAGTAAAATATAAAAGAAACGAGCTTTTAATGCAGCATAATCTCATGGCTATTTTGAAGTCAAATGGATAACGGTTTGTTATATGTGAGGGATACTAATGTTGCCAACAGCAAGGAAGCAGGTGTAGTTAAAAGACATGATTTAAATACAAGCGAGAACTAAGCGACTATTCACCCGCCATGGGAAATTAATTCATAGTAGGATAAGAAAATTCACCTTTGGTAAACATTCAAGATCGCGCATATGCTGCATAATCTACAAATTAAGGAATTATCACTGTATATATTATCGAGTATAACCCTGGGTCCCTGGTGAAATAACCCGCTCTCAATACAAAATAACGCCGTAGTTTACAATATATTAGAGTCTATCCATCGAAGGATACAATGAGTATATCAAACACGGGTGTAGTTGAAAGAGATCATTTAAACACGAGCGAGAACTAAACCTGAAGAGTGATCTACGATACCACGCGGTGATATACGCTGATACGGCTGAACTACGTTACCGACAAATCTATATTTTTTACCTTTTTTATAGTTTAAAAGTAAAAAAGTTGTAGTTTTATGATTTTTCCTAAATTGAAACATCTCAATGAATGTCCATGCCAAATTTCAAGTCTCTATCTTAAACGGTCGCGTCAGGAATTTAAGATCATCAGTGAGTCAGTCAGTTACACATGGGGCTGTATATATTATGGACTCGCCTACGGCTCGATGGGGGCTCCGCCCCCATGCCCCCTTAGGGGTTGTCCTGCATTCGTAAATTACTTAAGAGCCGATTTGAAGCAGGTTAGTTCCACCGAAAAACTGGTCCACCATGACAGTAAGAAAACCGGCTAATACACACTACCCATAATCAACAATAATAAAAAGCTTTGAAAATCGCCTATGGCTAGTTTTTAAAATTACTTCCTAAGTTCCCCTTAATTCGTAACATTGAGAGAGAGGTGAAATCAGAATCAACCATGCAATTATTTTAGGTATCGTTTTGAATGGAGGCTCCACCCCTTACACCCTAATTAGTTGCCCCTATTCGTAAATTGCTGTATGTAAAAATCTCAAACACTGAACAGCCTAGCTGAGGCCTTCGTTTCCATACCCCCTCGTTGTGTTCGCCGAATTCGTTTGAAGTTTACCAAGTGTCAAACGTTAAAGATCTTTCCATAATATTTTTAATTAGGCCTAAATTGTTAAGGATTTTATAAGCAACTATACTGTAGTAAACGAATTGTCGGGGGATTTGAAGCCATGCCTAGCCTCACCCTTCTAGCGCAAGAAGTATAAAATAAAGAAACATAATAAAATAGATGACAAAGTAGAATGAATAAGCTAAATAAAATATTTTGAAGATCAATGAAGAAACAAACAATTTCACTGAAACAAAAATAGAAAAACATGAACAAACTGTTTGGAACCTGCCAAAGACCCCTGTTATTCACAAAAATACTATTCGTTATAAAATAAAATGGATGTTATGAAATAATTATTTATTAAATAACTATTCTTGTCACTTCCCTTAAATTATGTCGAAGTTAGGGTTACAGGGATATTTTACAAGTTCAGTGAATGCAAAATTCGAACTTCAAATAAAATATAACTGTAGTTAGTTCTACAAACAAGTTGTATGAAATTTAGTAGCAATAAAAGTTATAAATCGGTCTTAAAGTAACGATTTGAGATACGACAAAAAGTGAAACGTTTAAAAGTTAGATTTATGAAGCTCTGTTCAATGTTATAAACTTTTAAATCTAGTAGATTTCGTTTTAAGCAAAGTTAATACAAAACGTCAAGCTTCTTAATACAATATTACTGTAGTTACTGAATAAAGTATTGCAAGTATTAATTAAACATTGCAGATATACCTCAAATAGTCGGAGACCAAAGTTTTGGGTCAGTAAGTAACAAACAATTATAAAACAATCAGTTCCGTCTAGTAGGCAAATAAAGACATAATTATGGCATTCATCACAATTTTTTTTTTATGTTTGAGACTTTTATTTATATCGGTGATGTCCAAGATATGTGCATGCGCAATTTCGAAAGATCTAAAAAATGTCCTTTAAATATTACTGTCAAGCTAAGTTAATACAAAACTTAAAGCTTATGGGGAAGCAACATGCAAAATTCAGCTAAATACAGTAAAATTAAACAGAATGTTTTTTAAAAAAACAATAATAAACAAAAACAATAAAAAAATTTGAAATTCCGGAAAAAATTCCTTACTTCAAGCTCTGTGTATCGAGTTTGGCATATTTGAAACAAAGTTGTATTAAAAGATCGTCTCAAATATTTTAAAGGCCCAACCGTTTTTGCCGCTAGAGCAGAAGAAATAAAATAATTTTACATTTAGTGAAGGACTACGTGGTTGATAAATCTAAAAAAGAAAAAAAACTATATAACTCCTACATGACATTACACAAGTATATCTTGGCGATTAAGGGAGGAAAGATACAGCAATATGTCGAGTTTTTTGTTTTCAAAATAACCTAAATTTCAGTAATTTAATGTGCTTTCGATAAGTTTGCCTTGGGAGAGCTAAACAAGAAACGATACAAATTAATTTTATTCCTATAAATATATCAACCTATATTATTTGAGGGGGTAAAATTTGAAATAATTAATGTAAGGATTAATTTGAACGTGTAGAATTTGAAGTAAACGTCAATATTAAAAATGTCACAAGGTAGGCAAATAAAAAGACATAATTTTGGCATTCATCACAATTATTTTTCATGTTTGAGACTTTTATTTATATCGGTGATGTCCAAGATATGTGCATGCGCAATTTTGAAAGATCTAAAAAGTTTACTGTATTTATTAAATTACGCTAAACCCCCCACATAGATAAATAAGTAAACGTTGAAAAACGTACTGGAGGGTTTAGGACCAACGAAATGTTGTATAAAACACACAATATAAACTGGCATTATTAGTTATGAATTATTTATGAGTTCAATTTTTTAACACTGTTACACTTCTAAATACAGTGAATTTCTTTTTAATATTACTGTTAAGCTAAGTTAATACAAAACTTTAAGCTTAAGGGGAAGCAACATGCAAAATTCAGCTAAATACAGCAAAATTTAACAAAATGTTTTTCAGTAGACCCATAAAAGCAATAAAAAAAAAACTTGAAATTAGGGAAAAATTCCCTACTTCAGGCTTTGTGTATCGAGTTTGGCATATTTAAAACAAAGTTGTAGTATTAGATCGTCTCAAATATTTTGAAGGCCAATAGATTTTGCCGCTAAAGCAGAAAAACTATAATAACTATGCATTCATTACAGGACTACGTGATACATATCATGTAGCACGCTTAATTAGTGTGAAAATCTTAGAATCTTCAGAATGTTTAGATTAGACACACTGTAGTTAAATTTGTTCAATTATATAAGTACGCGAACTAAACCTGTTATGTGATCTACTATACCACGGCTGTACTGCATTACCCCTTAATCTGGATTACTGACACTTGACGAATTTCTGATACCCCAATCAGTTACACATGCGGGAGTATATAATCTAGATATGTAGTACTGACTACTAGCTTCATTCATATACTCTGCTATCCTACAACCACATCAACATGAAGTTTCATCTAGTTCTGTTGGACGAAGTGGATTTGGGAATGTTTCATGAAACACTGTTTCGTCTGATGAGTGGTGATCCATCTCTCCGTTTAAACATTACAATTGAGTTTGACGATATAACGGTTGAAGAACCAAATTCATCACAGTCACCCCCAGGATCTCCGATAGCATCATCTTCACCCTATGTTTCGAGTGATCAGCTACCTGTGAAGACAGAGCAAGAGTCCCCGAAGTCCGGGGATGACGTATCTCCGTGATGCTATGTTAAATTGGAAAACCATTAAATAATTTCTAACTACTAAAGTGTCTAATAATTAAAAATGTTTTTTTAAAACTTCTTTTGAATAGCCTTGAACTTGTTTTATTTTATAACTCTCTTCCCACCGTATTCTGTGCAGTACGTAGGTAGGGTACGTTAACGGTTCATGGTATTTTACTAGATAAATCCACTCTACCTCTACAACAACATACTCCACAGAAACATGAAGTTCCAACTTGACGTCTCGGACATTCTGGATGCAGTAATATGCTACCAACAACTTTTCGTCTGTTAAGTGGTGATGATCCGCAAGATTATATATAACACTCGAATTTGTCAATGAAACTTTAGGTCAGTCCAATTCCACCCATCCTTCACAAGAAATTCAACTGGTTCTGTCAAACACGGCTGATTTGGAAAGCTTCCATGGATTACTGTCTCGTCTCGTGAGTCGTGATCCTCCGCTGCATTTGAAGATAACAGTCGAGAGTAAATATGGAGTTTCTAACGATTCCAATTAATTCCAACCTTTTGTTTAATATTTGTAAGTTATGATTAAAAATATTTTTTAAAACTTCGTTTGAGTGACCTTGAACATGTTTGCATATGTTTAGTCGCCGTCAAATTTAGCTAGCCGGGGCCAAAGCTAAACAGTGGTTTTCATTCAGAACAACGTAGCATTGGCGTCCGATTACGAATCAGTGACGTCACACCACCACGTCACACCCGTGACGTCACACACTCCACCACGTCACACATACGTCATCACACGTCACAAATACGTAACCACTGATTAAAAACCGCTGAATTTGCGTTTGTCCCAGGTCTCCCATAATGCCTCTACTTATTAATAACTTGCTATCTGGCTGGTTTACATGGTTGAACCTTTATCGAGGGGGCGTTATTTTATTGAATTATACTCCGCCGAATTTTGAGTAAAGACTTTTAACTTTTAAATTATAAATATTAAGATTCGTTTTAAGTTTACCTTCCTGCAATTTTGAATAGACAGACAAACCTTAAAATTCTTATGGGTCAAAATACGAGGAGCGAAAATGTGATTAACAATAAAAAGTGAGGTAAATTTGAGTAACAATATAAAGTGGTATATATATACCGGGTGTCCAGCCTAAAGTGTTACAATAGCTAACTTTTTTATTTTATGTCTAACAGTGTACTTCTTATGGGGGACCCCCTTTACTTTTTTATTTTGCTTTTTGGTATGTATTTCACTTTTCAAAATTTCCCGCCATTTTTCCAATATGGCGGCCAACTTTAAAATTTCTTATGGAACACCCTACATGTTATGGTGTTTTTTAAATTTGCATATAATTTTAAGACTTTTTTATTCTTAACCATTTTCTTCTAAACCTCACGGTTAGGGAGCTAAAGGCAATTAAAGTTCATTTTTAGTTCCATAAGAATAACATGGGGCAAACTTTATCTGCCCTTATCTCCGAAACCATTGATTAAAATAAAAAATACTCAAGAATACAAATGTCTTAAATTGATGTTTTAAAAACATTTTTTCGTAATAGCCAAAAAAATTTTGAAAATTTTATTTTTTCTCCGCCATCTTGGAAAGAGGATAATTGATGCGTAAATGATAATTTTTATGAGTGAAATGTTCTTAAAACATCAATTTAAGACATTTTTATTCTTGAGTATTTTTTATTTTACTGAATGGTTTCAGAGATATGGACAGATAAAGTTTGCCCCATGTTATTCTTATGGAACTAAAAATGAACTTAAATTGCCTCTAGCTCCCTAACCGTGAGGTTTAGAAGAAAATGGCAACGAATAAAAAATTCTTAAAATTATATGCAAATTTCAAAAACACCATAACATGTAGGGTGTTCCATAAGAAATTTAGAAGTTGGCCGCCATATTGAAAAAATGGCGGGAAATTACGAAAATTGAAATACACCCTTGTAAGTAACATAAAAAAGTAACGGGGGTCCCCCATAAGAAGTTTACTGTCAGACATAAAGTAAAAAAGTTAGCTATTGTAACACTTTAGGCTGGACACCCGGTATATATATTGTTGGGGAATATAGAGAATACAAATACTCACAACCTCTGCGGTATATATTGCCCATTCGGTAATATATTGTCTTATGTTTAAAAAAAAATTATTTGTTTACTCACTTTTACAGAGTGGTCCAACTGTGCTGGTATATAAATGTTATACGGAACTACTTTTCTGTAGACAAACAAAGTTTGCACGAGTAGAAGTTGGAGTTGGAATGGCCTGAAAAGTAGGTTACTTACTGTACAAAAAGAGAAAAATAGCAGTAGCCCAACATTTACTTGGGAGGTTTCGTTACACATTTGTATGCAGTTGTAAACTAAACGACGACACTGCACTCTGGCGTCAGGTTGCCACTTTACAGCAGCACTTACATTGCAATTCAACAGTTACAAATACTCACAACCTCTGCGGTATATATTGCCCATTTGGTAATATTGTCTTATGTTAAAAAAAAATTATTTGTTTACTCACTTTTACAGAGTGGTCTGATCAGTCAAATCAGATTACTTTCATCTTGTTTCTTCTGCTATTTTTTCCTCATTACTGGCATTTTATGCTGAGCCATTAGCTATATTCCTAGCTTCACTTTATTTGTTTACTTTTGTTTTGTTTTAGTGCTCCAATACAAGGCAGTAGTATTCAGTCAGCAACAATTTCATGGTTCATTGTCTTTATATCGCTTTAACATGTTGTCTAATGGAAGAAAAATGTAAAAAAATCTATGCCCCAAGTATAGTTGAGACATTCAAGGCATACAAGATGGTTCGTTATATGTTTGAAATGTAATAAAAGTAGTGGGAAAAAGCCACTTCTAAACCGGAAGTGACGTCAGCTGCCAGGGCAGCTGCAGGGGTCAGATGGTGTCAGTTGCCAGGGCAGCTGCAGGGTGCAGATGGCGAGAGCATATGCCCTGAATTTGAAGTAGAATTGGGCATGAATTAAGAGTTAATTCAAAACTGAAATTTAACAGTTATAACTGGGGCTTGGAAAGTATGTCAAGGTCATCCAGAGTAAGTTTTAAAAAAGCCTATCCAACTACCACCAGAAATAGTTCAAAGTTGAACTAGTTGGTGATAGTGGGATAGGTTGAAGTAACTTTTGAATTTTATTTGTGAACATACAATTAATGTGCAACAGCAGAGTTTAAACAAGTTGAACTTTTGTGATGAACTACAGAGTTGTAAATGCAAACACCAACGACGATGAGAAGGTAAACGCAGAGTCCCCAGATGATGTATTTGAAAAGCTTGAACAAACGTAACATTTCGAGTTGGTTTTCCCGTTCCATTTGCAATCGTTTAATTTCCAATTTCAATTTATCCTCTTCCATTCTAGTTATGAAGGGAACTTCATCCATCATATCCATCATGATTTTGTAGTGTTTGAAATTTTAAAACAAGTGATGTTGATAGTTCAAAAGTTGAAGACGGAATGAGAAGTGAAAGCGAGAAATGTTAGTTAAATAAAGAAGTGGTGGGGGGAACGAAGAATTACAAAGAAGTGGTGGGGGAAATATTTTGCTGTTCATTATTACCATCAGTAGTGTCAGATGGTGCAGGAGTTAGATTTAGTAAACTGTCTTCGTCCGAACTTTCAATCTTATCACAAATAGGACAATCGTATGTTATTTCCAAATTCATTTTGATGGTTGTAAAATTATCTACAAGTTCTTGTAAAATATTAAAAATGTCTTGTAACTCTTCTTTAGAGTTTATTTCAAAACTAGAATTCATTCGGGCCAATGGAGAGTTGTTCATTATTGGAGAGTCGGTGATGGAATGAGGATCGGCGCATAGGGAGGGGGCTTATATAATGGTGACCTTGAGCAGGCGTCTAGGGAGGGGGGCTGTCTAGGGAGGGGGCTTTTATATAGGGAACCTTGAGCTTATGATTGAATAAAACGTTTAGTTCTTCTTCTCCATCTTTTAATTCAATTATTTGAACCGAAGTAGTTGTTTCATCTTCTTCACTTGATGAAGAAAACAATTCACCAGGATTTAAATATTGAACTACAATTCTGAACCATCTTATAGGATATTCGTCAATGACAGAAAGTAAGTTTTGAAACAATTCTTCCATCTCCTCCCTGTCAGTTATTATATGTTCAAATTTGATAAATTTGTTTTCCATGTTGTTAGTTAGAGTGTTGGAAGTGGAATGATTTAATATTATATAAAAATTAGAACTAGTGGTGGGGGAAATCTCAAGGTCATCCAAATGAAGTTTTAAAAAAGAGTGTAAAACTGAAATTACACATTTGATGGTTCTACAGGATCGGAATACCAATCTGATCTGTATTTACATCTTTTTATCATATGTGTACAAAAATCATCTTGATGAGAATTGGTGCGTTGACAATGAGCAAGATCTAGAGGGTGAAATTTGAAACATCTTTGAGGACAACATGTATGAAAATATCTTGATTTGTAAAATTTGAAAGTTCGCAATTCCGGTGGTGGTAGTTGTTTTGTTTTGCATTTGCAATAACAAGATCCGAAGAATTCACATTTAGTACAAGCTAACCCATCCACCATCATTGGTCCTAAATCTGTACACTGTTGTTCACAACAGTAACGAGGTTTGTACTTGTATTTTTGCTCTTCCATGTTGACGCTGCGGAGTCCAGTGAAAGAATAAGAGTGTATAGTGTTGAATAGTGAGTTTTATGTACTGTGAAAAGTGGTGGGGGGTAATTTCAAGGTCATCCAAATGGAGTTTTAAAAAATTATACCTTACAAGTGTAAGGATTATTAAAATTTAGGAAGTTTGTTTTTCTTTGTTTTCTTCAGACTTTTTCTCTCTCTCCGCCTTAGCCATAGCAACAAGTTCTTCTGTTGATAATGGATGTACTTCAGGAAATTTTAAAATTAATTTAGCTTGATATCCTTCTTTAGTTAATACATCTAAATCTTGGGTCATTTGTTCAATGGTGTTGTAGTCTTTTCCATAGATTTTTCCATCAAGTTGAATCATCATTCTGTACAACATTTTCTTAAATAGGTCTTGTCGTGGTGAGAGCTGAGAAGCGAATGATTATTTATACAAGTATCACATCCTTTTTTATTAACTCATATTGATCATGTGATTCTTTAGTTGTAGTTTTGTCTGTCAAAAGTTATTCAACATTGGTAATACTTTTGGAACTTGATGTTATGTTGACCAGTTGGCGATGAAGAAGTTGTAGGTTGTGTAGAAATAAATATTTCATCATCGCAATATTTTGTTTTAGTGAACATCCTTGTATTAGTAGCACTAACATCAACAGTTAAGTGATAACCACCGGTAAGTAAAACTCGCATTTCGTTAGTTAAATCTTCAAGTTGTTCAAAAGTAGTTATGGTGTTGGTATCATAAGATGCACACTTAACCTTTAGGGACATGTTGCAGTTTTATATTCAGGGATTAAGAGCGAGATGTGTACGGTATGAAAGGTAGCAGTAGACTGATGAATTTTGCAAGTACATTTCCCCTTTTATAATTATACAAAATTGGGTCAAGGTCATCCTGTGGAATTTTTAAAAAAAGCAACATATTGTAATGTACAAAGACATTACAATATGTTGCTTTTTTTATTTTTATTTTTTCTTTTGTTTTATATCATATTTATTGAAAAAACAAATACAAAGAAATATTTACAATGTTATGTACAAATTAATCAGTAGTAGGTGTTACATGAATTGTAAGTTCAGTAGAGTTGTTTCCACTGGGTCCATGTGATACCAAATAGAGTGCGCCGGGTTGAATTATACGAAGATCTTCATTTTGAAGTAGTTGTACGAAGCGCTTTGGTAAGAAGATCTGAAATTTTGCTTCATCACCAATTGTATAAGGTGCCTCGCTCAAAGTGCAATTTATAGCATCACCTACTGAAGTTTCCATTTTCTTAATAGTATGAATGATGTAGTGTTTTTCTTCTTTTAGTTCAGAACATTTCTTTGTAGGTAGAATTGATGATTTAGAATGAGCGTTGAACTGATCAACTAAACTTTGAAGTAAGTTCTGTGATGCCATATTGATGTTGTTGTTAATCTTCTTGTTAATAAGAATGTCCGTCGGAGATGTTGTCTCTTCGGAGGTTTGAGTAATACTCATGCTGTGTCATGGTAGCGCTCTCACTTTTATAATCGACACTACCCCCACCACTGACACTACCCCCACCAGTTTGTTGAAGGAAATTATTCAAGCGGTAGGCATTCTTTAAAGCGCACTGCGACCTTCGATGTTTAAAACTTTTTGATGAAATACAAAGTTCGTTGAAGTAGCATTGGAAATCTTTATCAATTATTGCATTAATCACTTCGTTGCTTGTAAATGATTGTATCCAATTTGCTTTTTCCAATCCCCTTGTGTAGATAATTTTAAACTCTTTGCAATAATGATTCATAATGTGCGGCATCATGTTATAATTAATGAAACCTTCATCCCATCTTAAGTTGTGAAAATGTTTGTTCAACCATTTGTTTGTAACTTTCGCTTTAGTTGTTAGTCTATTAAATGGTACTGGAGGTTTGAACAAATAATGATAAACTACTGATGTGTTCATGTCCAAGATTACTAATTCTTTAATAATAAAATTACCATCATTTCCTCGGAAAGCTTGAAATTCAATTATACCTCTTTTAACTTCCATTATATGTGGCGCATTAGAAAACGAAACCCGTTTATTCATGATGAAGTCTTACTAACAACTGACTTAAAAATTGAATGAGCCGATGTTTATAACAGACAGGATTGTTCTTCTTCTTTCACTTCTTGTGCCACTTCATCAATATTAAAATTGGTGTGATAGTTGTTTAATTGTCTCCACATTTCAACTTCTTGAGGTATTCTATTAAAGATTGAAGTATCCACGGGACCGTATAAAATTGGAACAAATGGTTTTTTGTCCAATGTATCAATTAGATAGTCTTTAATTATTGCACTTGAAAATATTAGTTGTTTCAAATATCTGGTGACGGGACCGGTAGTACAACTTAAAGTGTAAAATTCTTCTTTAGTGAAATATAATTTAACATTATGTGTAGTTAAATCTCTGAAGCGAACAATTTGTCCTCCACGATGTTTTACTATATCAACTTCAATATTTGATTCCAATAAACTTAATCTTGTTCTTCTTCCAAATGTGTTGTTACTTAAATAGCACTCCAAAAGATGTAAATGTTTCATGAGAGATTCCCAAATAGTTTCACTGAAAGTAACCATTTTGTTTCCATGATTTAAAATAACAATTGGTGAGTAATCCATTGATTTTAAAATTCCAACTGATATACTTTTTGTCATGCATGAAGAAATTGGGTAGATAATCCGAAGAAATACTTCTGTTAAAATATTGGTTGTAATGTTAACTTCAACCTTCTTCCTTTTTACTTCTTTTTCAGCTTTTTCTTCTTCTCTCTTCTTATGTTTGTTGAATTTTAGGAATTCGTCCATTTCTCGTTCAACTTGTTTTTCTATATCTGAACTATTATCATCCATTAGAGGTGTATTTTCTTCTCCGTTAGTAGAATTCATCTTGCGAATGATGTTTCCCATACGACGGTTGAAGATAGAATGAAGTTTCTACTAATTATTTTCTCGCTTTTATATTTTTCGTAAATCCTTGAAATTTATACAATTACATAATTGTTTGTTTTCAACTTGTCTTTCACAAATGAAATTCTAACCTCAAAAATTAAAGCAGATAATTCTAACCTCAAAAATTTGCAGTTGTTGTACAATTCTTCTTAAAGTACATTCTTCACAATTCCGGTCAGCGGTGTGTAAGTAACTATTTTATCATGTAGAATTAGACAGTATGCCGAAGTTCCATCCGCTACTGGTTCTTCAAATTCCATTTCAATTTTTATATCCACACTTGATGATTTTACCGATTCATTTTGTTTTGAACAATCGATTACAATTATTGGAGCCTTGGAATAATACTGGTCAGGTGATAATAGTGGTGTATTAGTCTTTCCATAATATGATGATTGAAATCTTGCATACATATCGTATAAAATGGAAAAACGTTTATTGCTGAACATGACATTCAAATTGTCATAGGGAAAGAATTGAGAGTTTAGGAAAACTTTACAATTCTTTATTTTACAGTGATCAAATTGACCAGCATTTGCAGTGATAACATCTTTTCGCTTAGTTTGAAAACCGAGTATTATGTACCTTGCTCGTTCCAAGTAAGTTGATGTCTTGACGGTCCATGTTTGTCTTTCTGTCTGAGGTAGTGTAGGGTATTCATGAAATTCCCAACTTCGGAATGGCATCACAATATCACGGTCAGATTTTAACTTTCTCAATAATAGGATTCTATGTTCATCGGCCAATCTTACATGAGGTACTCTCCAAACAACTTTATCCAACTGTAGTTGCCATTCCAGTTTATCTTCCGTAGTTGCAGGGTCTGCAAGTATTAAGTCCTTATTAGTTGAAGATCTGAGTAATACTAATTCTTGTTTGACATTTATTATTACCCGTTTGTAATCTTCAGCGAATCCCAAAAGCAATCGTAAAGGTACATGAAAATCAAAGTGACCATTGGAAGCTGGTGTTATAGTGTCTTTATCGGGGGCAACCCATCCGGCAGTGACTATTGAATTCTTCTCATGCGGTGTTAATGATGTTAATCCTTTCAATGTCGTTGTTAAACCAACCTTTTTTGTTGAATCAACCGTCACCCCTGATATTTCATATCTTATTTCATCAAAAAGATATGCCATCGGGTTATTTATAAAAGGAACTGTTGAAGCAGTTTTTCCATCCAATTTTAATACCCGTCCTTCGATGTACAAGTAACTTTCACACGGTAAAGTGTAAATATCTTGTTGTTGAATGGGGATCCTTATTTCATCGTTATTGTTTAATTTTGATGAAGTGTAAGGGTTGTGCGTGTGATATTCCTTCTCCCATAGTGTTTCGTCGAACGTTGGTCCTTGAGATATATCCAGGATATCCATCGCTGTTAAGTTTCAATCCAATCTTCTGTAGAAAACGAATGTTTTCCGATGTTAACTCTTCCAATGTCGAGGAGCTACTGAGCTCCCGACTCTTCCGTTGCGGTTTAAATGATAATCCCATGTTGACTTTTATGTTGCTGCTCTGATGTGTATCCGTATAGTAATTGTTTCTCCTCTAAAGTCAACACTATGACCGTCTTGATCCAATATGTTCAGTACGATGTCTGAAATGAAACTGGTGTTTAACGGTAGGTATATCAAGTTTTGTGGCTTCTCAACAATTTTAAAACCGGGAGCCACTGTTGGATAAAATGTATGTAAAATATGTTGATTAACTCCATCTCTATACGATCCGTGTATAATGTTGCACGTGACATCAATACTATTTACTTTCAATATTGTTACAGTTGAATCACCTGAATGAGTAGTTCCAGGAGTTAAGATTTTCTTTTTTGTATCTGTAAATCCAAGTAAACTGCCAATCGACTGTTCCAAGCTGACATCAATATAATATTTTGAAGTTATTTCTGCTTTTAAAGTATTATTGTTTCCTTTAACGGTGATATTGTCTTCTCCGAGTTGTTTCTGTAATAATTGGTTTATATCATCAATTTCATAAGCTCCAGTAGGAAATGTAATTATTTTCAATTCTGAGTATTTTCCTGCAGCATCCTTAGTTTCATAATAATGTAGTAAATTGTTTTTTCCTTCTGTAACATTAGGAATTGAATTGTAGGTAGTCAAATCAAGTAATGCCGCTTCCCATAATCTTTCCTTGGATAGACGCAATGCTGGGAACAGCGTACTTTTCAATGTGGATGAATTTCCACTCAGTGACACTGTATACGATGACATCTTAAAGCTGACTGACACTCTTCGCTAGAAACTCCAAACATAAATGCCCACATATTTCAGTATTGTTAGGTTGTTCTCTTTTGTAATTGTAAAAAATGTTTTTGGAGTTTCGAAAATAATGTTGCAGTTCTTTTGGCGGTGGTAGATTACCAAAACTGTCAAAGTAGTAAATGGTTTGTCCGAGTTTTTTATAGCATACCCAATGAGTGCCTGGACCATAGGTGGAATCCAAATTTACTATTCCAGTTTCATTTTTCCATATTTTAGTTGGTAATGCATCTTTCATAAAAACTCCTCGAAAGAATGGTATTTTCAAACATTTTACATAATCATTTAACTGATGATTTGTTAAGGCTTTATTTGGAATTATCAATTGATTCTTCTTATTTAGTACACACGGTATGGTCTTAGGTATAAACCTGCTCCGTTTTTTACCATTTGCCAAACAGAAGTCTTCTTTACACTTGCCTTATGAGTTCTACGACGTCCTTTTTTAATGTTTCCACCTCTTTTGGGAGCGCCTCTCTTTGCAGGTCTTCCTCTGCGACGTCTTCCACCACCTAACTTTGCTTTTGTCTTCATGGCTGTAGTTACTGCCCAAGCTGCTGCTTTTTCTGCAATATTTGCGTCACTTGATTTTACTCTTTGCCAAGCTTTTTCCGCTAGAATTTTATCTGCTATTGATCTATTTGTTGAATCTTTATACTTTGAATATGCTATATCGTGTTCTTTGCAAGCTTGATCTAATTTATTAATTCCAGGATCTCCTCTTGCTAAACGTTTTGCCAACTTAGTTCCAGGTCCACAATATTGATAACCTCCGGGCAGATGTAATTCGTATGGTAAAGCGTCTATCGTTCGATTTACAACAGCACCAACTGGAATCCGTCTGAGCAGGGATAATGCAGCTGATGTTATACCACGTCCTCTCTTGCCGCTGTCTTGACGATGACTGAGCGATACGGTCTTCATTATGTTGTCTTATATAACAGGTGTGTTTACTCCACGAGATACTTTACATGAATGAATAACTTGTGCAAAATCTTTTATATTTAAAGACTTAGTTATTCAAATTAATTATATACTGATTTATGATTCTATTTTTAATCCAAGCTTCTCGTTCATCGGGTTGAATCACCACATGATTCGTTGTACTAGCTATATGATTGTGGGTATCAATAAGTAAATTACCCACTATTCTTATTAAACAATCTAAAGTTACAGCATCTTTTGGATGTTGAGGATCATGTAATTGCATAATACGTTTATCATTACATGTGTAAGCTGTTGAATCACTTTTTGATGTTTTTATGACTTGTCCAATAGTAGCAGCATCATTTGAATCTTCGCCTGGTAAAATATTAATTATTTTCTTCATCTTTGCATCATATTTGGTCCCAAAGTGTTTATCCCAAGTTATTGTTTGTTTCATTGTAACACAATCATTTGCTTCGTAACCAGGATAAATATCTTTTATTCTTCTATTACGACCATTGTATGTACCTAATGTACCACCAGTAGCAATTAATGTTTGCACCATTAGAGGTACATCTGTATCTTTTATACCAAATCTTCCATTTGTTATTGTTTTACGTCCTGCATCCCATTCATCATTATTTCCTTGCATTAAATTAAACTTTTTATTTCCATGTATAAATTTATCTCCCCGCTTTAACACGGCATCTTCATGTTTTACAAAATTGGATGTTTCCTTTTTTAATTCTTTAGATAATTGTTCTATAGTAACAGCATCTTTTGGTTGAGAACCAAACTTTACATTTGTCAATGTTTTACCATGACAATCGATTTCATTAACATCTTGTAAAATACAGTTGTCCTTGATGTATTTTAGGTTTACAGCATCACCGTCTTCCTTTGGGTATCCAATGTCATTTATAATAAATTTATAAAAAGAATATCCATGTTCAGTTTTTTCCGGTATTATAGAATGTAAATATTCTTTATTAACTGAATCTTTATTATTTTTGGGATTTCCCACGTTGGTTATTCTATAATTTCCAGCATCATATGTTTGTCCATCTTTTAAGTTGTTACCCCATTGCAATTTTAAAGTATTTGAAAGTTCTGATGATAAGTACTCTTTAGTAATTGCATCAGAACCTTCAGTTGGTTTACCAACATTAATTAATCTATGTGATTCAACATCATAAGTATTCTTATGTAATTTCAATGATGTTGAAGTAGCTTCTTTTACTGTCTTTAAATTTGCTCCATCAGTATCTTCTTCTGGATCTTTAACTAGTTTTAAACGTTTATTACTTATGCTATAGTCACCTTCAGGTGTTTGCGGTAATCCACTTCTTTTTCTGTCTTCTCCAACTTGCACTCCTAAAGCGGAGTACCGTCCGAACTTGTCGACGCTCATGTTAGAACTGATACGTCTTATGCTTGCACCTCTTTTATATCCACGGACAATTATACGACTATACCGCGATTCCTAAGTTCATCAACTAGAGCCACCCATTCATTATTCAAACCTGTATGACCGGCTTCCATGGCTTCATGCAATAGTCTCATTCTATCAACCAATTTATTGATATCATTGTAGTAAATCACATTCGTATTGTATAGATTTTTCATCAATCCTTTACCAGATGTTGAAGTATCTCCTTTACTCTTTTTACCATGTTGTTCAAGAAGTGATAAATCCATAAGTGATAAAGATTTTCTTTTCAGTGGTTGTCTCACCGCTGGTGCAGTACGTAATGTTGGCAATTTTCGTGGAGGAAACAACTTTTTTATAACGATGTTATATTTTGTTGCACGTGAACGATTAATCATTGCATCCTTTGAGTAGTTTCTTTTATGAGCGTTAGTATTTTGTAGAATCTCCTTAAAAACACTTAAATCTTTGGATGAATATCTTAGTGGTATGTTTTTAAAAATTAATTCATATAATCCTTTTGTTCCTTTATATCTATGCTCACCAATAATGATGTAATCGTCTTGTGTTATTTCAAGCTTTGAATCGCCAATCTTCAATTCATTCCCATCAATTCTTGCTCCGTATACGTGTGATCTACTCAAATTCGGGTTTGATTTCATGTCATGTAGCATTTTCATTATATATTTTCTTCCAAGAGGTCCATGTTGTAATATATCGCTACTCAATTGAGTTAAATTTGGAATAGATTGTTCTGCTTCTGGTATTGGCTGTTCTTCTTCCTTTTCAACAATTGGTTCTTCTTCTTCTTTTGTTTCTTCTTGCTCACTAGCACTTGTATATGAATCATCATCTTCTTCTTTTTTTAATGCTTGTACTTCTTGTTTAGAAACTGGTAGTAAAACATCTCCTTCATAATGAGGTTTACCAATAGTTTCTGATATCTGTTTTAAAGGTTCCGTAATAGGTTTAAATGTAGTCTCTAGAAATTCTTCTCTTTCACTTAAACCCATCCTCAATGCACGATTCTTCATCCTAATAGAATCACTGAGTGATTTTATTTCTTTCAATAGTTTTTCTTGATTCACCATGTTTACACTGTGAAGTTCAACATGTAACTAGATGTAGCATCGGTAGTTCAACGCATAAATACAAATTTATCCAACCCTATACGATATCTACCATTTTTAATATCTTCTTCCTTCATAATAACGAGAAAGCTATATTTCTCATTCCATGCTTTGCCACACATCTCTTTAAATTTTTCAAATGGCATATCCGCATTTACATGATCATTATATATATGCTTTAAATTTGTTTCATCTTGCTTGAAGATGATCAACATATTTGCATTGTCTCTTATAAGTTGTTTTGGAATTTTACTGTATGTTTGACCAATATAAATGCTATCAATATTATGATGTCTTCCCATAGCAAAATAATTCCTTATTGTGTCATGATTTTCACAAGAAACATCGTCAAATATAAAAATAGAAAATGGTTTTGCTTCATTCGGTTGCATAATTGTTTCACTGGCATTAAACTTGTAAAAATTCACTTCAGGTACACTTGCAAGTACTTTATCCAATAATTGATATTTTGGTTGTTGCAATGATTTTGAAAAAATGTATATATTATTAAAACGCAATCCTTTAGGATTAGTTATAAGGTTAAAAACAACATTAGTTTTTCCACAATTTGAAGGACCAGTTATTAGACATCTTATCGTATTTGGTAGTAATTCACCATGTTTTCCATGATTTAACTTATCATTGTCAACTGTCAATTCATCAATGTTATTGATATTAAATCGATCTTTTTGTTGTACAATCTCCATCTTGTATAAAGGTTAAACACACAATGAGCTATTAAACAACTATACTAAGTCTTTTGAAGGAATCCAAGAGTCTTCACTTTTATCAAACCCTAACCACCGGACTTTAACCATATCCTTTTTCCTTTGTAAAATCTTCTCGACAAGATATACATCACCAACTGTTGATTTCAACAATTCGTGTCCGTAGAATCCACCTTGAAGTAATTCACCCTTGTTATCCTTTAATAAATAGGTTTCAGGTATAGTTGGTTGCACTTTATAAATTGTAAATACTTCATTAGTCCAATTTGGTAGATATCTTTTACTAAATACACCTTTGTATTTGCTTATACGAACTTTATCGTTGACCTTGAACTTCTTTGGTTGCAATTTTTCCAATTTCGGTGTTGTATTATTTTTAATGCGTTGTAATACAATTTTGGCATTAGCACTATTTACCTGGATAGGTTTCATTCCAATGGTACGATGATATTTGTTGTTATACTCTTTTATAAGTTGTGGTAATATGTCATACCACACGTATGATCCTCGTTTTGAAAATTGTTTATACATCGCACCTTTTAATGTTCTATTGAATCTTTCAATTATTGAAGCTTTAACTTCAGAATTTGTAGAATAATGATTTATTTGATATTTCTTCATCAAAGCTCCAAAGTCTTTATTAAAATATTCTTTTCCATCATCGGTCTGTAGATGTTTAATTTTAAATTTATTTCTTTGTATTGTGGTTTCCATAGCTTTTGTAACACTTTTACCAGTCTTATCCTTCAATGGTAAAGCATCAGCTATTTTAGTAAAACAGTCTATAATTGTTAAAATATATTTAAATCCTTTATTTATTTTACTGTGCGGTATCATTTCAATGAGATCAGCTTGATAAAGATCATTCATTCCTTTAATGATTGTACTTCTTCTTGGAAATCTTCTTCTTGCTGGTTTATGTAGTTCATTTACAATCTTGTCCTTCACACTTTCCATCTTCAGATGTTTCTTGTACACCGCTTGTAAAAATACTGACCCATAGAATAGTTAATTCTCATTTATATAGTTTGAATATAGGTCAAGGCCATTTCCTATTAGTGTAAAAAAGAGGGAACATGGCATTGGGCTTGCCATGTCCCCTCTTCTTTACGGAAAGGAAAAAGGAAGAAGGTAGAGGACGAAGAATAGGTTTACTGGTCGATAGGGTTCAGGGAGTAGTGGCCGAATGGTAAAGTATTAATTTTATCTTCTAAAATATGGCGCTTGTCATCTTTGTAGCTTAATGCCCACTTTGTTTGTTTGACACTAAAAAGTTGATGATTATAACTTCTAATAGTGTTGAACGTTGCAGTTGTTTCAACATTTTCAAACAAACATCTTTTATAATGTTCAAACTGTACGTTCTTCTTCAGGAAAGAAGTTTTTATTCCTTTGGCCTTCTTCGTGACTTGATGTTCGTTCCTCTCGTTTATGTACAGTTGAAATGAATACAGTTTGGACATTAATGCTACAATTTCCATCATCGGCACACCATTTGTTTCATCTTTAAATTTTCCCAATACTTTCTTATTTCTGTCATAGTCGTAATTTGGATGATCCTTAGGATAATCGGAAAAGTCGAAATCATCTTTATATATAAAGGTGCGTAGATCTTCATACATGTCATTTGTTTTAATCCAGTAAATTAGTGCATCCGTGTCCATATATGCAATACCAATGTTCTCTCTTCCATAATAGTTAACCATCTTCTTATAATGAAACTCGTACATATGTGTTTTTGAAATATCCAAGATTGACATTCCAAGATACAAAGGACGATCCATTGTAACTGACTTCTTGTTCATGGAAATAACAACTAGATTTTCATTAATAATTATAGATGAACCAAAGTTTGGTTGTTGCACCAATTTCTGTAATTTTACTGGATCAGTTACCAATTTGATATCCTTATGTTTCCTTTTGTTTTCCAAAGTCTTGCCAAATATTGCGTTATTCATTAATTTGAAAAAATCTTTTTGAAAACTTGATGTAGCAGTGGCTCTTCTTCTTGTGTTGTTGTCGATGTAAGGTTTTAACCAACAAGATTGAGAAAATTGTAGTACTCGATTAATTTTTGTAATTCTCAATCCTAAGTCTAAAGCTTGTTGTATCATCCAGTAGTGTCCAACATATCGAGACTTGTCGGTTAAAGTCATCATTAATTTTGGCCATCTTCCAGTAGGGGAAATTTCAGTCTTAGGAAGAAGTGGTAAATCATAATGTTGATCATGAAGATGTTCAGGATATTCAAAATTAACATCAAAAATGTAACCAGTTTCACCATGCTTCGGTATATCCATTATGTTTCCAATCGATTCTGGATCTATCCATTTAAAATTATCATATGGAAGGGGATTCGACATTGCCCATCCGTATAAGTTATTTGCATCAAAATAACCCAGGAATGTTGTTGGTTTTGATGCATCATAATCGGGCAGATACTTGTTGTTCGCCTTGAAATATCGTGTAACGCTTTGCGTCAATCCCCCTCGAACTCCTGACTCTAACATCATAACCATATCTATATCAGTAAGAAGTTGTATTTTACAATTTGTTTCTTTCAACATAGCTTGCCATGCTAATCCAGGTGAAGTGTACGAATGAAGAGGGTCCAATCCATATGCTGCAAAACATGTATTTCTAAATTCTTCCATTATATCACATAGTAAAGTTACATCCAATTTAACATAAAAATCTGAATATTCTCCCAATGTTCTAAATCCTAAATCGTTCCATACTTTACATGCATGATCATAGTCCTCTTGAGATATGTCCATGTCATAAAGTTTACTTTTGAATTCTTCTTTAGCCGGAAGTGATGTTTCATTAAATCTTTCTAAACTGTCTATGTAATCATATGGAAACACACCTTTCCGAAGTACCAAATCCAGTTTGTCGTTATTTACAATCTTCTTTGTTTCGATTAAATCTTGTTTCCTTAAATTTTCTGAAAGTTTGGACAAACTCGACGGCATAAATCTGTAGGAGTCTAAGAATCTTAGTTTCATGTTTCCAACTTCTTTGGAAAAACTTATGAACTTCTCTGAAGTTTCAGCTAACACATCGATTTTACCATCGTCTCTTCCTAGTTCAGGTATTATAAAATGAGCATCGTACCCACTGAGGTTATGCAGAACCACAGGAATAAATAGTGGTAAACGATAGCTTAAGTTGCATTTATTACAAGCAGCACCCCTGTAATAACCTGTGAGGTGATCGTGATCTTTAACTTTATAATTCTCAATAGTAAAATCATTTTTGCATAAGAAACATCGAGTTGCATTTTCATGTTGAATTTCTTCTTCTTCCTCCATCGGTTTCATTGGTACAATATTTGTATATAATCTTTGTGCATTTCCAGCTATTGAATATAAGTGATCAAGAAATATTTTTTCTACATTTTCACCACGATATACTAGAGGTTCTGAAGTTAATCCATATCTGTTTAAATGTTCTTCTGATAATGTTGATTTAACCATTAAACAAAAACTGTTTGGTTTGTGCATTTGATACTTGACACTTTTTCTAGCTTCACAATTTTCATCTTCAACAGGAACAAGTGTTGATTCAAAGTCCGCATACACAACTAGAGGAATACGGTACTGATGATGAACCTTTTCAAATGTAACAAATGCTCTGCTTTCCGAAGGTAAAATAATCTTTGCTTCATAATTATTGTTACATAATCTTTTGTGCTCTTGTAACCATTCTCTTGAGTGTAGCCCATCTCGTTTAAAATTGAAACATCTCTTGCAAATTAACTTTCTGTGTCGATCTTTAGAAAGCTGCTTATTAACAAGACGATCAAATTGCTTTATGTACACATAGTGAGACACATCTCCTCGCGTTAGTAGTAGTAAATCCGTATGATCTGGTAGCTCTTCTTTTGCAATACGTAAAGGATACACTTTGTTTGAACTATCTAATGCAAAAACATTGATAGACGTACCAGGATTTTTCTTCTCAAATTTTGATATATCTTTCAGTGATACAGGATAAGTGATTCCTTGAAAATTGTATCTAAATCTTTGATTTTCATATTCTTGGTTAGGTCTATTCACATGAAGTGGTGGTACAAATTTAGCTGTCATTGCATAACGAAAACATTCATTGTCTTCATTTTTAACATTAACACAAGATTTTGTATTTTCAATTCTTTTTGGTAAAGGAATGTAACTAGATCCCATTAGTCCATATCCATGTTTGTGAACTCTTATATCTAATACTTCAATACTTGTAAGACTCCATCCGGATCCTCTTCCTTCGTGTTCCTGAATTTTTGTTAATATTTCTTCTATACAATTTTCTATTATTGAATCAATGTTTGAACTTTCCATAATGGTTCGGTTTTTTGTTATGAATCCTCTTGGTGATAATTCTTCTTGTACATTTATAAACATAGCTTCTAGTAGTAAACCAAATTTAAGAAAGTTTAATCTTTTCAATTCTTCTTTTAAAATTTTACTTACGATTGGTTTTGCTTCTCTAATAAATTCTTCTAGCTTCAAGTTTTCATTTTGAATCTTATGATGCATTACTACTTTACCGGGTAATGCAAATACTTGTAGATTCGGTAAAGTAGTTGAAGATGTTGCTGTTATTTCATCTTGTTCTTCTTGTTGTTCTTGTTCTTGTTCTTGTTCTTGTTCTTGTTCTTGTTCTTCTTGTTGTTCTTGTTCTTGTTGTTCTTGTTTTTCTTCTGGGTTGTTGTGAATTAGTTCTTTATGACAGTCTAATAGAATTTCATCGTGAAACGATTCCGAACATTTATCGCAACGATACATGTTGAGATGTTTACTCTTCGAAATTTTGCCAAGAAATGAAATAGGCTCTCGCGTTCCTCCTTTTATAACGGTCCCCCCACCACTATTTCATCTTCTTCACTATACAAGGAAATCAAACTTTTTAAATAAAAATATTAACCTTCAACAAACTAATTGTTCATTCGTGTTCTTTATTCCCATTGGAGTTTTAGTATATACTTCTTTATATTCAAGCTTTAACTAACTTTCCCCCACCCAACTAATTTTAGTTACTTTTAAAACCAAACACCTGCCCTCCAAACATCTATTAGGACAAATGTTATAGGACAGATGTTGAAAGAACAAATGTTAGGGTGGAAATGGTTAGAGCACAGGCACTTGGTTAAACTAAATTTGCACATAAATTAACTAGAGTTGAACTAAAAATTCGCATAAATTAAAAGTTAGTTCAAAACTAAAATTCGACAGTGTTAAGAAACTCTAACATTTGAACAAGAATAAACATTAGTTCAAAACTGAAATTCAACAGTGTTAACCAAATTCTAACAGTCGAACAAATAGGTCAAGGTAATCCAATTTTAACGCGAGAACGAGGAATAGAGCACTAAGTGGCATGTTAGTCCATTACCACAAAGTGATCTATTCCTCGCTCTCTATTCTACATCTACTTTTTTCAGTTTACTTATTTATATTAAAATGTTCAAATTTTACTATGTAGAATGTCCATTCTTTCTCTTCAACTCTTCGATTGTTTTTAGCAATTGTAACAAATATTCGTTAGTTTTCACCAAAGTCTTTAGTTTGCTACATCCAATTTCAATGGAAGGTATTATAAGTTGTAATTTTATAAGTTCAATCTTTTCTTTCTTGCGAATTTCTTTCTTTATTATATTATTCCTTATTTTTGCTGCAGATTTAAACTCCATGTTGTTTCTGCTAAAGCCACAATAATAATAAAAGTCTCTTCAAACAACCTGCATTTATACACATTCCCCCACCACTTTATAATCCCCACTCCTTTCCCCCTCTTCTTTATATGTGGAAGGAAGTATTATAATTAGATTCCTAATATTTCTTTTCCTTTTTCACTACATGGGGGGAAGGGTAATTTGTTATTACACTAGTTGTGCAAGAAAATAGCCGCCAGTGTCCACACCTTGTTCATAGCACTCCATCATAGATTGTGCCCACTGCAACATGCGGTCTCTGTCATTTGGTGTGACAAGGAAAGAATGACTATCACCATACAATATAAAAGAGTCAATTCGTACATAACATCCTAAATTTAACCATTTATTAGCTTCAACTATAAACTTTTCTATTGTATCAAATGGAAATTGTGGATCAATTGCTATAACCTTACGTTCTTCACTAAGTTCAACAGTATAATCATCATCATCCTCACTCTCACTATCATTATTTAAAATGTCTTCAGGTTGTAGAAAAACATCGGAAATTTTGGAAGAATTAATATGGTCATTCACATGAGGAGGCATTTTGAAGTAGGTAATATTGTAAACAGCAGAGACGAAACAACAAGAGCGGCGTGTAGAAGCAAAATGAAGGAGTGACCAACGCTCGCTCCGCTTTTATAACAGTATGCAAATGAGGGGTAAGAGCTGACCTTAACCGGTCATCGACCCAAAGGAGTGGGGGAAGTACTTTTCTTACTACTCAAATGGAAGTAGGTTAGTAGGTCACGGGACTTAGAGTGTTAAAAAATAATGGGGGAGAAACACAACGCTATAACGCATTGTGTTTCTCCCCCATTATTTTTTTAGCAACAATTTGGAAAAAACTAAGTGAATTTACTGTTTACGCCCCCACCTTGTAATACGATCCTTTTTATCCCTGAGGAGAAAGTCTTGAGAATCTAAAGTGTTAAATCTCTTCTCTTTACACAAATTCTCACAAACTCTAATTTTATATTTTAAGCCGTTACATTTTGCCAAAATGTGTTGGTGGTCAACAACACTTAGAAAAAAATATTTCAAACCTTTCTTAAGCCTCTCTCCTCTGACGGATATTATTTTAGGATCGTCTTCAACGGTGGGGATTTCTGTCAGTTGTGGTTCAGAAATATGTTTCACGATATGTACACGGCAAAAACTTTCATTTTTAACACATTTCCTCCCACAAGCTGATCCTTTCTTAATTCCCCTAGTGAGCACTTCAGGGCAAGTAGTGGGACGGCTAAATGCCCTACGACGCTCTTCTTGTAATAATTGAAATTGCTCTGAAGGAGCAGGCTTAGGAGCAGGTTTGGGAGTAGGCTTAGTGGATTTAGTTTTATGATAGGTGTGGTCTTCAGGCATAGTAAGTGGTGGGGTAGGAGGCAATGGTGACAGTGGAATGATAGGTGTACTAAGACTATGAAGCAAAGTTTCAAATGAAGGGGTATTAAGACGGGGAGCTGGCTTCTGTGGAGGCGGCATGATGGTTGATGGCGGTGTGGAGTCGTTTGAAAGCGAAGTAGAAGGCGAAGGCGGTGAAAAAATGCTTCGAAGTTTAGAAGTCTTGATAGGCGGAAGAATAGTGCCAGAAGTTGAAGGTTTGGATCCAAGTTGCTTCTTGTACCAGTCAGGAGGATTTTTCAGACGAAGAGTTTTCTTTGGTGCAGTAACAGCCGTAGTAGAAGTTGAAGTAGAAGTTAAAGTAGAAGTTATAGTTGGCAGAGATGACATGGTTGTGGCTCCAAGTTCGCAGCGTAACGTCTGGAATCAGAATGAAATGTTAGCCGCAGTCGGTGCGTCTTTTATAACAATATGTAAATGAGAGGGGTAGCAGCTGGCCAAGACTGATTATTGACCTGGGAGGTGGGGGAAAAGGGAAAAGAGAAGGTATTTATTTAAAATAATTCGCATAACTTTTGACTAAAATAAGATAACCAAATTCTTCTTTTACCAAAATGTTTGTCTTACATAGACCTTTTCAATGATGTATCGCTTGTCCAAATCCGTCAATCCGTTATCAAGCTATAGCCATTTTAATTTTTCAGGTCATGACCGGTCGTTCACCCGGAGTAGTGGGGGAAGGAGTGGGGGAAGGAGTGGGGGTAGGAGTGGGGGAAGGGGAGGGGGGGGGAATCGACTCCATTTTTTCGGGGGGGGAGGGGGGGAGGGGGGAGGGGGGGGAGGGGGGGGGGAGGGGGGGGGGAGGGGGGGGGGAGGGGGGGGGGAATCGACTCCATTTTTTCGGGGGGGGGGGGGTCATTGACCCTTCCAAAAGTGGGTCAAGGTCATTCAAGATTTATAATGATCCAAGGTGATGGGAACAGTAATACTGTTCCCACCACCCTGTTTGCCTAACGGTTCCCACTCCCAACCCACTAGTTACGTTCTGCAAGGGACATCGACGCAATTTTGTTTGGACCGTCCGGGTCTACCGTAACGGTCCGGTCCGGGTCTACCGTAACCATGAATTCCAAGGGAAACTGGAACACCTAATGCAGAAACGCAACTCTAACCCCACCCAAACTAATCCCACCCATCATATTCCTAAACAAAATGCAAAAAAACCTAGTCCGCAATTTGCGGATGTCCCACCCCTTCTAAGTGAAGTTCAACTGAACTTCTGAATTTACAGTTAATCTACCCCCTAACATCTAGCTGAAAGGCAAAACAACGACATAAATTATTAATATCAACACTTAAAACTAACAACACATCATTATTAAAAACCAAATAATTCAACACAACCAAATACCATCATTATTCTTAAAATTAATACACCTTAATGCTAAACACCTCTTAAAATTAATACACCTTAATGCTAAACCCAACTTATAACTAACATCGCAATGCGCAAATTATTTCTTAAATTAAATACAACTTAAAACTAAACACACACACACATATACCACATTGCATTAAAAAACGCAACATAGTAGAAGAAGTTCAAATATATATAGGCCTACTATATATTTGAAACCTCTTGCTGAGTCGCCAACAACCTTTCGCTATGAAAGTTTGTTGACGACTGACGCTAAGATCAGGCTCGTATTGCTCCTCGGATTCTCGAGTAGTAGGGGAAGTTGTTTCACTCCAGTACGGTGTTCAATCCAGTCCAGTTCGCAGCAGTGTAAAAGGAAGGCGAAGGAGTGGGGAGCAGCATATGCACAGCAACGCAAAACCAAGGTTTGAGGTTAGAATTATCCATGTGCAGTAGCGCTAAAGTGAGTAATACAGGACTAGGCGCATGCGCAATAGCATAGTCACTATTCCGATCCGGAGAACTCGTTGCATGCGCAGCAGGTTTGAGGTTAGAATTATCCATGGCAGCTGCCATATTTAGTCTGGTTTCACCACATAAAGTCAACAACCGGTAGTGACCGGCCATTGACCTGGAGGAGTGGGGGAAGGAGTGGGGGAAGGGGGGGGGGCTCCATTTTTTCGGGGGGGGAGGGGGGGGGAGGGGGGGAGGGGGGGGGGTCATTGACCTTTCCGGTCGGATAGACACAGAACCCTACTTCTCTTACTACTCAGGTGAAAGTCGGTCAACCAGTCATTTGCTTGCCATCTGCCGCCATCTGGCTGGAGTTATTGCCTCTATAAAGGTGGGTAGTTTATCGCGCTACAAACATTCATTGCCTCGCATCCGCTCGGTCATCATCTCTCGTTAGTTTTATGTTATAACTACTTCACTTACTAGGTTTGAGGTTAGAATTATCCATGGAATAGCCTTCGTAAATTCTAACCTATAAAATTACTACTCTGGCTTTCTGTTTCAATTTCTTTTACACTTCATTTTATATCTCAGTCTTATTTTAACTTCTGAACTTAACACATCGGTTATGATGACTGCACAATGTTTAAAATTAAAGCTTTTGCGAACACAACACATATTACGAAGTACTTCTAAACCTTCAATTTCAAAGTGTAGAACTAATTTAAATAGAGTTAGGAAGAAGTACAGTTTTAACCCATTATACTCAAAGACTTCGCAGGTTAATGTTGATGATAATGTTATTTACAACATTTTGCATTCTATGTTACAATTCAACAACTTTGAACTTGTTACACCTATCGACTGTGTTCAACAAGTTTTTTTATTTTACCCCCACTATTCCTTATATAAGTGCTCTAACCACAATTCCTACTTCATCCTTCTCTATTCTGTTCAGCTGAGCTAATATTTGAGGTTAGACTTATCCATGGCGGCCGCCATGTCTGGTACAGTTTTACCACATAGAGTCGGCGACCGGTTATTAGTCTAAAGGAGTGGGGGAAGGGGTGGTGGGGGGAAGGTTGCCGTTTTATAAGCCCTCTCCCTAGGCGGCGCTTCTCATTCGATCGCCAACTTTCAAACAATAAACACCTCTCCCATGGCACGAATGAATTATCCCACTATCACCAACTAGTTCAACTTTGAACTATTTCTGGTGGTAGTTGGGTAGGCTTTTTTAAAACTTACTCTGGATGACCTTGACATACTTTCCAGGCCCCCAGTTATAACTGTTGAATTTCAGTTTTGATCTTACTCTTAATTTTTGTTCAACTTTTAGAGTTTAGTTAACACAGTTGAATTTTACTTTTCAACTAACTCTTCATTCATGCCCAATTCTACTTCAAATTCAGGGCATATGCTCTCGCCATCTGCACCCTGCAGCTGCCCTGGCAGCTGACACCATCTGACCCCTGCAGCTGCCCTGGCAGCTGACGTCACTTCCGGTTTAGAAGTGGCTTTTTCCCACTACTAATAAAAGTTTTACAGTATAAGGTTATTCCATGCCACAATCTCAATAATTTTACATGTTTATCGTTTGTATTTTTTACTAGGCAAATATATTTTTTGAATGTGAATCCTACTTTTACTAGGCTGGACATTCAAGTTAAATTTTCAGTGCGTAATATCCAAATATGATAATATTATTCACATTAAAATACTACCTCTGCATTTAGAGAGTAAGTGTTTCAATGAAATATTTTTTTAGGAATATACAATTGATTGAGGGAGGAAAAACATTTGTGCAGGATATTGGATGGAATTTCATAAAAGTTGTTTGTTCCACCAAAGACGTTCAGAGGTTATCCGACTAAAACTAAATTACAGCTGTCCGGAGCAGGAAAAGCTGGCTATTCAATTTGTAAATCTGAAAATGAATTACATAGTTAAAGATCACTTACCTATAAAAATATTAAGATTATCATGTTCACCGAGAAAATACGTTTAAGAGTTTTAACAGAAGTTTCTATATATTTAGCAATAAATTTCTACGGAAACAAGTTCATACAGGATGTCACAAAAAACCGTGACTGGTTATGCATATTTATTACTATTCTACACATAAAAATATATTAAAATATTCAGCAATTTTTGGGTTTTCTTTAGCTGCTATCATCAATTTTATTTCATCCACTAAATAATTTTACTTGACCAGGTGTAATGTAAAGTATATTTTGATGTTGAAACTCAGTCGATCCATCAAAAGTGGTCAAGAAGTGATGGTATTTTCAAGGGTATTTCAAGGGTAATATTTATTTATGTATCGGATCATTGTATTAAGTTCATATTTGGCTCAAATCCTTATCACACTAATTTTCATTTTCTGAAAAACATTATATTTTCCCGAGTGTATTTTCAAAATGGCGGCTATTAAAAAATGTTTAACTAAAATATCTCAAAACCGCTAGAATAAATAAACATTTGACACGAGACAAAAAGCTAACAAATAAACTATATAACCAATGAAGATAGTGGTTTAAGGATCTGACAACAAACAACGGAGTAATTGAGATCATTAACTCCGTAATTGGCTGTCAAATACTAACGTATTGGTATGATAAAGATTCGTGCCAAATTTGAACTTAATCCAATGATCCACTATGGAATAAAAATTATTTAATGTAAAAAAAAAAATGGTGGATAACATCGAATCACTTTCTTTCTTTCATTCTTTATTCTTCTGAGTCTGATTAATTATTGCCTCACTCTCTAACGCTATACAGTTCCCTAGAGAAAGTTAAGTATGTTTAACATTTTACCAATAACGAACATTACTTACCTCATATAAACTTAATACTTATCCGCTACGGAAATAAAAATGAATCTGCCTTCTTATTCATTTATTCCTGAGGGAATAAGATTATTTCTACATATACAAACACATAAGATATGCCAAAGAAGAAGTTATTAAAACAATAATAAGCCGTCTTACTTCGCAGCTGACAAGCTGAGAAGTTGGAAGAAAGAATTAAGACAATATGCATACCACACGTTGCATTTGCTGTGTTGGTAACACTGTCGACACTTCTCCCTACTCCTTTCCCTAAGGGTAACACCACAAGCAGTAATGACCCAACGTGCCATCACACGCATTTTACACTCATATTCATATTTAATTGATATTCTCCTTTACAAAAATGTCCTAGTAGCGTCGGTGTCTTAACAAGTAATTAAGTGATTCAGTGAACTGCCCTCTCAACCATGTTTTTGTCAACCAGCAAACCAGACTAGAGATCATGTGTAAACATTTATAGTACAAAATTATCATTCATTGAAAAGTTATCAATTCAAAAGACGAAATTAAATAATATTACATAGTAGTTCATATTATGCAGCATTTAAATTGATCATGCGACTGATTACATGACGTACGATATTACTAATCATTTGTAGGCGGAACGGAAAGCCATTACCAGTATTGTGGCCGGGGAAGGGGCAGTAGCAACAGCTGTTACGCTGAAGAAATTCATTTGCCTTCTCAAAGCGTCTTCGAGCGCTCTCATCAAATATAACAAAAAGGCCAAATAAATTTAAATCTTCCTTAACTATTCTTTTTATTTGAGCTTTTTTTGTTTAAGAACCATTGATTGGAGGTAAAGTAAAGCTGCGTACGCACTGGCCAAACATTCGCTTGAACACAAAAAATCGACCAACATTTCCTACGAACAAGTTCGGCGAATACTTCTCATTGTTAACGAATGGATATTTTCTGTTCTGTGAAATTAAGAATAATTGAATAATTGAATAATTGATTTCACATGTATATATATATATATATATATATATATATATATATATATATATATATATATGTATATATATCATCGTTACTAATTGTAATCACTTTGGTTTAGTCTTATTTCTTGTTAAAACGACCTACATGAAGAGAAAACGTATTTAAGTGCAGAAGTACATCTTTGCAAGTGTGGTATCGGTTTGATGGTTGGACGTACTCTACCGAGAGTTTACACCTGTGTTCGGCCTAACAGCGAACATTACAATCGAACACCATATTCTCTATATTCAGTTGCAATAATTTTATTTCATAAAATAAACAAAGAATTTTTTTAAATAAAAAATATCATACTTGTATTTACAACACACGATTTAAAGTTGTTCGGAAACACGTCCGCATTGACCGAACATTCAACAAATAAACAAAATTTGGCAGAAAACTGTTCGGCAAACATGTTCGGTCATCCGAATGAGGCTTAAAGGACGGTATAAATACTTTGTTCGATTACACAGCCCTACAGCGATTTTTAAGGGGTTTCTTAGATGATTATCAACATAATTGGTGCGTTGAATGCAAATGTAGTTTTAGTTTTTCACAGTAGTTCCGAGCTCTTAGTTCGCAGTCGGGAGAGTCAATTTTACAACTAAACATTAAACCATCAACATATACCATTGAATAATTTTTTTTACAAAATAAATAAACACAGCGAGAGAAAGTTTTTTGTAGGAGAAGCCATTTAAAAACAAACGACACAAATTCACAATTTAAACATTATTGCTGGTAATAAATGTTTTTGTAAAAAATCGGAAATAAACCGGATATGCATCAATAAGGTACCATATGCAGTAGGCGAAACCAGGCCAGGACGAGACCACAGATCATTTACAACTGCAACAACATTGCTACTCATTAATATCAGTTTGGTTGCCCGGCAGACAGAGGTCAGGCGGTAGCCGAGCCAGTCAGTGTCCAGGTCAGATGCAATATATCATTTATATTGAAATTAAAACTCATTGGTAATACAAAATCTAAGAGGAAAAATATAATTTTATAAAATTGGGTTTTTAAACGGCTGTGTATGAAATTTGAGTTTTTAGACGTGTTGAAAATGGTTTATATTAACGTGTTGAAATTACCATTGAGCATAACTACTGAATATCTACAACTTAATTAGGACCACAAAAGTAATTACAAAAAAATGGCATTTCAAACAGTTTATGGAATGTAACGAAGAATTCACTAAAGCAACAAAGACGAGCCGCTTTGTTTTGTAGGTGTAAAAGTCCGGGGTCAGATCGACTTGTATTCAGTGTCAATAATAAACTCGGACTACGAAATCCTTTACTGGAATAGTAGTCCAGTAGAACAGTTCCTAGTACCCAACCAGGAAAGAATTGATACAAAATATTTTTTTGTTTTAATGGCTTTATTTATGTCCCAATTTGATTATCCTAGGTTTTCCCCCTCGTCGGAGTTGTGCTGAAGTGGTGGGGGGTAATAATTTGCACAAAAGGGACATTTATAGTTTTATGGTTACATCTCGTAAACGGCTCAAATATTGAAAGAATGGCCGGTATAAAAATTAAAGAACATAAAATTCCGCATTTTATGAGACTAACCGAATCTTTTTTGGACTACCCGTTGTCATGCTACGGCACATAAAACTGCAGGGGTTTTTTTTACAAAATTGTCTCCTGAAAAGAGTATTTTTTTTATTTTATGGTTAGGTTTCGTTAAGTAATAAAAAATATTAAAATACTACCTGGTATATAGTCAAATTAAATTCTGCCAAGCCAAATTCTTAGGACCACATGTAACCAAACTACGTCAATTAAGATTAATAGGGACGAATAAAATAAAATGTCATAAATTATATTAAGTGTGTAGGCTTATGTTCTTTAATGAAAATAATGATTTTTGGATCTGACACAATTGTTTAGTACTTTAATTTGATTAATTAACTGTAAAAATAAAGAACTTTGTAATTTTCAACCACTTGTTTCTATGCATTCCTCATTTACTTTTTTGTCGAATTGCACTAAAACTTTTAATTTGTAAATTGTTTTAACATCAATACTATTTTAACAGTAGTATTACGTGCTTTGTACGTAATATTTAAAATATTTAAATAGCTCGCATTAAAGAGTAAAGAGTAATAATCCCTTTCCCTCTTCGATGAAGTTGGAATGATGAAGACTCCATAAAATGATTATGTCATTTATTCAATGCATTAGATGACATAAACCTTGAAGGAACAACTTTTGTCATTCTCTGTGGATTCCTCCTCCATAGGGTTGTGTGGAATTTGGGTGAAACCTTTGAAGCAATCCTTGCCAAATAAGTTAAATACCTGAAAAGACACTATAGCAAAAGTCCAACGGATATTGTATTCGATGGAGAAGACCTGCCCACCAAGAACATCAAATCTGCTGAACGCGTCCGCCGAAGCAAAGGCATAAATTTTTCGGCGCCTGAGATCATCTTTACAAAATCAACAGTGGTGTCTACGACTCAGGGACAGTTCCTGTCAAATGACAGAAACAAAACACCTTTCATTAGCTTGCTTAAAGAGAGGCTTGAATGTGAAGGGTTTACTGTAAAACAAGTTAATGAAGATGCAGACCACCTGTTTGTCGCCAACACTCTTGATGTGTTACAGGGACATGACAAGGTTGTGCTGGTGTTCGAGGTAGTACTCACAACTCTAGATTTCCCATCACCATCACAGATATACTTCTTAAAACCTGGATCAACCCCATCAAAGGTTTTTGTTACCAAGTTTTAAGTTAGCAGACACCATGAGAAAACAACTATTTCTCCATGCCATAAGTGGATGTGACTCGACTTCAGCAATCTTCAAGCAGAGAAAAAAGAAAGTGGTGAATCTACTGGTGAAAATGAACACTTCCTGAAATAAATAAAACCTTTCTTCGAGCCAGACAGCCAAGATGATGTTATTGCCAAACCTGGCCAGAAATTTTTAACAACTCTCTAAAGAGGTAAGTCAGATGATTCTTTGGATAAATTATGATTCGACATGTTGTCCAAAGCGCTTGTAAAATCCAAATTTAACCTGCCATAACTACCACCAACATCCAACAGCCCGACAACATTACCTCCACATAAATGTGGTTAGGACACGAGAAGGATCCACTCTATTGGGGAAGGCATATTTCAAAGTTTTTACTTGTCCCTGTTTTTACCAAGGAACCAGCCCCATAGTCTATACTTTCAAAGATTTCCTGCAAATGCATCAAAGGGTGTGCAAGTGGTTGTGGGTGTTGAAAGACTGGCATTAAGTGCTCTTTAATTTGTGAAAACTGTAAGGGAAACTCCTGTATCTACTCACACCAACCAAATGAAGAAGATGAACCAGATATTGATGAAGACTTGGACTGTGGGGTAAGACTGTGTTTGGGCATCAAATGAATTTGATCAGCAAATTGGCCCAATGCTAGCAGTCAAACGTCGACTGCTGTATTTTTAATCACTATTCTTTTTTGTGCTAATTTTATATTTTCTTTGTATAAATATATCACCAGATAATATAATTGTCATATAATATTTGGTAGTTTTTAGAATATTTTGTATGACGACATCGACAAGGATCCATTTATCTGTGACGTCAGCTGTTGTGTGGTGCGGTAATATAGTGTATCCTGTGAAGATATCCTGTGAAATGGGGCGCGAAAGAAAAACTCAGAATCAACACTTCAATGAACACCTATTATAATAAGGTCGACGGGCAAATCGTACACATTGTGCATAATGAACTAGATGAAGAAATAGACGTTTTGATGCTTCCATCGCTAATGCCCACGTAACCTACTCCGACGACAGCGATAAGGACCCAAGTAGCTGTGACGCCAGCAGATCCCGAACTTTGGCCTTTGACTTTGGAGCCTCTACTTTGCCGAGGACCATCCTTCTCTACAACATGCATATTCCCTTTTCTCGATGCCAGACACTTCAACATCCCCCATCCCCTTCCTGCTCTCCGGATGTGTAAATGACGCCCATGAGGCATATACGCCGTCAAACAAAGAAATTACTAAAACAGCATATCGTGCCCCATTTTCGTCACATAGCAAATATGCAATCATACAGAGGTGCTCTGCAAATGAAATCCACTTCCATAAAATAGTAATCTTACAGAAGAAGGAAATCCGAATAATTTATTAAGCTGAACCACAAGCCCACTGCAAACCTTTTTCATCCAAAACCAAATCCTATCCATAATTTCCCTTTACCTGTTTGAAATAACCACTTTAATCAAAGCTAATCCCCCTCAACTCAGAGCTCAATGTCACAAGTACAATAAGAGAAATAAAACAAATCTTGACTTAGGATACCATTCACTAAATAAAACCAGTAACACCCCAAACAACATGGGAACATAATGTTCAATCTTTTGCTAAATAAACTCAAAGAAATAAATTAAATCAAAGCTTAGAAAAAATAACTCAAACAAGATCTGATCGAACGACCCTAGTATAAACTACCAGAGTTTTTTGATGAACATAAATATAGCCTTAATAATAAATAGTTAGGCAGTGCTCAACTTTACACACTTACACACATACATACACTCAATACCCTCAAGATATTGACGATTCCCCTGTCTACAAGGATGGCGGAGGAGACATCGATGATTATGGTAAACGCCGAACCCTCTAAGAGCTCCTCATCATACGGCGGAGGAATCCCTCCTCTTCGCTTGAAAAGCAAAGGAGTCCCCTTCACCCCTTCTGCTGGCCCTAGGTGGAAAACTTTCACTTCCTTTGGAGGGCAAAGGCGACCCCCTTGTTGAAAGGGTCACCATTAATAAAACGCAAATTTTAGCTAAGCCTACAACCACCAATATTGTAATTTTTTATTATTTTTAAATATTGAGAAAAAATACAAAACGAATTCAACCGGCCCATTTTAACATTTCTAAACCAATTACAATTGAGGTCTGGTTGTGTTACCTTAATAGGCTAGGCCTAACTTACTTTTAGACATTTTTGTGCTTAGGCTTATTTTACAACCTTCAAAATTCTATTTATATTTATTTTACACTTACTAAATTAAGTCCTTGTAGTAGGAATAGGTAAGAAATATATAGGCCTACATATTCCTATTTTACTATTCAACTTGAAAAATAGCGTAACAAGCGTAACATCAAATTTTCTCAGATAGGCTATGCCTAGTTTTATGGAGGCTTCCGAGCTATTTTGCAAAAAATAATCAATTGATTTCTACTGTATGGACCATAAAAATGTATCGTATACGTACAATTAAGAAAACAAATGTTTTAAGAAGGTACGATGTATAAATGTATTAATTTTACCAATATTATTTATCACTTGCGCACCTGCTAGTTTACATGGTTGAAACTTTATCGAAAGGGCGTTATAATCTAAGAGTGTAACATTTACTGACATAAATTCCAAAGAATATTAAGTAAAGCCCGGTAATTTTAAATAATAAATCTTAGGAGTCTAACCTAAAACTTTAATGGGTCGCAAAATATAAGGATCGAAAATGTGATTAACAATATATATAGAGGTAAATCTGCGTATAACAATAGAAAGTGGATTAAATATAATTTGGGAATATCGGGGGTTGATCTGCTCGTAAATGTTATACGGAACTATTTTCCTGCAGACAAACAAAATTTGCACGAGTAGAAGTCAGAGTTGGAATGGACTGAAAAGTAGATTACTTACGATACGAAGAGAAAAATAGCAGTAACCCAACATTTACTTGGGTCTGGCGACACACATTTGTATGCAGTTGTAAACTAAACGACGACACTGCACTCTGGCGTCATGTTGCCACTTTACAGCGGCACTTACATTGCAATTCAACTGTTGCAACTACTCACAGTTTAGTAGTAAAGTAATCTCTGTGCTTATGATAATAGATTGTATCATGTCAACAAATTCTATTGGTTTTCTCTCTTTTACAGGTTGGTCTGTTAAGTGCAAACAATTTAATTTCCTAACTGTGTGCTGTTTTTCTGACAACCGCGTTTTATTCTGAGCATTAGCTATATTCCTTGCGTCGTTTTGATCATTAATATTTTACATATGTATTGGACATTCAACGGCAAATAAAGTTAGGCAGAACACTGTTTGGCATACACGTTCGGTTAGTGTGGACGCGGCCGAGGCTTAATATAAATTATAAAGGATAGTATAGATAATTTGTTCAATTACACAGCCATATAGCAATTTTTTGCTTTTCTTCGCGATTAGTAACAAAATTGATGCGCTAAATAAATGTAGTGCTAGTTTTTATAGCAGCTCACAGCTCATAGTAGGCAGTTTATACAACAAATTTTATTTACAACTAAACATTAAACCAATCTAATCTAAGATCAAAAATTTTATTTCATTGATTTTTTGTGTTAATATTAATTATGACTCAAACATGTATTAATATAAATTAATATGATATACATACACGTTCTTATCGACTGTGCAAAGGAATTTATAGCTGGAGAAGCTCCTAGCTTGGACCTTCGCAACGCTTAGCTATTGCAAGTGATGTGTCATGTTTTGATAAAATAAATAACACAGCTAGAGAAAGTAAGCTGTAGTAGTACTCGTTCGAACACAAACGCTGCCAAATTCACAATTCAAACGTTAATGATAGTAATTAATAAATGGTTTTGTAAAAAACATAACAAAACCGCTTTTGTTTAAATAAGGTAGTTTATGCAGTAAGAGAAACCTGGTCAGGTCAGATGCCACAGATCATTTATAATGAAATAAAAAGTCATGGGTAATACAAAATCAAAGAGGAAGAATATAATTTTATAAAACCGCATAAAACCGAAATTTTTAAACGACTGTGTTTAGAGTTTGAGTTATTTAAACGCGATGAAAAGTTTGTATAGTAACATGTTTAAATTACCAAAGAGCAGTACTGAATATCAACATGTTAATTAAGATCACAAAAGTAAATAAGAAAATATTTCAAATGTAAAATTCCAAACAAGTACTAAATTATATTACAAATAATTGATCATCATTTAATTTTAAACTATATATAGTAAGCGAAGTGTACTACTCAAACTAATCTCTTCATCACCTTAGACAAATTTTTTTGTCAGGATCTGTATCATCCATTGAAGGGTAAATTACTAGGCGCTAATTACCAGGTATAAGAGCAATTATATGGATACCACTTGAAGCTGTCATTAATATTCATCTTCTTTGGAATAACAAATAAGAAACTCTCCTCATACCTTCTATAGTTATGTATAGCTTTACTGGTTAATACTATGTTAACCCCCTTTGCAAGAAGAGATATTAGAGAACAGTTTATACAAATTCTATGCTGTAGTTTAAATGTACCAAAGAAGTCACTAAAGAAATAAAGCTGAGCCGCTTTGTTTTGTAGGTGTAAATGTTCGGGGTCAGATCGACTTGTATTCAGAGTCAATAATAAACTTCGACTACGAAATCCTTTACTGGGATAGAAAATACATAAGGAATGTAATATGAAAGTGTTTATTAAAACAGGGTAAATAGGGGAATTCGTACCACTTGGGTGTAAAAGTAAGCAGTTAAATTGAGATTGCTACGTAATCATGCTAAACAAAGTGGTTATATTTAGCTAAAGTTCTGCAAGAATAAGGAAAATCAACATGTTATAGGTTTTTTTCATTTTGAAATGTTATTTTTTGAACACATGTTTCATAATCAGAATTTTTACTTGGCCCCTTAAACATGCTTTATTTTGAATCGGTATTTTACATCCGATGTTAAATATTTCGAGCGAGCTCATATAAGGGGTGAGTGAGGAGAGCTCGCTCATTAAGAATATCAACGTGAGTCATTTTTGAAGGTACATTGGTCAAACTGCCCGCTCATTTAAACAAAGGTTTAAAGAACACACCCCATCTGCCGCTAAACAAACTCATAAATCCGCTTTTGCCAACCACTTAATCATTGAGAAACACACGTACACCAGCTGCCATAATAACCTGACAATATTACACACTTGCAATAAGAAGGGGAAATATTTAGATTGTCTAGAAGAATTCGAGATCTATAAATCAACAAAAACCGATCCGCAGAACTTATTGAATGAACAGACCTCTTTTAAATCTAACATTATATACGACTCGGCGATTCGCACTATCAGCGAGCACAAGGGACAAAGACTCTTCCGGCCACATTCCATTGATAACGGGAGGGGAGCAAGGTCATCTGCAGCCCCCAGTCATGACTGTACATCCACCCGCGCCGGATCGTAGTAAATTCGTTTGGCCAAACCCGCATAAATGTTTCGTGTCTTCGTGTGTTGTGTGTGTTTTAATGTACTTTTTATGTATTGACGAACTCTCCGAGGGATGATGATGTTTTTGAATCGCCTGATGATGAGGTTTTAACACCTCGAAACCGGTCGCCTGTTACTGGATAAATTTGGATCACTGACGGACAAGGTAATATAAACCATTTTTAATCAACGTAAGTGTTGTCACGGGTGAATGCTGGTTATTCTGAGCAGGGTTAGTGGAGGGTAATTTCAACCTTTTCGGCGAGTAATAGAACCATTTCTTGTTTGCAACACTGTAAGTATTGTTGTTACGTGAGTTAGGTAAAAGGTATAGGTCGAAGTTTTTTGGGTGATGAGGTAGTGTAGTGTATGCTGTGAAAAGGTGGACCGCAAGAAAAAAAAACTCAGGACCACCACTCCAATGAACACCTTTATAATAAGGTAAACGGGAAAGTCGTACCTATTGTACATAATAATGTTTTTTTTTTTTATGAATCTACCGTGAGAGCCTGTGGAACCTACTCCGACGACAACAACACGGTCTCTTGTGGCTGTGGTGCTAGCAGTTGTTGTGTGGTGAGGTAGTGTAATGTATTCTGTGAAATGACAGAACGCCCGAAAGCAAAACTCTGGACAACCACTATGATGGACACCTTTTAGCGAATATCCCTATAGGGAATACGCTATTACGGTAGTAGTCATGGTGAAACCTAGGTCCGGGACCATAATACTTTTTCGTTTTGAGGTCCCCAGAAGCCAAAAACACCATTCGTTCAATTTCATATATATGTATATATCTATATACCATATATATAAGTGTCCGTGGTCTCGATAACTTTTGACAGGAACCTCCGATTTTGATGAAATTTGGTATGAAGGTGTAAGACCAGGTTTATTTTCATGAGTTCGCAAACTAGCATGATCGGATTATGGGAACGGGGTTGTATGGGGTTTCAAAGGGGTCAAAAATGGGTTTTTGGCTTTTTTGGACCTTGATTTTCAAAATTCAACAATTTTAACTAAAACCAATTAAAGGGGCTTAAAAAACAAACAATTTAGTATTTTGAATTTTTAACTTCGCTTAACAGGTTATGGAGAAAAGTCAAAAATAGGTTTCCCATGTTAATCTTATGGGAAATTAACAAAACCCTATATCACGCTTCTTTATTGGAATAACTTGATAACATTTGGCATGTATATTCAGTAGGTAGGGTTTAACGGATATTTGCTTACAACACCCATATGGCGGCAAACCTACATACTCACCCACCCATGGGGTTTATGGGGAAAATTAAAAAGTGCCGAATATTGATAAAATTTGATATTTACCTTACCTAACTATTACATTTCCTAACAAAACTAACATTTTCTAACAACATCCCATGGCAGCAAACCTACTTACTCATTCCTATGGTGTTTATGGGGAAAATACTAAATCTCAAGATTCTTTGGAAATTCGCTGAGTTCGCAGGTCTGCTGCGACGGGGGTATTATAATAAGGTCGAAGAGCAAGTCGTACACATTTAGCTTTAAAAAGTAGATGAAGTAATAGACGTTTTGATGCTTCCATCGCTAATGCCCACGTAACCTACTCCGACGACAGCGACAAGGACCCAAGTAGCTGTGACGCCAGCAGATACCGAACTTTGGCCTTTGACTTTGGAGCCTCTACTTTGCCGAGGACCATCCTTCTCTACAATACGCCTATTCCCTTTTCTCGATGCCCAATACTTCAACATCCCCTATTCCCCTCCTACTCTCCGGATGTGTAAATGACGCCCACGAGACATATCCGCCAAACCCTCTAAGAGTTCTTTCTCATACTTGGGGAGGAAACCTTTCTCTTCCTTTGTATCTGTAGGTCTAAGATGTAGGAGTCGACTTAAAAATTTTAACTACAAGATAGTCATGACATGTCAAATAACACTGCCTTTCGACCTTGAAAACAGTGGCGCAAACTAAATTCAAAAGGGTTATACCGTTTTCAAGATATCTGTAGGTCTAAGATGTAGGAGTCGACTTTAAAATCTTAACTAGAAGCTAGTCATGCGACAAGTCAAATAACACTGCCTTTTCCCCCCTGAAAACAGTGGTGCAATGATAGTGCAAAAGGGCAGTATTTTTGTACTGTAATACTTACAATGCACCCTAAGGGGGCATGGGGGCGGAGCCCCCATCGAGCCGTAGGCGAGTAGTTGCTATAAGCTCACTAAGTTAGTTATTTGAAGATTAGCAGATAATTTGCCTTTAGGAAAAACAATTCCAATTAATTTATAGGTACTGTCAAGATATTATTTTGAATCAAGAATATACTTCTTTAATAACCTTTCAGTGTAATTTCTAACAAATAATTTTGTATGAGTTCCAAAAAATATTTCTTACATCTTACAATTAAAAGTGATCCATGGATACACAGAAAAAATATTCCGTACAAACCTTTTGAATTTAGTTTGCACCACTGTTTTCAGGGGGAAAGGCAGTGTTATTTGACATGTCGCATGACTAGCTTCCAGTTAAAATTTTTAAGTCGACTCTTACATCTTAGACCTACAGATATCTTGAAAACGGTATAACCCTTTTGAATTTAGTTTGCACCACTGTTTTCAGGGGGAAAGGCAGTGTTATTTGACATGTCGCATGACTAGCTTCCAGTTAAAATTTTTAAGTCGACTCTTACATCTTAGACCTACAGATATCTTGAAAACGGTATAACCCTTTTGAATTTAGATTGCACCACTGTTTTCAGGGGGAAAAGGCAGTGTTATTTGACATGTCGCAAGACTAGCTTCTCATAAGGAATTTTGAAGTTGACTCCTACATCTTAGACCTCAGGTAACTCCCAAAATTTTAAACTACTACAAAAGTTAGAGTATGTACCTATACAATGATTCCAGTCATTGAAAATCACTTTTATATAAATTGTAGAAAAATACTAGGGGGGAAGGGACATTATAACCACCCTGTATGTATTGGACATTCAACATACAAAAACAGTTCTGCAGAACACTGTTAGGGCAAACACTTTCGGCCAGTGTGGACGCAACCGCGGCTTGATATTGATAATTAAGGACAGTATAAATACTTTGTTCAATTACACAGCCCTTCACCAATTTTGGTGGTGTTTCTTACATGATTTATAACATAACTGGTGCTCTGAATCCAAATGTAGTGCTAGTTTATCATAGGATCTCACAGCTCGTAGTTCACTGTCGGTAAAATCAGTTTTACTTACAAACTAAACATTAAATCAGCTATTGTAAATTCAAAAATCTTATTTCATTGTGAAAATTGTTTCCGACTGTATTTAGTAGGACATACTTAAACATGTTTTAATATATACTAATCATACCTATTGACTGTGCAAAGGTATTTGTATTAAATCAAGGCAAAGGAATTTGTAGCTTGAGAAACTGGGGAACCTAGGCAACTCTTAGATATTGCAAGTGATGAATCATGTTTTGATAAAATAAATAAACACAGCGAGAGAATGCAGGCTATATCAATACTCGTTCGAACACAAATGATACCAGATTCACAAATCAAGCGTTAATGATAGTAATTAATAGATGGTTTTGTTAAAAACGGAATAAAACCGGATATGCATGAATAAGGTCCCATATGCAGTAGGAGAAACCAGGCCAGAACAAGAGCACTGATCATTTACAACTGCAACAACATTGCTAGTCATTTATATCAGTTTAGTTGCTCGGCAGACAGAGGTCAGGGGGTGGCCGTGCCATGCTGTGCCCAGGTCAAGTCAGATGCCACATATCATTTACAACTGCAGCAACATTGCTAGTCATTAATTATCAGTTTAGTTGCTCGGCAGACAGAGGTCAGGGGGTGGCCGTGCCATGCTGTGCCCAGGTCAGGTCAGATGCCACATATCATTTACAACTGCAGCAACATTGCTAGTCATTAATTATCAGTTAGTTGCTCGGCAGACAGAGGTCAGGAGGTGGCCGTGCCATGCTGTGCCCAGGTCAGGTCAGATGCAACAGATCATGTACAACTGCAGCAACATTGCTAGTCATTAATTATCAGTTAGTTGTTCGGCAGACAGAGGTCAGGAGGTGGCCGTGCCATGCTGTGCCCAGGTCAGGTCAGATGCAACAGATCATGTACAACTGCAGCAACATTGCTAGTCATTAATTATCAGTTAGTTGTTCGGCAGACAGAGGTCAGGAGGTGGCCGTGCCATGCTGTGCCCAGGTCAGGTCAGATGCAACAGATCATGTACAACTGCAGCAACATTGCTAGTCATTAATTATCAGTTAGTTGTTCGGCAGACAGAGGTCAGGAGGTGGCCGTGCCATGCTGTGCCCAGGTCAGGTCAGATGCAACAGATCATGTACAACTGCAGCAACATTGCTAGTCATTAATTATCAGTTAGTTGCTCGGCAGACAGAGGTCAGGGGGTGGCCGTGCCATGCTGTGCCCAGGTCAGGTCGGATGCCAGAAAAATATAATTTAATAGAACCGAATTTTCAAGTGACTGTGTTTAAAGTTTGAGTTTTCGAGACGTGTTGTTTTTTCTAAAGTAACGAGTTTAAATTACCATAGTGCATAAGTACTGAATTTTAACATACTAACAACGATAAAAAGTAAAATAAAAAAGAAAGAATGGCATTTCAAATATGCAAATGTGACAACCCTTCTACCTAAATAATTACTAAGTAATATTACAAATAATTAATGATCCTTTAATTTTTAACTATATCCAGTAAGCGAACTGTACCACTTTAAGGAATCCCTTTGCTACCTAAAGACCAATTTTTTAGTCAATGTTATAAAATTATCTGAATTATCAAGTGAAGCCTCATTACTTAACACCAGAAGTAAAAGCAATTGTATGGATACCATTCTAAGTGTCATTTTTTTATCTTCTTTGAAATGAGAAACTATCCTCATACTTACTATAGTTATAAACAGCTTTACTGTATAATATACTATATTAACTCCTTTGTATAAAGAGAAATTAGAGAACAATTTATGGAAATCCAATATAGGATTAAAATGTAACAAATAATTCACCAAAGAAATATAGACGAGCCTCTGTGTTTTTAGGTGTTAAGGTCCAGGGTCACATCGACTTGTATTCAGTGTCAATAATGGACTCTGACTCCGAAATCCTTTACCGTGATAGTCAATATATGAGGCTTGTAATATAACCTTGACCATCAAAACAGGGTAAGAAATCAGTGAAAGGGAGAATTTGTACAAATAGTGTTCGTGGGTGTGAAAGTAGGCAGTTAAATTTATCATCGTACAATTGAACCCACCTAAGATAAGGAATAGGAAAGTGAGATTGTTACAATACCATGTGGAAAAAAGATGAACATATATATCAAGCTAAAATCTTTTAAGGATATACCAGAGAAAATTTCAGATATTGTCGAAATTTTTTTTTATTTTGAAAATATTATTTGTATGAACACATGTTTCACTAGAAAGTTGTGTACTTAACCACTTAAACATGCGTTTTTTGAGTCGGGACTTTACATTTGACCAAGCTCATCCCAAGGCCAGGGAGGAGAGCACTAGCTCGCTATCAACATGATCGAGGCCAAGGGTGAAAGCTAGTTATTAATATAACTACGTGGATATTTTTATCAGTAAAACAAATAGAGTTAAAGTAACCTAAATCATTGGTTTAACGTTTAAAAGATTCACAGTAATTCAAGATTATTAGATATTAAGTTTGGTTATTGTTGTTATACTATATGTTACCAACGTGGTAATAATATTTGTGCCGGCGGCAGGCATACATTCCAGTAACAACACCAGCAGAGCAAACCTAATCAATTCAGTCTGAAGGCGAGATAGTCCAACCTGTGTTTATTGCTTTAACTCTAGTTTGCGAACTTTAAACACTACATTTTATAGCTTCTGTTAAGGCTATAGCGTCGCACTTGATATGTACATATATATTGATGTCAAAACTATCTAGTTAAATTAAAAAATAATGTGTTATGATATAAAACAACAATAGAAACAATTCCACTTTTATCTTGCCTGAGTATTTTACGTTTAATTTTAAAACATTCGTCTCAGGTCTTGTGAATCATCTCTTACAGTTTATAACTAAAGACAGTCATATTTTTATCAATTACATACATGTTGGACAAGGTTGTACTCGTCCCACTAGGGGTTTTACCCCACGTTGTAGGCCCCGCATTCCCGCACAGCTGCTGACCAACATGTTGCGGTATGACTATTGTGAAATCTTTCACTTTGAAAAAACTGCCAGTATAGTTAATACTTTTTTTCAAGTTGACCATATACTAGTATTAGACTGCGAGTAAGAGTATCAATGCTAAAACAGACATACATGAATACTTAAATAATACAAATTTTGGATAGAACTCCTATTAGTGTACATGTTAAGGTCAAAGTGATTAATTTAATTATTACTAATAAAAACCGGGCATTATGTATAATAACCGACGAATTTGGTTAAACAAATAAATTAGCATTTATTTTATAACTTTAACCGGTTGCTGAGTGAATATTATTACATTTGTCGTGGTCGCCTGATATATATCATGTCCGAACCCCAGTTACCATTATGCATTTCAGTAGTAGTAGTTGTTGTTTTAGCTAGTATGTTTTTAGCTATTATTTATAATAACAAACTTAGGCTAAGTTATTAATATTAAAGAAAGTGTATTACTTTATCCAAACTGTGATGGAAATTATGAATAAAGACCAGTTAAAATGATTAATTAATCACTTTCACCAACAAGCTTGGTTATTTTAAACAATAACTGGTCATTATATATAATTTATTTCGTATTATAAGTTTTATATCAAACTCGAATCATAAAGTTATATTTAGATATCTTGTTAATATAAGTTGAAGGAATCGGCGAATGCAAGTGATAGAATAATTAAGAATAATAATAATAATAATAATATCTGGCGTACCTGGCGCACGAAATCGTGCGCTGTCAAGGAGAAACTCTGTCCACGAATGCGTGTAGGCAGTTAATCTTAAGTGTTGCCATTAAAAAAATCAATTTAATTCAATAGTGAAAAAAATTACTTTATTAATAAACCTTATTAGATTTCTCTATAAACAATATTGCAAGTGTATACACGGTTGTCTCAACGAAGTCGGCCTTGGAGTTCTCCATCTTTTATGTAGACTTTTAAGTCCATCGAACGATCGGGCTCTACTTACTGCGACATACAATTGGCCGTCACCAAACACCGGTTCTGGGAGAACCACTCCAACTTTACCCTAAGATTTTGAGCACCAGTCAATACTTCACAGTCAATTGAATTACGATGCAATCTCTCGACTCTCATCCTTGTTCCGTTAGTTAGACCTTTTGCTGTATCAAGATTAGAAATGAACATAATCACGGCGTTCTCCGTCAACTTTCGAGTTCATTAGCCTGAAGTCCGCTAATTGATAAACTATTCAAGAGTTCCGTCAGGTAGTTGATATCGTATGTGCCGTTTTCTGTGAGTACCTTGTCAAAACTATTAGTAGTTTTCATCACTAGGAGCAAAAGTGGGTCTTTTTGGTGCGCAATCGTGTTTTAAAAACGAGGCGCAGCCGAGTTTTTAAAAACGATTAAGCATCAAAAAGACACTTTTGCTACGAGTGATGAACAACGTTTTTTATCATGATGAGAAATTAGACTTTTAATCGTTAAAAATATTAACTATAAAGTTGTATTTTCGAGGTTATATTTACAAAGTAAGTAATATGTAGTGTTTACATTTCTGTTATTTACAAACAATGCTCTTTATAACGTATGAATTTCAAAATTCTGCTGCTTAACATTAATAAATGTATACTAATATACTTAGCAAACAGCTGACTTTTCAGTACTAGGACCTAAAAAATTCTCCAGATGATTTTTCAAGTCCTAGGACAAAAAAGAATCGGTTTTGGTACTATTAAGAGAGCAAAAAACAGGCTGATTTCGTGCAGAATGATAAAAAATAAATTGTGTATTGACCTGGTATTTTCGCCAAAATTGTTGAATTTAGCTAAATAATCTTCTTTTTTCTTGCAGAGAATTGCACGATCAACGATTTCATCTGTCTCAATAATCTTCGAAATCGAACCATAAATGTCTTCAATTAGATCGCCGACACCAATGATTTGATTAGGTCCCTCGATTATGTCTTCTCCTAGATCAAGCTCCACTGGCAGCGTGCCATCTCCCAAAAACGTAAAAATATAACTCATCATATTTAGGATGATGAATGTCGTTAGGGATAAGCCCTCCAATGCGGTGATAGACTGTGTCGTGGAATCTTGAAGTTGTAGACACCATTGGCAACACTGTCATCCAGATGACACTCGGAGCTAACCATTACAAATGACGCGTTGAACGATCTTATGTTCTCAATATAGTGTAGTAAAATTAGTCGGGAAAAATGAAATAATTTTTGGAAAGCCAATTTCTTTTGAAATGTGTTCTATGGCATCCCCTGACCTTCCTCCAAAAAGTCCCCAGAAATCGGGAACACGCTTAAAATCAGGGGTTGGCCCAAAAGGAGTTACATTAAAATTTGATTACTAAGCATACTAAATTTAAATACATTCCAGAAGTTTTATATATATCAAATCAAAGGTCTTGAAATGTAGAATACAATGCCGTAAACCCGACCTTAATATACCTGTCGGGAGTAAAATGGTAGGAGTTCAAAATTTTTGATAAAATTATATTATCAAAACTTTGAAATGCAATAACTTTTGACATATTTGACCTTTTGAGGTCTGGTTTTCGGCTATGTACTTTCCTTACTAAGACCTTTAAAATTATGTATAGCATGGCTATGGACTAAGAAATTTTTTTAAACTTCCTCTTTGGGACGTTCATGTAGAGGATGTAGTAGATGGTTCAATGGCAATATGATAGGCACAAGACAAGCTATCCGCATTTTCAAAGGTAATTGTTAAAGCAAACGTTTGCCGCAAACCGCACCTCACAAGGTCAAGTATTTCGAAAATTATTACATTTTTAAGCGTTTAGGTTAAAATTTGATTTTTATTCAAAGTTTGACAGGCTGCCGTTTTCGACTTCCTTTTGAGATGGGGTTTGCGGCATTGAATTAGACTACTTGAGAGCTTTAATTTGATGTTCATAAACCTATTGGTCGACGAAAGATTTATTTCTGACTCCACGTGGGCCATCCCATCTTTTTAGGCATGTTGCCCACTGGGGATTTCAGGGGACTTTTCTGAGGGAGGTCAGGGGATGGCATAGAACACATTCCAGCGAAAATTCGCTGTCCAAAATTTTTTTCATTTTCCAGCCTCATTTTGGCTTAATTTTACTACACTAAATATAATTATGCGCTTTTGGGAGAGGTCGATTTTCAAGTAGTCTTTGAATTATAGGTGAAACACGTAACAGTGGTAGAATAACTTTTCTATTATGACAACAAAGGCTGAAGGTTCGGCGATCACAGGTTGTTTGTTCGGGTTCGAAATTATATGCGGGACAGCTTATGCAGCGATTATCCAACAATCCTAAATTGAATGTGAAATCTTCAGGCGGCTGTTGGAGAGCACACTTAAACCCAACATGGAAGTGTGCTTGCTGTATTCGGCTATCAACGACAATAGTATCATTTGTATTTCGTTCGCGTCTATACCAGTTACAGTTCGACGGCCTCCTCCTCTTAGCCGTCCTGGTCGTCTTCTTACAGTCTCCATTATGTCGAACGTTTTTTGGTCATGTTTTGATTTTTTGCAAATAAAAACTCGTGTTTTGTTGCCAGCTGTACGTTCAATAGCCATTTTTCAGGGTCAGATTTTATTTGTTTAACCACTTTCTTAAATAAACAGCTGATTTCTCGATCGTTGGTTTGTAACTGCATATTATATCTATGGGGAAAATCGCAACTTTAACCTCATATTTTCCCATGTCCACGGTGACTTTTCTAAATCTTTTTAATTGATGGCAAAACTACATGCCAAGACCTTTCTAACGACATATTGGACATGATGATTGGTAGCACCACCGATCCAAAACAATTATGACAAAAATATGCCTAGCGTATTAAAAATGTAGATAATAATAATAAAATAAAATATTATTTTTAGCACCCATAAACTAGTTAATCTTTTTGTAAATGAAACAAAGTATTTTAAAAAGTATATTATTTTCTATAGAGTTCTTAATTAAACGACAAAAAAATTGTTAGGTACATATTACAAACCATCTGGTATAACTGTTTACATCGAGTGGATTGCAATCATTGTTCACATCACACCAATAATAATGTAAGCAAATCTCATTGCAAATATTAACTGTTAACATTAACTAATTTAGATTAATATTTTACGTCTCTATATCCTTTCATCTATATTGAAAACGTGGTTGTAAAATTTCAAATATTTTGTGTTGAACAGTGTTTAAGAGGAGGCTCATTTTTAAAACAATATTTTCACAACTTGACATTCCTAGTTTTGTGGTTTTATAATACTTGGAAAAAGCTTTGAAACGTAACTAAAACACTTTGAAATCTTAGCTGGTTAGGAAAGTTACACTTTCTTTTCCTCTTGGGTTGCACCACATAAGTTAGAATTCGCTGTTTTGTTTTCCAAGTTGTCGATAGGAGCCCGTAAAACGCCTCGAAACAAGACAAATGAGCCCCGCCTCCACACACACACAGCATCTGCGACCTTTCTTTCCTCAGGCGCTTCAGCCGATCAAATCGAAATGGAAAAATGAATGCGATTTCATTTATTTAATACTTTCCCACACGTCATCATAATTTTATATTTTGTTGCTTATATCAAGTTTATAACATTCATATACAGTATATAGAGTGTCACAAAAACCCTCGAGCATATTGGTATTCTTCATGTAAAAACACAATACAGAATATATGTTTCAGTATATTTTTCTGATTTCGTTTATCTGCTGTCAAGTGTTTAGTCAACTATACGCAATTTAGATTGTTCCATAAAAAAGATTTTTATTTTATATTGGTCGTGGAGAGTTGTATTAGTTGTACGTAAATTTTCTAGCGTAGTTTCCACTTTCACAAAAAAATTGAAACTTTACCAATGCGTATATTTTAAAGATAGAGATAATTTAAAATCTTTTAAAGAAATCGATGATACATTGGTAAAATTGTACAAGACTCAAACAAGATGAGAAATTTAATCATCTAAACAAAGATTGAAAATCCATAACGAAATAAAGGAGTCGTTTTTTACAAAATCGTGCAAAAAATTTACAACTACACTTTAAAAAATATGTAATTTTTGAAGAAAAATTGAGTTTATTATGTTATTTCCAGTTCTATCGGAGTTTTATGACACCCTGTATAACGATATGCTGGTTTTTCATGCTAACCATAGGTATCTTAAAAAACATAGGAATTCAAAATAAGTTTAAATGAACAAAGTATTGAGAAATTATGTTCTGTAAAAATTGTTGTTAAAATCACTGATAATTCAATACCTTAGTTTAAAATTTCAAAAGATAACATCTATCTATCTATATATATCTGGTTTCAGTACCAGTGGTTCATTTGCTTCTATTCAGCTTTTAACATATGTGTTTGTTTGTTTAACTATCACCAGCTGTTTTATTTAGCAATTCAATACAAATTATTCCCCATGTTAATCTTATTGACAAAAATTGAACTTTAAGGGCTTCCCGTGAGCTTCAGAATTAAAATATCTAAAACCTAAAAACCTTATTGCAAAACTACGAACTGAGACCATTCTTTTGACACCTCAAACTTTAAAATTGGTCCAGAAATAAGGGAGTAGTAGTGTTAACAAAAAAGGGCATCCCCCGCAGGGAGGGACACTAAAAAACCGCAGTCCATTTTTAATAGTTTGTAAGGTTGATCTAGAGAAATGCCACTCGTCGAATCATTTTTCCTTCTTAACTTTTCCTTCAAAAATATAAATTTATTTAATATCATGCGATCGAAGATGTAAAGAACAGAGCAATTTTTTTCAGCGCTGATTGCGTTTTGAAAGCACAATATCATGAGGTACTACGTATTCCGCCAAATAATTATTATCTAAATCCAATTAGACTAAAGTTAATACATTATACAAAACAACACAACATGTAATTTTGTTTAGTAAAATTAATATGAGTCTTGAAAAAGCTGGATGGAAATAGTCCACATACCGGACTATTCAACAAAATATTTGTAGAAGTAATAAAATATGTAATAAAAGTGCTACTTCATGAAGTAAATAAATAACCAATTACTGCACTAGACAACGGAAACATAAAAACTATAAATAAGACGAACTAATTCAATATCTTGTGTTGACATACAACGACGAATGTAAATTTGATCACGAATTTATAGCGAAAGAACTAAAAAAACAAACTTGATATACTCGTATGATATACTCGCTCAACCAGACCAACCTGGTTTGGTAAAAAAAATAAATAAATAAATAAGCGTGAACATGTGAATAATTTAATTATAGATCTAATTTAAACTTTAATGTTATACATAAACATAGAGAGCTTGGTTGGTAGAGAGTTTGGTTATATGTCAATCTACACCTTCCCTCCAATAATAAGATGATTAAAGCAATGGCTATTGTTTGTAATTTCGTGATTTGTAAACTACTAACCAATACTGAACAATTAGTAATGAACAAAAAGTATTCATTGAAATTTTAAATCTTGGTTTCCCATTGCCCTAGAGGAATGAGGTATTGCATTACGTATCACTTGAAAGAAACACATTTTTGGCTAGCCGATACGAGATGGATTCATAAGAGGTTTTTGTGCTGCTGAAGCCGCCTAGAGAAAGCTTAGTCCGGACCTGCAGCGATGGATGAAACGCTGCAGAGCAACTCACGACGCGGCGGAGGGCCCTTCGGTATTGTAGGCGAATCTAGCTCACCTAGGTTGGAAACTTGAATTTTGAACTTAGCATTATTTATTTAAGTGTATATTGCAAAATATGCAAATTAAAATTGTAACTTAAAATTTTCTATTTTTTATGTATTAATATATCGTTCATTTTCATATTATTATAAATAAAATTTGTTTTCCTACCACTGCATGGAAATAATTGCATTGCCACACCTGTACCCCTATGCAAAACAGTTCATTTCCGGTTTCAGTTTCTTTCCCGCTCTAGAGCGGCAATGATTCTTTACCGCACGCTAGATCAAACAGCAATTTTAAATCAGCTGTTATTACAAACCATGCTACAGCTGTTATTCATTGTTGTCGTTTAGTAATTGCTTCTTTTTTAGTTTGAGGTTATGTTTGATAGTTAACATTATGTTCCAACAGAAACAAATCAAAAATAATCTAATCTAAATGACATTTTGTATACAATAAAACATGTAATATGTAACAATTATGTTGGTAGGAAAAAATCTTGTGTGTATTAAAATAATGATGTATTGCCGTAAATAATCATTGCCGCTCTCGAATTGTTTGGCCACACTCAGCTGACAATTCGTGCGGCCATCTACAATTCTCGAGTGGCAATGACGTACTTTACGCTCTTTTTACACAAATAGCTATTACACACTTTAAAATATGTGGTTTGTCTCTACGGTACTACATGAATTTTGCTCATTTTTAATACATTTACCTTATTAGAATGCCTCTCTATGATCAGCATACAATACATACAAATAATAACAATCTGTGCAAAAATAAAATTTATAAAAAACCTGTCGTTCAACAGTTAAATATTATTTTTTTTCCCATTGCCCTAGAGAAATGAGGAATTACATGATCTATTGAATCTGACGAAGCCGTTACAAGTAGGAAACTCACCCCTGGTTATTTTTGTATTTAGTTGAATAAGTTCAACCGTGCGACGAAAATGTGGTTCACAACAAGGGCCCAAGGTGCGTTTTCTAAATTCTGCAGTAAAACGTGACTTTGTATAAGCTCCACTTAAACCCCAACTTAAGCTTACTTAAGCTAGTGGTGAAATGTACTATAATTATTGGATAATTATATCGATTCGTATTTTTTTCTCAACGACACAAGAGCTTTAAAGAAAAAAGAAACTACAGAAATATATTATACCTTTAAATAATTGCTTAATGACCCTTTATGAAATTTCTTGTATGATAAAAATATTAATAAGTAAGAAAATGTAAATAAGTTTACTTATTAAGAAAATGTAAATAAGTTTACTTATAAACCTACTTTTATCTTTAATGTTATACATAACTATAGAGAGCTTGGTTATTTATATGTCAATCTACTTTCCCTCCAATAATACGGTAAATAAACTACTGTTGGTAATTTCGTAATTTGGAAATTACTGAACAGTTGATGAATAATGAAGGAGGGTTTATTACATTTTGTAGATAAACATCGAGCTATAAATTGTCACTTCTCGGAGGTCTGTTTAGCGTGCCAACAAAGGTTAGATTAAGCCGCTAGCAAATTACAAAGCTTGTAATGTATTATATCGGTATTTGTTGTTACAATTGACTAATGTTTGTGACTTAATTAACTGCAGTATATTTTGTTACTAGACATGTTTAATACGCGTAAACCCTTGCTTGCAGATTTGTTCATCATTTGAATGTTTAATGGTAATAAACGTTACCTCTTGATTGAGATTCATAAAAAACCTAATGAATGACTTACACATATCGTTTAATATAGTGTAACCAATAAGTAAAACAAATTACTACATCCGACAAACGTAAAATTGTTCATATTGTCAATCTAGAAACCATGTTAATTATCATTAACAAATATACAGGGTATCCAGTTTCAACATTTAAAACTTAATTAGGTAATTCCGTAAGCCAAAATGCTTTGTTCAGCCGCTAGGGGCCATTTTGTTTTCACACTTAATAATTTTTATTTCCATATAGTACAGTTGTATAAATTGTATACAGGGTGTCCGAGCTAGAGGTATCAAGAAATAACTATCTTCTGTGATGTAAAAATATAATTTAGGTTTTAAAATAACTATGCCAATATGTCATAAATACAACCAAGATTGGCTTCTTATTAAGTTCAATGTGATCACTAATAAGTCTCTCTCAAGAGGTCAAATTGGTAATCTATCTCCCGCCATGCATTTGTGAGACTTTTTGGCGCCATCCTCTCAACTGCAGCCTTAATCCTGTGCCGTAGTTCCTAAAAACTTGGCACTCTTTACACAATGTCTTTGCTAAACCCCATGCGAAAAAGATCCAAAGGGTAATATCTAGCAATACTCACAATAATTCACGTTAGTGGCTAAGTAATTGCTATGACCAGCAATGATTCAGCTTGGTCACATGGAAAGATTGCATTTTCCTTAACTTGTAGTTTTTAGGCATTGTGTTTGAAATATAGCCGTTAAACGTTGTATACACAATCTTGGTTGTTTTTTGACATTATGGCACAGTTATTTTAAAATTAAAATAAATATTTTATATCGCACGAGATAGTTGTTTCTTGATACCTCTAGCCCGGACACCTTGTATTTGACATGAAAATTTATCACACCAATGTTCATTTTTATAAAAAGAATAATATTGTTCCTTTGTGTATTTTCAAAATGGTGGCCTCTTAAAAGTTTTTCACTCAAAAATCTCAAACAACGGTAAATTTATCACACTTTTATAAGAGCCAAAGGTTTAAAAAATCAAATTTTCAAAATAATGATAAAATTTTTGTAAAAATCTGACAACCAATAATGGAGTTATTGTGATTTTCTTATGAAAATAACCTAAATTTTCATTAACTATGCAGAATCATGCAGAAAATAGCAATAACTTCGTTATTTGACGTTTTTGATGTATTTATATAAAAAAAAACACTAAAACCTGTTAGTAATAATAATACCAATTACTTATCAATTTACTAATTCAACGGGAAATCACAAACATCATACAACTATGAAACATAAAAATATATTTTATTATCTTTTGCTTTTGAAGGGAGTTGATTTTTTCAACTAGTAGTTAAGATAAGCCCAAAAATTATCATTTCTCTCCTAGAGTGGTAAGGTCCTTTTAGAATTGACTATACACTAGAACAATGCTCTTAGGGTACCGTTCCGACATTAGCCTTTATGAGATGAAAAACAGGACTAAATTGACTTGTAACGGCCTCGAATTGAATAGTAGACTTCCCGAATGTAAAACTAATTTATTTATAGATATTTTTATTTGTTACCCAGTTTAATTGTTATACTTTTCAGTTACTTTTCAACTATGTTATATTAATTGTAAAACAATGATTATTTCATTGTAATTTTGCAAATCAAATATAAATTAAATTCAGACATGAAAATATAGTTTAACCAAATTAGGAAGATTAGAAAAACAATCATTAACAATAACAATTCAATTCTTTTCAGGGTCGGCTTGATAAATTGACATTGGTATTTGGTTAAAACACGGTGTATCAACAACAAGCCGACTCCCCGTTAATGGTGATATAACATAAATTTACACTAGTCTCTATAAAATAATTAAAATGCTACCTATTTAAATTTTGAAAACCACAATCAGTTAACATTACCGTTTGATTGTTAGAAACTTAGCTGTTTTAGGCAAGTCTATGGTTTGTAATTGTTTACTAAACGCATCAGGATATGATTTGTGCAACAATCGTGTCATGTCCTGGTCGATACATTCCTAAACATCTGTGTGATATATATGTCTTAAGGGCAATGTTAAATACTCTCCCTAGTTTATCTACATGTACTTCATTTGGGGACCTCGACGCAATCCAGGGAGTAGTTATTTTAAGGTGAATATGACGGCCGTTTCACACCGGCTACCACTACCTCCTCAGTTGTGGATGTTTCCTTGAGCCATTTCACACCAAAACTACCACATTCACGCGGGAGGCGGGAGTTTCATCGACTACAGCCCTAGCCACTTTGGGACCTGGCCACTGGTCAGTGCCCAGTACACACCAAAATGTCCTCTCAAGTACATTGGTGTAATCGTGACTTCCTCACAAACAGTGTACTATGGTATGAGGATGACTCTAGTGGTGACGAGGGACTGATCTTGTTGTACTCGGTGGTGACAAGCAGAAGTACAGTTCCTTTAACATTAAAATGTTCCATTTAAAAGTTTTTAAATAAAGTAAACGTTCATCCGATGTCTTATATGTTTATATGTATTCCAAAATATTCCTAGTCTGCTTATATTTCAAAATATAACGGGACCACCAACTCCTGACATCATGTCTTGACTATCACTTCGACATAGTTATTTAACTTATTATGAGGCACATACCTCAATTTAATCCAATGAAAAATGTACATTAAGATTTGAATTCTATAAATATGTTATAAATCATGTTCTTCTATGTACGATACGACAGTCACAAAAAATATTGCACGGTAAACACGTTGGTATCTTTCAAAAATACCAGTAACCACTTACTATAAGAAGACTCTGTTCGTCTATTACTCATAAAGATACTAAAGGTGTGTCAACTCAAAATTGTATTTAAGGAGATCAAATCAAAATAGAAAAAGGAGTTTCTATTTTGTATTTCTATTTATTGTTATTATTCTATATTCTATTTTGTATTTGTATTTCTATTATTTCTATTCCAGTGCCTTTCTGGACCTTTTCCACTAAACAACTACCAGCATTTTTCGTACTTTACCACCAAACTAATGCAAGTTTCACTATTTTTCAACGACTATAATATTCAAACATTGTTTTAGTGTAAGTTCTAGTGTGTTTTCCCCAAACAGTCGTGTTGGCAGTACCTGCCCCTGCTGCATTTCGTTTGGTACATGGACTGTAACAGCCCGGACATTGTTGAGCAGTAATTCTCGATATCTTCGATAGCTCCATTATCATCAGTGCGTAGTTTAGTGAAAGTGGTCTTGAAGGTAAAGTGAAATCGCACAATAAAAACAATGCTAAACTTGACGTAAAATGCTCAACATCTACTTGGTAAGTATTAGTGGTAGCAGTGATTCAGCCCGGACATTGAAAAATCTGGGACATTGAAAAAAAGTCTTGTTCGAGAATATGCTCATATTTTACTTTCTCACAGTTACTAAAGAAGACGTTATCGTTAACTATAAAGGTTGTTTTACTAGTTTTCCATTAAAAATCTTTTGTTATACATGTTTGTTTTAACATTAGAGCATTTATGATTAAGTATCTTATAACCTTGTTATTTTTATTTAAGATCTCTTTTTTATATTTTAATTGGATTTAGTTTAAGATATATAGAAAATATACAAAACTCACTTACCAATATTTTATTTTCAATAATATTTTTTTCAAATAGAAAAACGTAGTCGTTCAACAGAAAAATACGTCACATAACGTATAATTGAAGTCTTGTTATATTTTAACGGTTTGGTTTAGTTAAGAAAAATAGAGATAGTACATTTAAGTAAAGTAAAAGTTCAGAAATACTGCTGAAATTCTTAAAACTTAGTTTGTGTTCTTGCGATAATTATGGAGGGGAATATCGCCTAAAGCGATCGCCTGAAGTATCAAACTCCACTCAAACAAGAACTAATGATTAATCACTAGAACATTTTCCATTTGTAGTAGTAGTTAACTTATTCATTTGGTGGAACAACCTATTTTATACCATAATTAAAACATTTTCTTGGTTATTTTCAACTCTACTTAGCTTTATCATTCTACAATTTTTGTGACATATTATTTCTCGAAGTGTAGTTTTTCTGGAGAAAACGAAAGCCTAAAAACGACTAGTAACCCAATATGATGTTTAGGGGAAATTGAGATAAATTTTAATTAAACTTAAGTTATAACAAATGTTTCATGATTTTTTTCAAGCCATTTAAAAATTGCCATATTTTCCTACCATAGAGAAAATAAAAACTCGATTTACTCGATAAACATAATAAATTATATTCTGAAATATAAGTTAGATTTCAACACGCCAAAAGCTCTACTCCTAACAAACCCCGCATTTATAAAACGTATTGTCTAACAGGAAAATACTTTTTTTTAGTTTAAGAAAAACTAGGCGTTGTATTGTCATAATTAACTTGTTGTAATAATGTAATTTAATATATTTGTTTAGTTTTTAATTTAGGCCAATCTAGAAGTGTTTTGGAACTAAATATTGATTGAAGTTTTAGGACATCTGGGAACATATGGGAACATCAACATATGTGAAAGTAATATTTTATACCAATTATACATTTTATCTAACTATAATAGTTAGATAAAAGTTATACAGTTATGGATGAAACACATTATATGTCAGAGGGAATCCCGACACACGCTAACATTGCAGACGCAAGTCTTCATTTACATAGAGAGAATCATTGAAATGATAGACCTAAAACACAGGTACTACTTTAAATGAAATGGTTATTTGTATTAAAAAAAAAAAGATTATAAAATATTCATTCAAGTAACAAGTAATATTGTCAACATCAGTGACATATGCTAATGTAAATGTTTATTCATGTTTCACTGCAACACGTTCAGACATGTGTAAACACAAAAGTTACATTTGCAAGTAAATTAAGTTAGGCCAGGTTAATGTTGTTTTAATAGATTGTTACAAAACCAATACAAATTTGATTTTATTACTTACTTGTAGAATTCGTTTATTCCAGTGTTTTTAAGGAAAGATTTTATTAGTATTAATTTATACCTAACAGTTTCCTTAGACAAGATAGAGTGTAATACTAAAGCTACACAATCTTTGTCCAATCATATGAAAAACGAATTATTAGCGTTGTCAATCTTGTGATATAAAGAGTTCTGAGTTGAAATTAAACTAATAAATCCCAGGTGACTTTTTCAGTGAAAATATGTATAATGTATGTATAATTTTGTATAAAATATGTATAATTTTTTAATAATGTTTTAAGTAAGCGGGTGTGTAATAACCAAGTAATATAAGCCATTAAAGTCTACTTTACACTGCATTTATAGGATTTTCATCTCACTGGGTGGGTCGGTCCAAAAGTACAGTAATAGGAAGGAAATCTTAAGGGTAAGTATAGGTCAATATATATATATATATATATATATATATATATATATATATATATATATCAAATTAAATGTTTCTTTAAATAGTGATCATTGCCTCAAACCCGACATTTTTATTCAAGATGACTGAGTAAAAATGGTAGGCGATCAAACTTTGCATTAAAATCTTATTGACGAAAACAATGCAGTAACTCCCGATACACTAGAAGCTCTATAAAATATTAGGTTATTTTAAACAGGTAAAATATATCAAATGGCGTAGGTCGAAAAAGTTTTTCTCGAGACTTTCTTTAGGGAACGTCCCTATTAAACATTATTAAACACCGTCCGACTGGGACGTTGGCGACGTCCTGTACTCCAGCTACTTGGAGGTCACGAATTGTGGATAGTAATAAGCGATGGCTTTTGGATGTGACATTTTCTGGAAGGGATTAACGTCCGCACTGGTGAATACTAGTTCATCCATAAAGACCTCATAATTAGACCAAATGAGGTCAAAATTGTGGTTCGGATTCCTCGTTTAACTGTTGGTCCCTAGATACCATTGGCTGCACGTACTACATTAAATTGGTTATAAAATAACCGAGTCATTCTATTCATCTTTTACTTAACTGTACAAAAGAAGACATTTTTTAAAGAACATAAAGCTAAAGAAACATTTCACTTTCTCCTGATTTTCCGTACGACGTGTTCTACTGAGTTTCGTCTGATTTATGGTCGTAGGGACCGATGTCGTATTGACTTATTCATGACTTCCTGACCTCTGATCCGTCTGGTGGCTACTACAGCATATGTATCATAGCCTCACCCAAAGATTCAATTTAGCATTGTAGATGTATCATCCGCTAGCTGTAAGTGACATGCACAGCCCCAGTAATGTCCGTGCGATTATTTCATATTAAAAACAAAACGCCCACCAGTCCTCTAGTAAATATTTAAACAAAGACTATACATAAATTTTATGAGTATTTAGTTTAGGGTGGAAACCAATAGACTAAGGGAAAACGTTTTATAAATCACTACTATCCTGTTTTACACATTTACTTCAACTGCATTAACTATATTACCTACATTTGACAAACACTTAGGCCTACATTTCGTTCGCATCTACAAGGTAAGGAAGTAAAGTTATGAGCCGCGTTATAAGCAATCATTATTCGAGGGCAATATACCTTTTATTCCACAGAAATAGTGGTAAGAGGGATTTCACTGGCTAAAGCCTTTTTCATACTTCCCAGTTTCTTCCCTGATAACTGTGCAAATGTGCATGATGTTCATTAATGTTAGAAGTAATCTAATCACCTGGTCATTGGTGACCAAGTCTGTTCCGCTGACACGATATAATCATTGTACAATTATTTATATATTTCGGTTGGTTAAAAATATTTGTATCAATGTGAGGGAAATTATTCGGAACATCATTAGCAACAAACCCTCGTACTTAAGAAATTGTCTAAAACACCTTTTTATATACCTGTTAAACTTAAAATTTTATCATGCAATTTTTATTCTGCTTACTTTTATTATTAGATTATCCACAGGGTTTCTTTTGACATTTAACTTCTTACATTAAAATGGTAACAACAACGATAATTAAACACAATAATTGTTCTTTATTTTCAATTGTACACCCTTGTGTATTACTGTTGTTAACCATGATAAAGGAATAATATTAGTAGATTCTACTATTTAATTTAACCATATTGCAATTTAATACACCGTGTTTCATACGTATTCACACGTTTAGCTATATAATAATGAATTATATAATAATGAATGAATAATGAATGAACTATTAATATGAATTATATAATAATGAATAATAATGATTTTTTTTATGAACAAAATTTCATAAAAATAAATTTTTACAGCTATTTATTTAAATTAATTGAATTAAATTAAAGGAAAATATAATGCACTTCAATGTTACTAGTTATTACTACATGTTATAATCTGTTTACATATTTACTCTGTTGTCCAGGATTTGAGAAAAAACGTTTCAGGATTTCGGGGAATGATTAATTGTACATAAATAAAGAAAAAATTAAATAAACATATGCCTTAAAATGCTTCGTCAAGCCGCTAGCCGAATTTTTACATCCTTTAAAACCTGGTTATCATTTGTCATTAGATAACGTTGTAAAATGTTTCAAATTTAATATCTTCTATTGAGAAATTTTATTGCAGCTTGAGTTGCTCCTTTCAACAAACTTTCAGAACTTGAAAAATTCCGTGGCTTTAAAATGTTTGGGATAGATTTAGAGTTAAATCCAAACGAACTCAAGACCACTATTGGAAGACATATAATAGAACACACTTTTCAAAGGTATTCCAATTCCTGTAAAGTTTTTTCTTTCGAGAAAAACACCTTTCAGTCTGAATCCAAATCATGTTTAAGACTTAAGGATCGACTTGTGGTAAGCTATTTTAATATCAGAAGTCTTATCATTCCTTCAATGTTGTTCCTAAAAGTTGAATTAGTGAAGTTAAATTAGTTAAACTCAATTCGATAAGTTATTGAAATGCCATATATACATATATATATATATATATATATATATATATATATATATATATCGACGAGTATATGTAAGGCAAATCACTGACTCTGAAACGAACCTTAAAAAATTGAAGATTAAAAGACTATTAGTATTAAAAATCTATAAAAAGTTATTTTTATTAATAAAAGTTTGTTATTTATATCCAGGTTTACTTAGATGAGGTTTAAGTACATTAAAGTGAGGCATTCGATTTTATATATTTATTGATGCTTCTTTCTCTTTAAATAAATTCTATGTTCTATAAATTAGATTTCCGGGAAGTGTACAGACCGTTTCATAAGAACATAACGTAAACAAACAAGTAAATGAACAGAACGAACGTTTCATAAGAAATATGCTTGCCAACTCGTTCAGTCTCGATCTGGATTAATTTTACAACATTAGTTTATAAGCTATTGATCGGATGAAAGTGCTATTTTACTATAGTAGTGATTTTAAAATTATGTTCAGATTACAGCCACTGACTATTTTATTTTTGTTGTTCTATTGAAACTATACCTATAATAATTAAAAAAAAATAGCAAAGGAGAGGATAAGAGTTGATAGAATGACATTCGATGGCTGCAAAACTGGTAAATGAGTTTCGGGGAAAGGAGTATACATATTCCTATAGAATTTTGCATATTCGGGGAATAGTATCAGTATACGACTTTTGTAACACAGTTTTACAATTGTAATGATGATGGTGAGCATTAAATGGATAGCCATGATTTATTTTATGCTCTCCGTCATCATTTACGTCATCATTGCAAAACTGATTTACAAACATCATCTACTGATGCAATTTTCACCTATACTTCCAAAGTACCAGATTTTGCAGTCGTTACGTACAGCGTGCTTGAAAAGTCCTGGAACGGTGAAATATATTGTTTACCGTCATAGATAAAGTAATGAGACTCGGTATATAAAAAATAGCCACAAATGTCTACTCTTTTAAGCTATTATCACTATTTTATCGCTTCAGGGGGACAGCCACGAGTAGTCATACAAAATTCCTAAAAAGCAGCATAGGTCGAGTTATGTATAAATAAATAGTCTCACTTAGCATAGTATAATGCAGCATAGGCTACTAGATTTCAAATGGATGACCGAGACGGAAATGGCAGGCAACCAAAGATTCCATTAACTTCATTAGTGTAAAAATTAAAAAAATACAATAACATTCTCAATACTGAACCTTTTACCATCGGGTTCTTGCAATCTGAACGCAAAGACATTTAGGATGATGTATGATTTGACAAAGGCCGAATCATATTTCTGTAAGACTTCCAAGAAGGACATCCCTTAGAGGGTGTTTAAATTAAAACTTCTTTGGCCTCTGTCACATCATACAACATTCAATATTTTGGGTAAATGTTCGGCTTTGTGTACCATACACAATTTTTGCTTGGACATCAGTTTGGAATATGAGTTAAATGTTCTTCTTTCATAATTGATTAGTTTTACGAAATTTAAAATCGAACTAACAAAACTACTATAAGAAGTTCCTCATATATTTTACTTTTTACTAATTACTAAATATTTGTTTATTAATCAAAATCATTAGATTGTATGAAGAAAAAGCTAAGTTGCATATTTAAAAGGAAACTAGAAAATTATTTATTTATAATGAGTTACCTTGTTCTGTAGTATTCATATTTAAATTCAATTCAGTACTATTTAAGTTAGAAATAAATTATATGACTATTAGGGTTTCTTAACTCTTTGTACAAACGAATACTTTTGTATAGATGTTTAAAATTTATTAACGAGGCCCGCAGACAGCAGTGTGATATTTAGAGAGCTGTTACACAGGTTTACAATCATTAGACGCTCTGAATGGACCATCCAAGAGCAATGCAGCAGCCATAAGTAACCACGATATGGCCTGCTTCTGCACACAGAACATCTCTTCCACATCTTCGTGGCCGATGATCGTGTCTTCATAATGTTATTTCAGCGTATGACTTTACGGCTAGTTCAGCATTCGTGCAATGTTGTTTTTTACGCTTTACGATATTTTCTTTCCACTACATTTAAAACATATACTGACCTATAAGGTACGTACCTTATGTTTGTAAATTCAATTTTATGGTATATCAAGAGCTACTACAAGATTAAATAAAGAGAGTTCTGTAATTATATTTTAGAGTTCAGTTTTACAGACATTGACTCAGGTACTCTCTGTAATGCAGAGGTTATTGTATTATTCTTAAAACTTGGTAGCTTAGAAATAAATTGCCAAGAGCCAAACGAAATACAGGTTGACAAAAGTTTGGAAACGATATAATATCTTTAAAGTATATAAGTAATATAACTAAAACTTTGCAAATTGATTTTGAGTGACCAAGACTACTTCCTAAATTACTTTTTTTTTTTGGACCTCCAAGGGAGGACGGCCCACGAGGAGTGAGAAGAAAATCTTAAATGTTAGCATTGGTCAATATGTCAATATCTCTAAGAATAGAGAACAATGCCACAAGCCTGACCCCAAAAGGACTACCGAGTCAAAAATGGCAGGCGATCAAACTTTGCATTAAAATCATATTGCTTGGAACAAAAAATTAAACTCCCAATACACTCGACCATTTAGGTCGGGTTTGTAGCAAATTGCGTAGAATGCAAAGCCCTTTAAAGTGATCATATGACGTAGGCCAATGAAGTTTTTCCCAATACTTCCTTTAGGGACGTCCCTTGTGGAGGTCGTCTAATAAACTGTATTGGGCTTAACTTAGTTACAAAACCCATATCGCGGCAAACCTACATACTCACCCCCATGGGGTTTATGAGGAAAATAAAAAAAGTGCCAGATCTTGATACAATTTTGTGTTTACTTTCATCAGTTATTGATAAACCTACATTTTCTAACAACACATCATGGCAGTAAATTCACATACTCGATTCTATGGTGTTTTTATGGGGAAATTAAAAATTCTAAAATTCCAGTGTAAATTCGCTGAGTACGCAGGTCTGTTGCAACAGGGTGTATTGTCTGTAATAATTTGTGTAATGTGAAACTACGTAACAACATTGTAAATGATATCAATCCACGATATATTGGAATTGGAAACACTAACAAATGTGGAAACACGTATTTCCGAATTACTTTAATGGCTTTTGGTTGAATAAAATATTATTTTTATTTTGATTTACTATAAAAATATTATTTATCATAAATAAAAACACGCGTGTTGAAAAAAATTATAAAATTTGTAAATGTCTAGTTTTATTACGTATTTTGTCCATTTTATATCAATAAAAGGTTTATCACTAACTTTATTCTACCTTGTATATCAAACACCCTCGTTTAAAATTGCATTGTCATGTACATAATAAAAGTTAAATTGGAAGGGATGAATTTTTTATATTAATTTGTTATGTGTTAAAGATGTCATTAAACCTCAACCTTCAATTTTAATTCATATCTCCGAGTAAAACGGTATTCGATTCAGTAGAAGGCACTACAGTATGTATATCTACACAATATCACTGGCACGCTGGCAGAAACTAAAGCCACAGCCCGAATAATGACAAACCCAAGCGCCGATTCCCCGAGGTAACCTCTTAATTAAATTATTACATCACCGGTTAAGTGTTCAGTGTGTTCATTTTCTTATGCCCACCATTGGCATCTTGTTACAAAAACATTTAACAGGAAAACTTTTTCTGAAATTTATCACATACTACAATTATTTAATTGCAACAATTTGGTCAATATTGGATTTTGAGATTTCCCCTCAAGTTTGAAATTTTGAACACTAGTATACATTTATACCTACATCATACTTAATTTGAAATCAATTACTTTTCTGAGTTGAAAAGTACCTCACCTGTCATAATGACTAATAACCTCAAGAATAATAAATAAAAAAATAATAATAATAAGAGGCAATATTATACTGGCAATTCAATAATGATTTGTATAAAATCAGCTGATTCGATGTAATAACTGTAACGTAATAAAACTTCGTTGGTGATAGTATAACATTTTATTATAACGTTTTTATGAAATGTTCAACAGTTGATTTGAATAAAATATTATTTTTATTTTGATTTACTATAATACCAACCACTGTAATATGATTTATAAGTTAAAAAATCCGAATCGGAGATTATGTTTTTATGAGCATGGAAATAAATCAATATTGTACTTTCTTATCAAACCAAGGACATTGAAAAAGATAAAATGCAGATTTTTGTGTTTCCCTCCTAATAATAATTTCGACGATGAAGAAAACTGCTAATATTCCTACACCTGTGCATAGTTATGCTTCTACGATGAGTCGACGGCCCGCGGGAAACACTGCTGCAGCTGAGCTAATTGAAAGAGCAACTCTTTGACCACACACCAGCACGGACGAGAAGCGACGCGACGCCGCGAGCAAGGGTAATGACATATGTTCAAATGGAATGTCCACACACTACAGCGAACACAAAAGTTTGCAGTTACTCCATTTAAACATACGTTATTACCTTCGCTCGCGACATCATAAGACGTTTTGTCGCTTCGCGTCCATTTATGGGGTCGTTAACACCCTAAAATTTTCCGAAAAACGTAAATAGTAAAAATTCCAATGAAAAATCTTTGGCGATTTCTATAACTTCGCCTATGCAAGTATTTATTTGACGTTTTAAAATTTTTAATATATTTTTTATTTTTTACTCATAATATGATAAACTATACATTTAGTATTTAATATTTTTAATAATCTAAAATAACATTGCCTAACCGATATATTAAGAGATATATTGTCCAGATTGGTAAGGCAAAGATATCATAAATTTCTAATTTTGGTCATTTCTTAAGTTATGGTTTGGGTTAGGTTCGTTTCCTTTGATCAGTCAAGTTAATAAATATACACTAAATTTAACACTATAAGTGCCTTTTAAAAACTAAAATTTACTATTAAAATATCCTCTTCTATATATGCTATATACAGGGTGTCCAGTTTCCACCTTTACAAACTCTTCCAGGTTGTTGCCCACGTCAAAACAAGCAAAAAAATCTTGTAAACATATGTCCTAAAATGCTTTGTTAACCCGCTAGCAGCCATTTTGTTTTTTGCACTAAATAATTTTTATTTCCGTAACGGATCATTGTATTAAGTTAATATTTGGCATGAACCTTCACTATAACAATACCCATTTTCAGTAAAAAAATTATTTTTTTCCGATGTGTATTTTCAAAATGGCGGCTATTTTAAAATTTAAAAATCAAATATCTCAAAAACGGTAAATTTAATAAAAATGTTACAAGAGACGAAAAAGTTGAAAAATTAAATTATCTAAATATTGTAAGTATTCAACAACAAATAACGGAGTTATTGAGATTTTTCTTTTAAAATAACCTAAATTGGCATTAATCATAGTGCAAAATCAGTGTTTTTCCGCAGGAAAACCACAATAACGCCGTTATTTGTTGTTGGATCCTTACAAACTTGGCGTCACTGTTTAAATAATTTAATTTGTCAACTTTCTTGTCTCTTGAAACATTTTTATAAAATTTATCGTTTTTGAGATATTTGAGTTTAAAATTTTAAAATGGCCGCCATTTTGAAAATACACACTGGAAAAAAATAATTTTTTACTGAAAATGGGTACTGTTACAGTGAAGGTTCATGCCAAATATTAAATTAATGCCATGATGCGTTACGGAAATAAAAATTATTTAGTGTAAAAAAACAAAATGGCGGCTAGCGGGTTAACGAAGCATTTTAGGACATATGTTTACAGGAACTTTTTTGCTTATTTTGACGAGGGCAATAACCTGGAAAAGTTTGTAAAGGTGGAAGCTGGACACCCTGTATATCTAATACACTCGTATATCTAAAGCAAGAATAGCTCAAGGGGAGTTTTACAGTTCCGAAAGCGGGTAATTTATTTCAAATTATCAACCACATTGTGACAGTAATTTAGCACCAATTGCTGAGACTAATTAGGCTGTCTCATTATTCAATCACATGGAACATTTATTAGGCATATATAAAAAGGTATGGCTTAATATTAGTGTTGATTTTTTTAGAAGAATAACAGCAAACCAAAAGTAAAACAATAAAGGAGATAAACACAAATAAAACTCCATTTAATGAACCGATAAAAATGTACTAACTCGTTTAGAGGGCAAAACTAAAGCGAAAGTTTACCTTATCAGTTACAAATTGTTGCTGTTAACCATGACTTCGAAATTTTGTTATTGTAATATCAAGTTTGACGTCAGAATACTTCACTCAGTTGACAGTAAAAATATGAAACAGAAACGTCGATTCCCCAGAAAAACTCGTCGTCACTGGCGTTGACGGCGCTGACCGCGATCGGCGCGGTGAGGAGGAACTGGCGGCCGACGGAGTGAGCTGACACGTTCAACTTGCAGTGACGTTAATTAGTTTAAAAACTTACAATTAATACGGTAATAGTTTGTAAAGGAATTAATTCTGTTAGTTTTTCACACTAATTAATGGAGATAAGCCTTATTATCAAATTGAGAAGAAACTCCTGAATAAGTAAGGCGAGATTTTCTCCTCGTTAAAAGCAATAATTTTTTCAAGTTTTCAAATATTTTATATTATGCTCCAATTGAGACACCGCCTTATACAAATGTATGTTATAAAGGTAAACATGCATCCAAAACAGTCACATAAGTTACATCGTGTGCTAACTGTAATCTATAACAGTATCACTTACATAATAGTGAAGATTATTTAAAGTTTATACCGTGGGGAGAACTCACAATCTTTTCTGGTAACACATAACCAAGACGAGGTTTGTGAGAAATATAAGGTAATTTAAAATGATTTTCTTTCATAATCGTAATAATTTCTTGGCTCACAATGCTTTCAAATAGTCAATTAAAAGTCAAGTTCTCACCTCACAATATCCTCAAACTCAAGTTTTAACATTAGCCAAAAGAAATAAGTTGTCTAAAGCAGGTATAAAAATTATATATTCAAATTATACATGTAAGTCAAATAATCTGTAACGTGTTTTTAAGTCTTTTAACAGTTTTATTTAAAACCAACCCCAGACAACCGAGTTATCATCTGTTTAAATATCACATAATTTCTTTCAAATGTTAAATAAATTCATTGGGAAATATGAGTTTTCCCAGCTTTATCTTAGAGATATACTGTACAAAAATAAACAGTTATATATTATACATGTATAAGACAACATGAGGTTGAAACACATTGTCCAATTATGTATTCGCGTTGCCTAAACTCACAGACTGGACAGTTGCACTGTGTACGGCCGACAATGTGCGGTGCGGCGCGGGGCGGTGCGGCGGCCTGCAAGACGTTATTGACATGCAGGTCTCTCAGGCCTCACATCCATGTCCTGGCTGATTAAACTGCCACTGGCCGTCCCCATCCTGCATGCGGCTTCACGTTTATCTCGTCATTTGTCGTTCTGTCACTAGATTATGTGGCTTCAAGTTTCATTTCGTTCTTGTGATGTCATACTCTTCAAGTTGCTTAAACGATGGTGTTGCTGAACTCGTAATGTCCTGTAACGTCATACTCTCACGTTGCTTCTTATTTGACGTCATATGTTTTCCATAGTCAACTTTGTCTAGTATTTGTCGTGATGGTAAATTCTGGCGTTGCATTAAGTTTATATCATAATTTCAATTTGTTGTACTTTTACATGATGAGCTTATTTTAGAACATCTGGTCATCTATTGATGGAAGTATCTTTGTATTAATATACAGTTGCTTCTCTTCGGGTAGGTTGATGAGCTAAATGACTAAAGATGGTCCTCTTGTGAAAGTTTGACAAATTTATGTAAGATTTTGCATTTTAAACATAGATTTTAAAACACCTGTTGTTTTACGTTTGGATGTGATAACTTTGTATCCTAGTTATTTGTTACATGGGGGCAGATTCACAATTTCGTGAAGTAGAAAATTGTTTTAAAATATATAAGAGAATGTGAGTTGTTTGATTCTTATAAGCCTGCTTACGGATACAATAATTAATTTAAACTCAAATTATGTCATTTACTTGGTAAACATACAATACAAAATGTGAAAAAAATTGTTAGTTGAAACAATCATGTGTAAGCATTTTTTGCACAATTATCAGTTAAAATAATTCTTTTTGCACTAGGTATTTACGTTCGGAATTCAAAAGATGAAACTGACCTGGCTCCAGCGTGTTCTCGTTGATTTAGCTAAATGTAGTAAATTTTATCAACAGAGCGGTGTGGCACCCTAAACCTGGTGAACACGTTTCCCTCCCCCACCGTAAATATTCAACTCTGATGTTATAAAACAAAAAAACATATTGCTATCTGGATATTTCAACTGATAAAAAATACAAATGTTATTGCAAATCTATTTTTGTATGCATTTAATCATTATTTGTTGTAAATAGAGTTAAAGTAAATGTGATTGGAACTTGCCGATTCTATCCATAACTATTAAGGAATTATAATGCAAAAAAGACGAAAGCCCAACTCTTCTAATTTAAAAAAATCAACAATTAAAACACTTTCAGTAATTTTGTTATGCGATGGCGTTTTAATGTAACTGATGTTAAACACAAATAATTACGTAAGTAAACTCGCATCTCCATTATCGGTTACAATACATACATAGGTAAGAATTCATTTTTTGTTCACACTCAGTCCACATTGTCGACACTTACCTGTCGACATTGTCGACGTGAGTTCGTGGGAGTTAGTCAAGGGACTTCCCTTTCAACGTGAGTTCGTTGGCGCGGCAAAAAAAAAATTATGCGAACAGTTCAATTCAAAACTTTTTGTGGTTGACTGAGGGAGGAAGGTTGCAGACGCTGTGTGTGGAGGCGGGGCTCATTTGTCTTGTTTCGAGGCGTTTTACGAGCTCCTATCGACAACTTGGAAACGAAAAAAGCAAATTCCTACCGACAAGGGAAAAGAGAAGTGAGTTTACCTACAGTGTTAGTTGAGTTAATGAAACTATCTGCATACATAACTTTAAGCGGCACAATTATTTCACCTAAATCAGCCAAATTATAAAATTTATTTTTAGAATTAAATGTTTATGTGCTATATTTCACATTATCAACATTCTTTAGAAATTTACAGCATCTACAAGATCAAAATTATGTTTATAAAAGACTTCAAGATTTTTGGACTTTCATTGAAAACAAGTTTACACGAAGTACAAAGGAACATTACCATGACAGCAAATACGAAAATTTAAGTATTGATTATAATTACATCGCCATAAAATTTTATTATGCAGTTAATTTCAATTTGTATGTTAAGTAAAAATGATTAAAATTTACTATTATAATTAATGATAGTTTATCATTAAGTTTATCTGTTTATCATTTAAGTTTATCTGCTAACTAATGACCAGAAGAAAAGTTACCGAAATGAAGTCCTTAAACTGTTGAATTTTGATAGTGAGGAACACTTAAGGATCGTTGGAAGAAAATTAAGATTTTCATTGAATGATACTTATTACAAACTTAAGTCAAATGGCCTTGTTTAAAATCAAAAAGTCTTTTTTAACATAATTTTCTATATTGACTTGTTATTCTTTTAAGTTGAGTAATAAAAATACGTTTTAAATATACAAACCGTAATATATTTTACTTTGGATTCTCCCGTGATCCATGTTATGTTATTCTTTTTAATTATTGACACTGAGTAGTGAAATATTCTCTAGAATTTTTATAATACTGTTTTTAATAAGGTGTTTCCTAAGTATGATGACATTTTTAATTGAAATAAAAAAAAAAACTTTGTGAATGGGTATAAAAAGGTTAATTATTGTACCAATGTTTGAGATCAAGGGAGATTTATGTGGCCCAGTTGTTGGATTGTCGAGAGAGCTTATCCAGGGCAGTATCCAACTGTATAAAGTAGCAGTGTTTTTCACTAATATTACTTTGTGTTTTCAATGTGTGAAAATTAGTGAAATTTATTTCATAAGGCTGTTGGAATGTGGAAAGATATTGTCCTGTGGGTATTTTTACTCATCGCATCGTTCAATATACGTTAGTTAAAACTTCCACGCTCATTTGACCTTTTTCGTTAGAGATGGAAAAAAATTGTACATTGACTAACCAATAACATAAGTCCAACTAAGTATACTAAGTCCAATAACCAACAACATCTCCTTAATCAATTATTTGAACAATTCAAATAATTGTCTTTATTTGCTTTAACAATGTATATTTTAAGAAATACAAATTTCGTGTTAGGATTAATATTTTGATTCGAACTCCAATTGTTTATATTAACTAACATCAAAGTTATATGTAATTTCTTATACTTGATTTAATGTTTAGAGGCGTTAACGAGTGCGTCGGTCGAAGACCACGTGACATCGCCACGCGGCCATTAGAGCAGAATAATGAGACGCGACGAGATCAGCTGACTGCCGGCATTGTTAACAGCAACAGCTGACGTTGAACACTTCTCAAGACGCTGTGATTAAGCTTATGCGTTTTAAGAGTCATCTTCGCCTTTGGGCTAGTAGCGTAGTCGGCTGCCTTAGCCATGCGGCTTTGGAGCAAAACCATAGAACTCTATACACCTGGAACGCTCACACAAGGCAAAACTCGAACCAAAACCGGCAAACCGTGTTCTGAAGGGCAGGCAACAGCGCAAAATGTGCGGCCAAAGGTTTTGTGCGCGCGCTCACTTACACGCTTCTTTGCTGGTCACTAACCATCCGAATTTATTGAAACACATACAGTTTTAAAGAAAAATAGTTACTGGTTATAACGATGTAAATACCTTAGCCATTATGTTTAACCCAGCCTCATTTGCGCAATGTAGACCGATCAACCATTCGGGGAAAGCAATAGTGAGAAATCTGTGACTTTGTGATCCATAGTCTGGTATTCCTCTCTACAACCACATGACTGGTATTCTCATGTCATTCCCCATTTGAATTTCCAATGATTGCATCTTCCTACTTCAGTGCGGAAACGATTGAGTACAGTAAACTGCTTCAGAGGAAGATCCATACCACCTAGTGCCAAGGTCAGGCCATCTATAAAAAAAAGTTGTTCCGACCCTGGTAAGAGTCTAAGTCCAGTCGGTATGGATGGAAAGGTTAGTGTCCATCAAATGGGAGGCTGTCCGCAGTGGTGGTGTTAGGGACCTCAATCGGCCCGTCACTTGGAGCATGTAATCATGGATGGCCAACTGCAGGGCAGGCAAGATCTTGAAATATTCCCTAACCAGTGCATCCCTTCGTCTTCATTCAAGTATAACAATTCTACACAGGTCCCAGAGACAGGGTAGAGGAGTTGCCAAGAGCACCAATGGCTCTCATGGCTCTGTTTAGCTGAACGTCGACCTCTCGAACATAAACACTGTTCAGCCTCACGGGAGCGCAGTACTCAGCAGTCGTAAAAACCAAGGCCAGAGCAGTGGTTTGCAGAACTCGTGCGTTAACTCTTCATAAGCACTTCATGGAGCCGATAAGATGATGGACAATCTTGGTCCTGGTTCTAACCTTAGCTGTCGTCTTTTTTAAGTAGCTTTTGAAAATGAGACCCCGATCTAAAGCTACGCTCAAATACTGTGGGTGGTTATTATGATTTAGCTCAACACGGTCGAATTCAATTTTTAGTTTTTGGTTGGCCAGTATATTATTAAAGTGGAAGTAAGAGACCTTAGTTTTTGTTGGATTTTTATTTAGCTTCCAGGCTTTAAAGTTTTCACCGAGGTTCGTGAGGTAATTTATTACCTTGTCGGAATCCCATGTGCTGATAAGCCAGTGCAACACTGCATAAACAAACTTTGAGGAGTGATTGATGGTAATGACGGCAGTATACACATTGAACAGCATTTGGGAGAGCACTGACCCCTGTGCAAGGCCATCCTTTAGTTTCCCAACATTAATATATATTCCCTGCGTCTCAAACCTGATGGAGAAAATCGATTTGAGGAGACGCACCAGGAAAGAGCAAAGAATCAGGTTGAAAATTTTAAAGAGAGGCTGCAGTAAGCTGCAGTTCCACTGCAATAACCATTGCACTGAATTCCATTCAGTGCAGCAAGCTGCAGTTCCACTGCAATAACCATTGCACTGAATTCCATTCAGTGCAGTAAGCTGCAGTCAAATCCAAGAAAGCAACAGAGATTTTCAGTCTTTGCTCAAACCCACCCTAAATGAAAGAAGTAAGAGCTAGCACCTGGTCACAGTATTTTTGCGCCCCGACCTAAATGCAGCTTTTTCTACTTAGACGGGGAAGCTGGCATCGAGAACAGTTAGTTGTTAATCAACAACTCGAACAGGTAATAACAGACACTTAGAAAAGCTATAGAACAGTAACTTTCAGGGGGTTGTGGATATTTCCTGGGCTTCAAGGCAGCTATTATTTTAGATTTCCTAAAAATTCCACTGTCTAGCTTATTTACCCGAGTGTTTGATAAACTTCGGGAAACTTTCATCAAAACCTGCTGCTTTGCCAATTGGCATCGCACTGATTGCCGCTTCCAGCTAGAGGAAGGGTCTATAGACTCCCAATGATGCTTGCCGACTTTTCTTAATTTCATTTATATTGAAATTAACCTCTCTATCTGCAGATTTACGCACAGGTTTAGACAGGCAGGAGAGGATTTTTGCCCTTTCACAAGGGTGAGGCTGCAAGTTGGCATGTTTTTCACCCGGCTTACCAGTTTAGAGCTTTCTTAGCAGAGACCAAGCTTTCTGACTACTTTGGGTGAAGTTAAGGTTTTCAAGAGTTTTCACCCATTTCTCTCTCCTAGAGTGGTCGCGAGAATTAAGGAGTTAGTATATATCACTGTCAGCAGTATCAGTCAACTCACTGTAAACATCTTCGTACTTTTGACTCCATGCTGGTGTGTACTCTTTCCTAAAACCTCTTGTTATAGACGCTTTAGCGGAACCAATCAGTTTTTTTTTTTTTTTTTTTTTTTTTTTTTTTTTTTTTTTTTTTTTTTATCTCAGGAGGGATGAACCCTCCCTAAGAGTGTCAGATGAACTTAATTCTAATACAACTACGAATTAAAAAAAATATTCATCTCTTAATAATTTAATATTGTATGTGATTTTTGGTACTGACTCAAGCGAAAAATAAGCCATGTAATTATTTTTTTAATTTTTTTAAATAAAGAATGTTCGTATTGTGATCAGACACGAAGTATTAAAAAATCAATATACTTCGGTATTAGAAGTCATGTCCATCACGAGCTTAGGTATATTGTAGTAGAGCGCTCATAATACTAGATATTTACGATATTGTATAAAACGTAATTTAAGTTTTTTACTAAAACACCAACAAACTACTGTACTAATGAGTAAAATAAATAGAGATATAATTACAGATTTAAAAAATAGTATATTGAGGACTCAAATTCATTATTAATTAGGACGATGTGTAAAAAATTGTTGGGTTGTATGTAACATTACAAAATTTTATAGTATTTATCTAGGTTACTATTTACCTCAGTTGTCCTAATCTGTCAATGTTATATTTGCAATGTGTAAATATTCTACAGAGATGATCAAAATGTGGGCGCCCGCATCAACAGAGTGGTTGGTTTATAGATGAATATTACATGGAATAAATAAAACCAGAAACTGCAGGAGAGGAATACTAGTATGTATCATACAAACTAGAATAAATTTTCAGCATACATTGCGGAATGCCCGTGATAGAGAGTTCTTAAATGCACATTGGTATGCGTACCTTTATATCATAGTAGTATGTATTAGTCGCATAATAATGACAGAAAGTGACTGATTATCAACAGTCATCAAAACCGAACCAGGACCGCTTGTCTTTTGAGGAAAGAGCTCTGTCACCGAGTTGCCGGGTCCGGACGGTAAATTTAGAATTAAGGAATTTTCCATCTTCATTAAGATGCAAAAACGCAATATCTAAATACTTTCTTTAGTGTTTAATTTGAACTCAGTTCTTTCTGTGACTTGTTAAAGTATTATTGATCATCTTAATAACATTCTATTAGCACCTTGCCATTAATAATAGTACTTTTGGTGGATTAGATCAGCAATTAACTGACAGTTCTCCTCGCCTGAGAGGGCCCCATTTTTTAGCATATCAGCTGCCGTATCTCAGTGGTAGAGCTCTGGGTGATTATTCAACGGGCCCAGGTTCAAATTCCGGTTTCGGGACGAGAAGATCGTTCGGCTACGCCCTTGATTCGGAAGACACGTTAAATCGTTGGTCCACCTGCATAGAAAACAAAAAAGTGCTGGCCTCTCAGGCGAGAAGAACTGTCGGTTTATTGCTGATCTCCCTCCACCAAAATCCATACGATTATTATTAGTATGAGGACCTTACTAACAAATGACCTCAGCTAATTTACTTTTATTGAAATGTTTTACATAATTATGATTTCCATTATTTAAGCAGAAATGTGGATCATCGCAATGAAAACATTTATTAATTAAATAAAATATACTTCAATTTCGACGGATTACTTAAATGTCAAGCAAGAATGTAAACTACTTATCATGCTACAATGTTGGCATGTATTTCAATGACTTATGAATCCACGTGGGAAATAATTTATAATCGAATTGTTCGTTACGGTACCAAGTGTAACACTTTAAACTAGAACTCTCTATATATCAAACTAACTATTAAATGTAAGTGAGCATTAAGAGAAAAGTGGTAACAAAAATCTTCATTAATTTTAACTACTAATGAAGAGGATATAAGATTATGAAGTTTGGAATAACATTTTATTTTCCAATAGAGTTTATTATTTATGTTAGATGAAAAGCCAAAATGACAAATATTAAGAAACATTTTAGATTTAATTATATATAATAAATGCCGTCTAAAAGGTTAAAGGAATGAAGTCATTAAACTGTTGAAGTTTGATGATAAAGAGCTCTTAAGGACCCTGAAAAGAAAGTAAAGATTTTCATTGAATGATACTTATTACAAACTTAAACCAAATGGCCTTGTTTAAAATAACGAAGTCCTTTCTTTTAAACGTAATTTTTCCTGTAAGACTTTCAATTCTAAAAAATTAACATGGACTCCTCCTTACTCATTTAATGTATTTACAATATAACAATTTAAAAGAAACTTTTCTTTAGGCAATTCGTAGATGTATGAAAACATTTATATTTGGAACCGTTAAATATTTAAAATATTTGATTGGTTAATTATTATGTTTTTTTTCAGAAACCTTGTTCAGATTATAAATATTTTAAAAATAGTGACAATAATGTAGTCCAACTGTTGGTTTGTGGAGAGGGGCTATCCTGGGTAGTATCCAAATTATGTCGGGGCGTGTATTTAATTTCTTTTTATTATTATATTTTTCTTTGGTGGGGAGGGTTGAGCTTTTTATTTAACAAACAAACGTGAGCTAAATATAAGTTTAAATATGAACAGTAGATTATTTTAACAACTTGCTAGGTATTTGTGTTTAATAAGAAAAGAAATGAATCACACAGTTATGTTGCTTCACACAGTTATGCAGTTCTGTGTTGAGATACTCGATGTAGAGTTTGAATAATATAATGTTATTTAATATGATCATAGTGACGAAAGGGACGCTGTATTCCTCTACTAAGCTAGTCAATTTTCGAACCATGGTTCCGAAATCAGAGTTCTATTAGTGAAATTTCACATTTAGTCAGTAAATAATGTATTAAGAAATTTTATTTTTATTACGATGATAAAAAAATAACATGTTATTAAATTTTAAATTTATTTAAATCTTTCAATTGATTAAAACGAAACATTTACGATTAATACTTAATTTCAAGCATTAATTACATTAATAAAACTAACTTTCAATCTCGTATAGAATTAACCATTACATTGTTCACTTTTATTTCACAGAATTAAGTTTTGAATCATTAGAGTTAGTCTCGGTTGTCGTAAATTTTAGTATAGTAAAACATATCCTTAAATGAAGTAAATATTCAACAGAAATAAGATCAACTTCTGACATTAACACTTTAGACCTTAAATGAGGATTAGGTTAGTACGATTAATACAATAAATATCATGCGAGGATATAAACAATGTAAACCACGAATCCCAAGAGACGGTGAACAATGCAGCTAATGTAATCATGCCATAACGTTGTTGAATATTTCAATGACTAACTGATCCACGAGGGAAATAATTTATCTCCATTTAAATAATTTAAAAAATCAATATACTTCGGTATTAGAAGTCATGTCCATCACGAGCTTAGGTATATTGTAGTAGAGCGCTCATAATACTAGATATTTACGATATTGTATAAAACGTAATTTAAGTTTTTTACTAAAACACCAACAAACTACTGTACTAATGAGTAAAATAAATAGAGATATAATTACAGATTTAAAAAATAGTATATTGAGGACTCAAATTCATTATTAATTAGGACGATGTGTAAAAAATTGTTGGGTTGTATGTAACATTACAAAATTTTATAGTATTTATCTAGGTTACTATTTACCTCAGTTGTCCTAATCTGTCAATGTTATATTTGCAATGTGTAAATATTCTACAGAGATGATCAAAATGTGGGCGCCCGCATCAACAGAGTGGTTGGTTTATAGATGAATATTACATGGAATAAATAAAACCAGAAACTGCAGGAGAGGAATACTAGTATGTATCATACAAACTAGAATAAATTTTCAGCATACATTGCGGAATGCCCGTGATAGAGAGTTCTTAAATGCACATTGGTATGCGTACCTTTATATCATAGTAGTATGTATTAGTCGCATAATAATGACAGAAAGTGACTGATTATCAACAGTCATCAAAACCGAACCAGGACCGCTTGTCTTTTGAGGAAAGAGCTCTGTCACCGAGTTGCCGGGTCCGGACGGTAAATTTAGAATTAAGGAATTTTCCATCTTCATTAAGATGCAAAAACGCAATATCTAAATACTTTCTTTAGTGTTTAATTTGAACTCAGTTCTTTCTGTGACTTGTTAAAGTATTATTGATCATCTTAATAACATTCTATTAGCACCTTGCCATTAATAATAGTACTTTTGGTGGATTAGATCAGCAATTAACTGACAGTTCTCCTCGCCTGAGAGGGCCCCATTTTTTAGCATATCAGCTGCCGTATCTCAGTGGTAGAGCTCTGGGTGATTATTCAACGGGCCCAGGTTCAAATTCCGGTTTCGGGACGAGAAGATCGTTCGGCTACGCCCTTGATTCGGAAGACACGTTAAATCGTTGGTCCACCTGCATAGAAAACAAAAAAGTGCTGGCCTCTCAGGCGAGAAGAACTGTCGGTTTATTGCTGATCTCCCTCCACCAAAATCCATACGATTATTATTAGTATGAGGACCTTACTAACAAATGACCTCAGCTAACATTTTAACAACTTGCTAGGTATTTGTGTTTAATAAGAAAAGAAATGAATCACACAGTTATGTTGCTTCACACAGTTATGCAGTTTCTGTGTTGAGATACTCGATGTAGAGTTTGAATAATATAATGTTATTTAATATGATCATAGTGACGAAAGGGACGCTGTATTCCTCTACTAAGCTAGTCAATTTTCGAACCATGGTTCCGAAATCAGAGTTCTATTAGTGAAATTTCACATTTAGTCAGTAAATAATGTATTAAGAAATTTTATTTTTATTACGATGATAAAAAAATAACATGTTATTAAATTTTAAATCTATTTAAATCTTTCAATTGATTAAAACGAAACATTTACGATTAATACTTAATTTCAAGCATTAATTACATTAATAAAACTAACTTTCAATCTCGTATAGAATTAACCATTACATTGTTCACTTTTATTTCACAGAATTAAGTTTTGAATCATTAGAGTTAGTCTCGGTTGTCGTAAATTTTAGTATAGTAAAACATATCCTTAAATGAAGTAAATATTCAACAGAAATAAGATCAACTTCTGACATTAACACTTTAGACCTTAAATGAGGATTAGGTTAGTACGATTAATACAATAAATATCATGCGAGGATATAAACAATGTAAACCACGAATCCCAAGAGACGGTGAACAATGCAGCTAATGTAATCATGCCATAACGTTGTTGAATATTTCAGTGACTAACTGATCCACGAGGGAAATAATTTATCTCCTGATGATTCGTTATGGTTTTAAAACTAATCGATTACAAACATAAATTAAACTTCTAATTTTACTGTTATATTAAATGTATAGGGTTATCTGTTTTCTAAAGGAAACATGATCTATTCCAAAAGTTCTCCCTAACAACCCAAACATCTGTTATTACATTTGATGTTTTTGCATGTACCTCATCACAATGGATTCTAGTTAAAGATTTTTAGTATATAAACGACTTATCAAGTTTGAAGAAAAAAGTACTAACATAAAATATTCTTAATTAAGTACTAAGTGACAGAGACTAAGCAGCTGAGTGTTCATAGAGCTCGTCTTTGAATTTAAAGGTTGCCAGTTAGATCTTGAGAAAAGTTAGAATTTTTTGTAATGTCGAAAATGGACTCAGCTTGTAAAGTAATAAAATTTAGATAATTTATTAAACAAAATTTAAATAAAATTAATTCTTTCCAAATTCAAACATCTGTAGAAGTATGAAACAACAGGAAGTGATTGTTAAGCACTTCCTGTTGACTCAACAAGAGGTCAGACAGTTCAATAAACGGCAATTCTGCAACCATGCAGAGTTGCCAGAACAATTGCTGATCCCCACCTCAGCCTATCACAAACTATAGCAGAGCCAAAGTTTACAAAATTTTGAATATGTTTGGCCAGTAGGCGGGGCTAAAAAATTTTAGGGGGGAACTAACAAAAAAAAAAAAAAAAAAAAAAAAAAAAAAAAAAAAAAAAAAAAAAGTTAGGAAAGAAAAGAGACAGACAGTGTGGGAAAGGACACAGAAGAATTAGGCTGGATGGGACTGGGTCTAGCAGGCCCTAAATAGCCAGCCCAGTCAATCATGACCACCACCCCTGACACCCAACCACACCGACATCGGGACCAAGGACCAAGACCGAGACCAGGACCAAGGACCAAGACCGGGACCAGGACCAAGGGCAGGACCAAAGACCGAGACCGAGACCAGGACCACGGGCAGGACCAAGGACCAAGACCGGGACCAATACCAAGGACAGGACCAAGGACCGAGACCGAGACCAGGACCGAAACCAGGATCAAGGGCAAGGACCAAGGACCGAGACCGACACCAAGGACCCGCCGTCGCAGCCACCTTCAGCCACTCCGGGCGATTTGGTCTCCCGACAACGGTATGTCACAACCATCTTCAAGTTAGGGGCGATGAGGCCAAAGATCAGGAGGATTTAGATCAAAATAATTCCAAGTACAAATTAAAATTCAAAAGAAAGAACAAGAGAAATAAATTTGATAGTAAATTTTCAAGAAATAAATTAATGATAAAACAACAAAATTAATGATAATAGTAAAATTAAATATACCTCGTGTTGAAACTGATTTGAGTTGATAAATAAGTTTAACATAGTCCACATGGACTCATTGTAAATAACCTTGTAAATAATTGTTAATCTTGTAAACTAATTAATTTTGTCGTATATATTCTCATAACATTTATTTTTACATTGTCATTTTGCATATTATATTTATTCGTTTATTATATTTAATACATGTAAGTGATTTGAAGGAGAGTGATTCACCAAGAACTTGCCCTAGTGACAAGAAGTGATTAAGTGAATTTACTTACTGAATCCCAAAATATACTTGTTTTAATTGTGAAGAAGAAAGGAGTTGAGGCCAGAGGCCACATCTGCATTAATAATATAATATATAAAATATAAAGTACCTCTTATGTCAAAGTAAGAACACGGTTGTATACCATGTACAAAATAGTTGAGAATATTAGGGACCGGAGGCCTCCATTTTAGAATGCTTAGTAGATATAGCTAGCAATAAATCATTATTTGTTCACAAATACTGTGCCTGCTCAATTTGATCCCTACCTTTCACTAGCCTAAGCGAGTAGGAAAATCTAATATATATTCAAGAGTAGAGAAACCGAGATAGTCTTACAAGCTGCATTATGTTTGAGTTATTAATGGATGATCGTGATAAATGCATCAGCTTATCTTTGTTGGTAACAAAGTGAAACCTCACCCGATTCATCCATTGATATAAATAAGAACAACTGGGTCGCTGACTGAGGTGGCGGAATAGCGCTAGGAGCGAGCCGGCTCCCCCCCCCCCCACCACCACTTTTAAGGTGTTATCGCCGCCGCCGCCAGCGCCGGTCAGCTGACATCGTTATTGTTGGAGCTTCAACTGCATTCTTGTTCGTTTACGATCTTTTTAGGTAAAAGTACCAGGGGGACCGAGCTTAAGCTCGGTAAAATTATTCCTTTTGTTCTCTCGCCCTCTTAATTTTTAAGACGAGCTCGTTCGCTTCGCTTACCCGTCAGTCCGAGGGGTGCTGCACTTTGGTATAATTTTCCTTTAAAGATATAACACATTGGTTTTATCTACAGTTATCAGCTGATTTTTGTTCAATTTAAAAACCTCCATAAGGATAACATGGGAACTTTGAAGGGCTCTAGCGCGAAAACCGAAAATCGATACCTGGTGGCCAAAACCCCCATAATCAACCAAAAATAATAAAAAATCCTTGCAGCGAAAAAAAGTTTGCCCGTAAAACGATGTTTGTTTTAGAGTATAAGATTGTTCGTTTTAATTAGGATGGAAGATGGTACAGTGGTGTGCAGCTTATGGCTGTATTTATTTTCAAAAGGCTGCAAGTAATCAATCCATAAGTAAGAAAATCGAAATACAGCATTATGAAAGGTTAGAGAATTTAAGTTCTTTACTGCAATAACCTTAAAAACTAAAAGTGAATTATGATTCACATATAATTCTGTTAATAATTTGTTAATAAAGAGACAGGTTAGGCTTATAAATCAAGTTTGAATTGCAGGTCCATTTGTCAACCAAACAAATTCCGTCTTAGGCTCATAAATTTATCTTGTTAAATTTTTAACATTATCCAATTTGGTTACCGGTTAATCACCTGAACAAGCTGAATTTTTACTTGCGTATTCAATGTAAGTTTTCAATTTGTTCCTACTTTAATACTAGCTAAATAAAATCTTGGAATAAATAGTGATCGAATGTTCCAGATTTCCGAAAAATCCCAACTTAAGAAAGAAGCAGATGGGCACAGTCCACAAAAAGAAAAGATTTCTCACCAAGCAACCCAACTGTTATGTGCAGTCTACATTTCCTTGAAAGTGACGTTGAAGTAGGGGGTATACATTCCCCCCCACAATCATGGCTGCCATTCGAGCCTTACTGATTCGAGCAGAGGTTAGTACCTAAAACATTAGTAGAGTAAATCTAGCGAAAAAAAGGCCTTAACCTTAGACAAATTCCAACAAGCAATTTTCTTACTGTTTTTGAATCTTTAAAAGCTTATTGTTAAGGAAAAAAAAGTTTACCAAAATCGGCCAACCGGAAGTTGGATTTTTTAAGATGGCTACTTTTATTTTACTGATTTTTTTTACTTCTTCCACAGTTTGGTATTTTCTTTGTAATTCGGTAACCAATGTATATTGCGCTTTCATTTTGGTGTCATTTTGTTCAGGGCAAATTAAGGAACTGTTTTAAGTTATATTTTATTTAAAATGAAGAAGAAGTACCACTCAAATTTGCTTGAAAACTTAAAAAAAATATTTTTTTTCTTGTGGACACTCAATTGTTTTATGTTTGAATTACATAATTTTAAAATATGGTTACATTTTATTATTTAAATGAAAGAGCATCCATTTACAAACATTTTGATTCATAAATCATAATTATATCTTTGTTAGATTCCGAGATATGATCGTTTAAGTATTTAATGCAAGTTTCCATTTTTAAACAATTTATGCCTCATGAGCACTGCTTTAAAATAATATATAAGTTATGAGAATATAAGAATTTATTGGTAGCTGAATATTAGTTACAAGGATTTTTTTCATCACAATTTGCTATTATTACTTAAACAGATGAGTAAAGGTTGTAGATCATGTAGATTTTAAGTAATTTTTCAATGAAGTCTAACTAAGAGTTTTACCATTGGAAATCGTGTGAGATTTCCACTGAAATTCAAATGTATTTAATTTGTATTATTGTTGATCAGCTGATGTTTGTTTATAAATAAATAAATAAAAATTGTACACACCCCGACTCAATATCGATGCGTGGCATTGAATACTGTTCCAAACTATTAGCATCAGACATGGTGTAAACTTTACTTCATCTTACTGGAAGAACATTATGTAAGTAAGTTTATTATTTTTTAAGATACTGTTACTATTTGATAAGTATTAAGTTTTGAAAATTACTTGTTCTTTAGATGTAACCTTTCTATCCAACTGTAGAATCTGCTCACTTGTCAAACAAACTATTAGGACAGCGAAAAAATTAAAGACACTTCAATGAAAATTAAAATGTCTTTCAATATATATTCTATATATTTATATCGAGCGCCATACTAAAGTTATATAAATGAGCTAGTCACGACTGTGGCACTTTTCACTTGTGGTTCCCATACTGAAAGAATAAAGATTTATTCCAAAATTACAAACTCTTCATAATTATGTTTTTGGATTTCAAGGACTATTTTAATTTAAATATGAGTTTGACCTCTTTTTAGTTTTTCTTTTGATGTTTTATTCTTGGGTTTGTTTTTATAATGTTAATGTTTTTCGTCGATTTATGAGCAAATTGAGCAAATGTATTCATCACTTGCAGAAGGAAAATCATCTGTTGATGTCATTTATGAATCAAATGCAGCAACTGAGCTAAGGGAAGAGATTCTGAAAAAGAAAACTGAAGTAGCAGCTCAATCTAAAACTAGTAAATTATGGCTGGCTTATCAAGAAATGCTAGGAATTGCTCGCGCTCTTTTGAAAGCAGACCGGATAGGTTGTTGGGAAAGTCACTTGAAAGCTATCTACCATGCTTTGCCTATATTTGCAGCTGCCGGACATTATAATTATTTGCGATCCGCATATCTTTACCTTCAAGATATGAGTGAGCTAGAAAATAACCATTCTGAGGTCTACGAGTTTTTTTAAAAATGGGTTGCACGTCATTAGACGTACCGACAAGTATTGGGCTGGTCTAGGGTGCGATCTTGTAATCGAACAAACCCTCATGAGATCACTGAAAACTTCAGGTGGTTTAACCCATGGGAGTAAAATGACAGATCATCAGCGAGCCTTGTGGACTATGTCAGCCCCTATAATGTCTGACTACAACTCTGCCATGCAGGAGTTTAATGGAATCGATTATTCTACAAGAGAACAACATAAAGAGTCAAGTGTGACCAGAATTGAGAGGGATACACAAGACTTTACAACAATGTATGAAAGGGTTTCTTCATGTGAACCCTTCTCTAACGATACATCCTTAAGAAACATTGTTAATGGTTTTGTAGCGAAAGACGATGTAAATGTTTATGACTACAAATCTTTGGGAGAGAAAGTAGTGATTAGGATGATTGGACAAGATGTTTTCACTTTTTCTTTCAGAAAGACAGACAAAATAAAAACTTTTAATAGTTCCTCAGCAGTAAAAGTTTCACAAGAAAATAGTATTGACTCATGCTTACTTTTTCAACGTTTCCTCGTGGTCTCCCAGACAGGACAGTTAGATCTAGAAGAGGTCATGCAATATGAACTAAGTTCTTATCCTCCATCACTGTTTGAGGATGTCTGTGTCATGAGAAAAGCTGATAAATCGCAGTTAGCTCATGCTATACATGAACATTGGAATAACAAATCCAATCTGACAGGCAACTCTGCACAATTATCTGAACAAGATAACGTCCCATATACAGAAAAGTATGTGATTGATGGGGGCTATTTAATAAGAAAGCTGAAGTGGACAAAGGGTGAAACTTATAAAAAAATAGCACACTCATACGCAGAATATACAATTAAACATTTTGGACAGGCAACTGTTGTCTTTGACGGGTATACTTTGGGCCCTTCAACAAAGGATGTTGAGCATTTAAGAAGGCAGAGAAAAATGAACCACCCTATCGTGCATTTCAATGGGGACACAAAATTTGATGGAAAACAAGAGGAATTTCTTGCGTTGGGTGAAAACAAACAACGCCTGATAAAAATTATCACAGAGGAATTATCTACGGTAGGATGTGATGTTTTGCAAGCAGGAGGAGACGCTGATGTGGATATTGTTAAGGTTGCTGTCAACAGTGCAAGAGAACATCCGACCACACTGATTGGAAATGACACAGATCTTTTAGTCATATTACTGTACTATGCTGATACAAGTGGAAAGCCACTATTTTTTAGACCAGAGAACAAATCAAAAGAACAGTCTAAACAATATAATATAAATCAACTAAAGGTTGCATTGGGTCCTGAGATCTGTAAACAATTGCTATTTCTACATGCATTCACAGGATGTGATACCACGTCAAGAATCTATGGAATTGGCAAAAAATCTGTTTTGCAACTTCTTTTAAATGACAACGATAAATTTTCAACATGTGCAAATGTGTTTACTACTCCAAACATAGACCAAACAGAAATAATAAAATTTGGTAGCCAAGCAATGGTTATAGTACATGGATGTAATCAGAGCAGTAACTCCTTAGCAACTTTGCGGAGTCAAGTACTAACTAAGAAAGTGGTGGCAGCAAAATGCTTTGTGCGTCCTGAGAGTCTCCCCCCAACTGAGTCATCAAATAAATTTCATAGTTTAAGAGTATATTTCCAAATAATGAAATGGATGGGTCTATCAAAAGAAATGAATGCCTTAGACTGGGGTTGGAATCTTAGAGGTAATATGATGATACCTATAATGTCGGATATCAATGTTGCACCAGACTCTTTACTTAAGTTTATACATTGCACTTGCAAAAGTGGTTGTAATACTAACCGATGTGGCTGTAGGAGAAGCGGACTTCAGTGTAGTTCTCTGTGTGGGTCTTGTAACCTTAGCTGTGAGAATGTAGATCGTGTAGATCCTGAAGATATTGATGAGGACTATATATAGGATGGCTATATTAGGAAAGCACCATTTTATGCCATCGTTGTTCGTACTTTGATTTTCACATTTTAAACCAAAGTATTTAGTGGTTTGGACCTGTTTTTAGTTTAGAACTGTTTGTTTCAGGTTTTCCCTGTCTTAGGCCTACTTTGTTTTATTTTAACCAAAACTTTAATTTTATTCTTTTAAAATTTCATTTTCTTTACAAAAACTGTTTAATATGTTAAATGGTTTGTTTTTATATATAACATGTCTTAATTGTTTGCTAGTAATTCACAGAAACAGTTTTGATTAATTTCAATAATATTCACTATGTTTTTGACAATTTGACTAATTTAAGCTTTTCATATATGTACTTTAGGTATTGTGTATGGCCATCACGTAAAAAGAATCGATAGGAGTGGTAAACATTTTTTTATTACAACTACTGTATGTAATTACTTTGTCTACCCTAATATAACTGTTTATTGATCTGAGTAATCCCATATTCTTTGAATAGATTTTGTCTATTATGGGTCCCAAGTTTCATAGTTAGTAAAGTGATAAAATTATACATATTTTAAAACGTATGATAGGTTTGTAAAGTTTTATTTCCTTACTATTGAATTTTAAAAATAAATATTTTAGTCATAAGAAAATTTTGGACATTTTAAAAACCACATGAGCTATGGTGTAATTAAACAAACTAATGTTTTTTAGTCAATATTATGTCACAATGTTACTAATCGTGTCAAAATTACAATGGATTTAAAATTTCAAACGTGTTTCTTTGCATTCGTAATAAATTGATCATGAATGTGTTTTATAAATTTCTTTTAATATATAGTTTTTATTTAAACCTATGATATATGATTTTTTGGAAAATTTTATTCCATTACTTTACCAAACATAAGCAATGACAATAGAGGATAAAGTTTTTATAATTTAATTTTGAAATGTTGTTTACTTTAGAAAGATAAATTATACAAACCTAATTTTGGTATATAAAAAGATGGTCTATCGTTATAAGCAATACGATATTCGTATGCATTAGGTTAAAGTAATAAATTCCTAAAAATCAGGTGTACAATTAGCATCCTACCTAATTTACCTAATGTAACTAATTTATTTTGTAATAACAAAATAACGAAAAATTACTATAAAAATAACGTTTTAATTAAAACTTTATATCTTTTATAAAAAAAACAGTTATTTTATAGTCAAATTCATGAATTTTTCGTGATGGAAAATGTCATTCTACCAATTAAATACGTCATTGATAAATATCGCTCAAGCGCTCACAGATATTTGCCCAAATTTTTAATTCGATTCCCAAAACCAAAGTTTCTACTTTAGACTCTTCACCGGAAAACGGTACCACCGGTAATGTTGACAATATCCATTTTCGTACTCTCCAAGGATTGCAGAACAACATTTATTTGTAAGATAATTCTTACCACTCTTTCATGCATGCTTAACCCAATTAAACAACTGCAATTAGAGGTTTTGAGATAAAAAAGCGTTTTGTAGCTTTATATTAAAATGTGATTTTCTTTGGAAAGGTACATGATAGAAACATAATTTTGGTCTCTAATTACTCGTGAAAAGACGTTCTATATAAAATATTAATAAAAAATGATAAATATTTATAAAGGAATAAAATATGACAAAAAAACTAAGAAAATTACAAATTTTAAGAATATTTTTCTACTTTAGCTGTATGTAAAAACCAACATATCGCAATATTTACATTATATTATGGTTTTTATTTGTTTATCGGTTAATTACGAACAAAATGACACTAAATGCAAAGTTATATATAACTTGGTTTAGTAGCTACATTAAGATTTGTAAGATAATGTATAATTTTAGTGATTTATGGCCGCCATCTTGAAAAAAACCAACTTCCGGTTGGCCAATTTTGGTAAACTTTTTTTTCCTTTATCAAGACACTAGGTACATTAAGAAAAAACCATAAAATCGCTTGTTGGAATTTGTTTAGGGTCAAACCTTATATTTACCCTACTACATTGTCTATGCTAAAATACTTACTTGATATTACTGTCCTTTAAATTGTAAAATATTTTACTTTAATATTTAATTTATTATTTGCAAATTTATTTGATTAAAATCAGTAACTACGTTGAGAGCACTTTATAGATAGTAATAAATAAGAAGGTATTAATGCCGTAGAATTTTAATTCAAAGTTGTATGGTGTAAACCCAAAATGAAATCATCTATTTTTACAGATTCTAAGGAAAACATTAAATGAAAAGAATAAAAAGAATAAAAATAAATATAAAAAACGGAAGTAACTGAATGACCTGCCAAATCAGTGGAATTAACAAATTAATGAGTATGAACCAATTGAACCGAACAATAAAAACCGAATCGAAAATAAAACACAATCATCTAAGGAGCTAAGGAGTTGCAGATGCCTTAAATGTTTCAGTTATAAAGATACTCGATTTTCAGTTTGTGAAGCAACAGTAAAATTTTAAGAATTGTTGAGAGACTTTTTTATATTTTAAATTCTAGAGGTCCGTGTGGAAAAAATTGAAATAGAAAATAGAAAAATAGAATAGTGTTTTTCAATAGAAGTTTATAGAAATGCCAAAGAATTTTCTTGTTAAGCTTAAAATAAATGGGGTGTTTGTTCTAAAACTTCCCAGGAAAACATTGGCGCTGGGGTTTGTCTTAGGCATTAAAACTTCTATTGCCCTAACTACCAAATTGATTGACAAAGTACTTTATAACATAGAAACTGTCCCAAGTCCATTTGGAACTGTTTTTTATGGCATAAGAGGGATGGGAGGACGCAATTACAACCCTAATGTCTTACAGTTAATTGGGCTTTGAGAAAGCTGACGTTCAAAAATAGCGTTCGAAGCAGGGATGCTCAAACTTTATTGAATTTGGTCCACATGTGCAGCCTTCAGTTTTAAGTTCGACGATTACGAAAAACAAAAGAAGACAATGACAATGATGGTGTAGTCGTATCCAGGATTATTAATGATAGCTTAAACGGTGTCTCAATAACAGCAAAACATTTTATATCATATAGCATGATTTGTAGCCAGTAACCTTACAACTAAGTTTAGGTGTAAAACTTATTGAAACTACGGATTAAGATTACACATTCTCAGTATTTGTCATTTGTTTAACGTGTAACATAGAAAAATTATAATAGCAAATTGACGATCGTTTAAAAATTGTTTGTTCTTTCATAAACTGTTAAAAAGTTTCATGAATATTTAAGTAGTGCTAATTTAAGTAACTGAATTACCTGCCAAATGAGTGGAATGAACAATTAATTGGAATGAGCCAATTGAACCTAACGATAAAAACTGAATCGAAAATAAAACTTAAGCATTTTCCGTAAAGTACTTTTAGACCTAAAGGCCTCAATATCAAGGTGATCCAAAGATTTAAATAAATGGGTGAATTCTTTTAAGCCTAAAAATGTGTGGATTTACTCTTGTTCAATATTGCAGTATATTAATAAAGTATATTCATTTTAACTCAATGAAATAGCCAAACTATTCAATAACCATTAAAAAAAATTAATATTTTCCAATGAAAATAAGAAAATTAAAAGAACAACGCCTGTTTAACATGAACACGTTTTAATAATGATCATCGAGACGATTCTTAAAATTTAATTTCTACCAAGCCTATGATTCATCAATATCTTTAAAAACGAACTTATTATTTATAATAAATCCAATTTCATTGTATAATGTTTCACGCGAAAAACTTAATCCCTGTCTCCTCAATTTTAACAACTTTACAACATATTTACGTGTATTTATAAAACTATGTATTATTGTTTTTAAAGAATATTACTAAAACGGACTTGTAACCAGAGAATATCTGCATTTTTATCATGTTCCGGTAAAACATTGAATTAGGCTTCCAGTTTGTAATTTTGTTTATTACATATTCGTATTAAATTATATATTTATACTTTTATGTTTCACCACGGACAAAAATAGTACAATGGAGCAAAATCGAAATACTTCAACAGAAAGTTAAGTGTCGAGAAAAAAATAACAAACAAAGCAGTCGAGTTAGAGAATGATTTAAAAGGTTTTCTCATTAGACTCATAACACTTAATTAAAAAATTAATAGATCGAGTAAAAATAAAAAGAGGTAGACTGTAAAATGAAACAGTTTGCGATTACCTCGTATTTTTACCTACCAAAATCTTTTAATATCTAAGGAACTGTAGATTTTCTCTTCCTAATTCTCCAACAATAAGGAAGTGGCTATTCAAGTTTGATTGTTGCGAGGTTTTGTTGGAAGAGGTGTTAGATTATTTAAATTAATTGTTTCAAGCAACCATAGTCTAGTAAATGAAAATTTAGTTTTTGACAGTATGAGCAATAGGAAACAAATTATATTTTATCATAATGTAGGGAAAAACCATGGCTATGTAGGTTTAGGAAATGCAAATATCGCAAACAAGGAAGAGTTAGATAGAGGAACTTATGTTTCAAGTTGTCCCCCTAAAGGCATCATTGAAAAATTTGTTGCTGCCCATTCGTTATTAACTCAATAGATTGCAGCGTTTTATCGCAATTCATCAAAAGTGCTATTTTCAAGCCTAATGAAGTAGGAGTTACTGTAGATAATGCAACCTGTGTTGACTCTTTTAATTACATTAGTGCTCTTATAAAGCTTGCTTGTGATCTTCCAGAGAAACTCAGGTTTACTTTACCCGGTTTATCTTAAAAGATTTATGTAATGCATAGATGTTTGCATATGCTAAAGCTTTTTAGGAATGTCTTAGAAGAGGTAAGATTCAATATTTGATGGAATAGTTCGTTTTAAATATTTGTCATTTCTAAATGATGTAAATATGCAAGAATGATACACATTTTTAATGCAAGCATTCTTAAACAGAAAAATTAGTGAAAAGGCTGTAGCACAACATTGAGCTTAGGAGTTGCAGATGCCTTACATTTTTCAGTTATAAAGATACTCGATTTTCAGTTTGTGAAGCAACAGTGAAATTTTTAGAACTGTTGCGAGACTTTTAGATATTTTAAATTCCAGAGATCCGTGTGAAAAAAAACCCGAAGAACCGATGATGTCTTCAAATAAATTTTTTCAATAGAAGTTTATAGAAACGCAAAAGACTTTTCTTGTTAAGCTAAAAATAAATTGTGTTTGTTCTAAAACTTCCCAGGAAAACATTTGTGCTGGGGTTTGTCGTAGGCATCAAAACTGCTATTGCCCTAACTACCAAATTGATTGACAAATCACTTTGTGACAGAAATTGTCCCAAGGCCATTTTTAACTGTTTTTAGCGAATTTCCCATAGGGAATAAGCTATTACCGTAGGTCTCATGGTAAGACCTAAGTCCGGGACCATGTTACTTTTTCGTTTTGTGGTGCCCAGAGACCAAAAATAATAGTCATTAATATATATATATATATATATATATATATATATATATATATATATATTTGTACCTAGACACGATAACTCTCGTAAAAACGGTCCGATCGACACCAAATTTGGCAGAGATGTGTAATCCTCATTTATTCGGATGAGTTCGTAAACCAGACATATCGACCTACCGGAATGGGTAGTTTTGGGTGGTTTTGTACCAAAAAAATGGGTTTTTTGCACTTTTCATATGTAATTTCTTTAAATTTTTATTTTCACCATTGGATTTAGCTAAAAAAACATACAATTTAGTATTTGAAGCTTTGCTCTATCTCCATTGGTTACCGAGATATTAAAAAGTCTAAAGACAGTACATTGTATTTTTGGGCTCCAATGTTAATCTTATGGAGAATAACGATAAGTTAATATTCCACTAACCAATATTTTTGAATCAAACTTGGTATTTAGCTTCATTTGGTTAAAATTCATCCATTATGGTAAAAAATCTTGGTTTTGTGCTTATCATGGCAGCAAACCTGCATACTCTTTTCCCATGTTATTCATATGGAAAGTAGGCAAACTCGTTTATTTATGCACAGATGCTTATTAAGATTATGCACAGATGCTTTTTAAGATTATGCACAGATGCAAAAATTAATACACAGGTACCAATATGTTTTAAATTTAGATTCTTTAGGCCGTTCGTTAGCAAGGACATCATCTCTGTAACATTATCAGACGACTCACCAAAAAAAGATGGGTAGGTTTATAATAGATACAATACATATAGTGTGCGTAACTTTTGATAATCATTTGGTAGTATCCTAATTTTGGTGTGGTCCGCCATCTAAGAAAATGGCGGAAAAATTAATTACCTAGAGTGTAAGTGTTTACTAAAATGATATTTTCGTAAAGCTCATACCACTTAAAGCTTAAAACCATTGGTCAATTTCATTAAAATACCTGAAACGATTTCTTTTAATTTTAACTACCTGCAATTCCCAACTATTATTATGTTATAATTTCATTAGGCCCCATTACTTACCGTATATGATATTATATACACCTGCATCTAATGACGCAATGATCAAAATATCAAATACTCTTTCAACTGAATAGTATGCAATCTGTAAAAACGCTATTTAATTTTGTTAAACTAATTTTACTAAGTGTTTTTCAACATTTTATAAAATACTGGCAAATGTTTTAAGAATAACCATGTCTTTGTTTCCCTTTTAAGCTTAGTTGTTCCATTTTTACTGGAAGGTTCAGGTGATCTATTAAGATATAAGATATTGATCTATATTAAAAAACTAACATCAATATTAGTTTTATAATCTGAAATGCCTGACTATCTATTTATAGTTTGATTGGTACTTAATTTTCTTTATTTAAACTTTCTTGTATTGAGTTCTTGATACACAATACACAAAGTATTAATTAATTGAACTACATATTTACATTAAAATACTCTTTTCACTGAATATCATGGAATCTATAAAATAATATTTATTTGGATTAAATTAATTGTATATAGTTGTCTTGTCATATATCAAATGCCCCTGTGGCAGCAAATCTGTGTACTCAGCGAATTTCCAAAGGAATTTGAGATTTTGTATTTTACCCATAAACACCATAGAAATGCGTATGTAGGTTTGTAGGTTGTTGTATGGGATGTTGTTATCAAATGTTAGTTGTTAGGAAGTATAATGGTTAGTTAAGGTAAATATCTAACTGTATTAATATTCGGCACTTTTAATTATTCCCATAAACCCCATGGGGGTGAGTATGTAGGTTTGCCGAAATATGGGCGTTGTAAGCAAATATCAGTTAAATCCTACCTAGTGAATGTACATAACAAATTTTATCAAGTTATGCCAATAAATAAGCAAGATACAGGGTTTAATTGATTTCCCATAAGATTAACATGGGAAACCTATTTTTGGCTCTTCCAAATGGTTTCAGTTAAAATTGTTGAATATTGAAATTGGAGGTCCAAAAATGGAAAAAACCCATTTTTACCCCTTTGAAAGCCGTGAACATTTCAGACTTTAAGGCACCGTATCAGCGTTATTATTATTTCAAAAAAGAATATTATACATGCAATCGATGCACAATTTTAAGAGCTACAATTCTTGTAAGGACTAAAAATATCATAACTGTGATATTAACACCGCAAATTCCAAAAAACCAAAATAACTTCCAAAAATTTTGACGAAATATTAAATTTAAGTGCTCATATTGAACCTTAAAACATGATTTATACCAATAAATATGGTATTTCCTTGTACGGTATTTAAATGTAAACAATATAAACGTTTTTGGGTGAATCTAGGTGGTGTGGGCTTTATGAAAATCCCATTTTAGTAAACACTTACACTGTAATCAACTACTTCCACCATTTTCCAAACTGGCGGATGTTCCTGTAGTGGGAAAAGTTGGGAATTTTTACCAAATGATCAGGGACACATACCAAACTCATTCCACTAGGTCTCGTTACCCGGCCAATTTTGTCTAGGTCAAGGCCATATTTTGGCTAAATAATGTCCCGGACTATAAAGTCTTACAATTAATTGAGCTTTGAGAATGCTGACGTTCAAAAACAGCGTTCGCAGCAGCGATGGCTCAAACTTCATTGAATTTGGTCCACATGTGCAGCCTTCAGTTTTAAGTTCGACGATTACGAAAAACACAAGAAGACAATGACAATGATGGTGTAGTCGTATCCAGGATTATTAATGATAGCTTAAACGGTGTCTCAATAACAGCAAAACATTTTATATCATATAGCATGGTTTGTAGCCAGTAGCCTAACAACTAAATTTAGGTGTTAAACTTATTGAAAGTAAAGATTAAGACTACACATATTCAGTATTTGTCATTTTTTAAGTTATAACATAGGAAAATTATAATAGCAAATTGACGATCGTTTACAAATTGTTTGTTCTTTCATAAATATTTAAGAAGTTGCATGAATATTTAAGTAATGCTGAAAGACGTAAATTATGGTATTGATTACTTATATGGTTTTGAATTCCGTGGTCTTATTTAATAAGTTTAAATGGAAGAAGAAACTCGAGAACTAAATTCATCAAAATTATTAGATTATTTAAACATAAGGTCATGAGTTAGGGAAGAAAAGGACAGTTTAAGAAAATCCTGCTTCATGTTATTATTTATTAAGCCTCATGTTTTGGGGTTAGTAGTGCTTCGCCAAAAAGTAACAAGATGATTTTTTTTTCAACAACACGTAAGAATCTGTAACTATAAAAGGCAAAGACGTCACTGGCTGACTCATTTATAATACCTATGAATTTAATTGTGGTCGTATTGTAGTCGAGTTTTGAAAAATGTAAGTACTTTTTACGTCATAAACTTAACAACCATATATGATCAAAGTATTCAATACTTTTCAAAAGTTTTACTTAACTCTAGAACATATGCAAGACGTATTATACCGGGGAGTGGGAAATTAAATTGCAACCCACCTTAACTTCTTAACTGTTTGAGGTATTTGAAATCAGTTTGCGGCAACCTTCTTTGATATGAGGGGCTACAATAATGATGGTTAGTTATAAAATTTTTACCCTTAGGGGTAGTGGTGGTAGGGGTAGAACTAAATTTTCAAATGGGAAGTATAGTCGACTTTCATATCATCAAAGGTGGGGTGCAAGTTACTTTTCAACCATCCTGTATGGTCTTTTACCATCGAAGCGATGGAGAAAGGACGAGGATTCACGCTACACTCAATGCTATTGTTGCACTGAGGGCAAGTAAAATTTGTTGGACAAGGTTAGCAAATACAATATCAAAGTATCACAGATAAAACTTTGTAAAAGTGAGTTCGGCAACCAAAGTTCTCATTGTATTCAATAATTTTGATACTGTTTAAATGAAACGTTCGATTACACACTTTGAAGCGTGTTTACCCGTGGATTTTTTTAGATAAATAGGTTTTAAACAGTGTTTGTTAATGTAAGTAAATTTATTCTTCTTCAAGGACATCTTATGAAGATATTTTAAAATGGTTTAATGCATCCACGAAGAACCGCAGCCTTACGCTGGGTAACTTATAAACAAAAATTTACATCAGTACAAGTGGTAAGGTGTTTAATTCACAAGATGGCACCCAACATTTGGTGGGGTAGGACTGTTTTCCTTGAAAGTGGTTAGGTTAAACAGTGACAGTAAATAGTACAACCATCCAAATAAAGTTGCTACTGGCATAAATATGCGAAAAAATTAACATCATTGAGTATTACAAATTTAGCTTTAATGTTCACTTTGTAAGGGTATTCGCTTCTTTATTTGATTCTTTTAATGTACATCTACATATATAATACGTGATGCCCCTTTTTTGTTAACACTACTCCTCCCTTATTTCTGGACCAATTTTAAAGTTTGAGGTGTCAAAAGAATGGTCTCAGTTCGTAGTTTTGCAATAAGGTTTTAGATTTTTGATATTTTAATTCTGAAGCTCACGGGAAGCCCTCAAAGTTAATTTTTTGTCCATAAGATTAACATGGGTAACAATTTATTTTGAATTGCTAAATAAAACAGCTGTTGATAGTTAAACAAACACATATGTTAAAAGCTGAATAGAAGCAAGGAATCTAAAACAAATAAAGACGAATCTTATACTCTAAAACAAGCTCCGTTTGTCCGGGAAAAGTTTTTTTTTCGCTCCAAGGATTTTTGATTTTTTGATTGAATATGGGGGTTTTCGCCACTAGAAATCGATTGGAGCTGGTCCCATAGCTGGGAAAAATCCGGTTTTCGCGCTAGAGCCCTCCAAAGTTTCCATATTATCCTTATGGAGATTTTATTAATTGAACAAAAATCAACTGATAACTGTAGATATAAACCAATGTGTTACATCTTTAACCTATAGTTTAAGACAATTATACCAAAGTTGCAGCACCCGTCGGCTTGGCGAGTGAGCGAAGCGAACGAGCTCGTCTTTTAAATGGAAGAGGGCCAGTGAGCGGAGCGAACGAGCTTTGAGTGAGAACGTAAGCAATAATTTTCCGAGATTAAACTCGGTCCCCCTGGTACTAATCTCTTTATTTATTTTAGATTCCTTGAATAGAAGCAAATTGAACTTGTACTGAAATATCAACACACTTTCATACTTTAATACGAGGAGTGTCTAATCTGAGGTTTTAACCTTTTCTCAAAATGTAGCAGGTATATTTTGCTTGAAAGTTTTATTCACGCGTATTTGGGCACAAAAATAATTTTTCTAACTTAAACCTGGAAAAATTCATTTTTGTTTCCAAAAACAATTTTGGAAATTGAAATTTTTGACATGGGTCTTATTGGTTGTCCGACTGGTATTGAAACAATAATGAAATTTGTGTGCATGGGGTTTCAAACTGCTGTAAACTATAAAGAAAAGGGATAGTTGGTTGTAAGTGAAATAACCTTTTTATTTACTATTAAAGTATAAACATGTTTTATGCAGAATGTTACACATATTTAAAAAGCCTGTGTAAAAGACAACATTTAAAAGTTTTTTACCTCCAGTATAGAAAACAAGCTTATTACAAAAATGGTTTTTATAAAGAAAAATGTTAACAAAAAAAAATGCCACTTAAAACAAAATGGACCACACCAGCAAAGATGTAGATTCTCTTAATTTATGCGATTTCTTTATTTAAATTTTGTAACGTCATGGAAAGTTAAGTTAAAGAGGATTAAGGCATTAATAGGAATGTGGAATCATACACTATGTCATTGACTACCTCATACAGTAGTACTACAAAAACAGCCGCAGTGAGTGCTGCATAACTCATACAGGACTGGGTAGTAATGAAATGTTGATTTTTATTCTGTTGTAATTTATGTTTTATGAACTATGTGGATCCAACATCTGTGAATTTATTCTAAATTTCATATGAGGGTTTAGACAAAGGCCCTAAGACATATCGGCAAAAGTACAACTACTTAATCTTAGCTAATTTAGACCTAAAAGAACGAGCACCACATCTCAGCACTATCACATTGGGAAGTTGGAGAACTGGTAATGAAGATCGATCTGATTTTCACTATAGTGAATTTTTTTCAAAGTATTACCATGGAGCAAAGTTTGATCACCAGGTTACCTAATAAATGCAGCGCATTGCGCTGCACAGGTCCACTAGTCATATTTAAAATGTGACTGTTTACATTGTTTTAACAGTATTTATTGAAATAGAGTTTTCAAATTTCAAACACTCCGCTGTTATTTATAAATAACGACATTTAATCGTAAATACCCCCGTCGCAGCAGACCTGCGTCCTCAGCGAATTTCCAAATTAGTAATATTAATTTTGACCAAATAAACCTGTAAACCAATTATCATCACATGCTTATAAATAGGGAAATATGCCTATTCTCCTTATGATAAATATAGGGAAAGAGTATGCAGGTATGCTGCCATAGGGAACACTAAAAGTAGGTTTTTAGCATAAAAAAAATTATTTCGACCATATAAAGCCATACACTAAGTTTCATCAATATATGTCCATCGCTAAAGGAGTTTGACTATTCTCCATATTATTAACATGGGAAAAGAGTATGCAGGTTTGCTGCCATGATAAGCACAAAAACCTAGAGTTTTTTTTTTTTCATAAATGGATAAATCTCAACCAAATGAAGCTGAACACCAAGTTTCAGCCAAAAATATTGGTTAACAAGTGAAATATTAACACATCCTTATTCTCCATAAGAATAACATTGGAGTCCGAAAATACAATGTACTGTCTTTAGACTTTTTAATATCTCGGTAACCAATGGAGATAGAGCAAAGCTTCAAAATACTAAATTGTGTGTGTTTTTTTTAGCTAAATCCAATGGTCAAAATAAAAATTTTAAGTTTAATTACATATGAAAAATGCATACTATCCATTTTTGGTGTACAAAAAGCCCCAAAACTACCCCTTCCGGTAGATCGATATGTCTGGTTTACGAACTCATCCGAATAAACGTAGTACTACACATCTCTACCAAATTTGGCATCGATCGGACCATTTTTACGAGAGTTATCGTGCTTAGAGACACATACATACATATATATATATATATATATATGTGTGTGTGTGTGTGTTTGTGTGTGTGTGTGTGTGTGTGTGTATATAAATTTTAATGACTATTAATTTTGGTCTCTGATCACCTAAAAACGAAAAAGTAACGTGGTCCCGGGCTTAGGTCTTACCATGAGACTTACGGTAATAGCTTATTCCCTATGAGAAATTAGCTAAAAACGTGAACTACGTATCAAAAGAAATTATTGGATGTGGGGAAAAGGCTGTTGCTTTGTTATTTCAAATTGGAACGGCTTAAATTAAATTTTTTCACATCACCTCACAGCACATATCTCAAAGTAACGATGGGTGTAAGCCATCCTTCGGCCATAGTTCGGGCCTCCTTATCCCATTGCAGAACTTAGCGTAATGACTCAGAAGCAAATACCTCGGTCACTGCTTATCTGACAACAGTCCACGAGGAATTTAAGGTTAATTTCGTAATTTATTCTGGTACCACGAATTATATTTTCGTTATGAAATTATATGAAAGACTAGTGGACCTGTGCAGCGCAATGTTCTGCATTTATTAGGTAACCTGGTGATCAAACTTTGCTCCATGGTAATACTTTGAAAAAAAATTCACTATAGTGAAAATCAGATCGATCTTCATTACCAGTTCTCCAACTTCCCAATGTGATAGTGCTGAGATGTGGTGCTCGTTCTTTTAGGTCTAAATTAGCTAAGATTACGTAGTTGTACTTTTGCCGATATGTCTTAGGGCCTTTGTCTAAACCCTCCTATAAAATTTAGAATAAATTCACAGATGTTGGATCCACATAGTTCATAAAACGTAAATTACAACAGAATAAAAATCAACATTTCATTACTCCCCGGTCCTGTATGAGTTATGCAGCACTCACTGCGGCTGTTTTTGTAGTACTACTGTATGAGGTAGTCAATGACATAGTGAATGAGTCCACATTACTATTTATGCCTAAATCCTCTTTAACTTAACTTTCCATGACATTACAAAATTTAAATAAAGAAATCGCGTAAATTAAGAGAATCTACATCTTTGCTGGTGTGGTCCATTTTGTTTTAAGTGGCATTTTTATTTTGGTTAATATTTTTCTTTATAAAAAACCATTTTTGTAATAAGCTTGTTTTCTATACTGGAGGTAAAAAACTTTTAAATGTTGTCTTTTACACAGGCTTTTTAAATATGTGTAACATTCTGCATAAAACATGTTTATACTTTAATAGTAAATAAAAAGGTTATTACACTTACAACCAACTATCCCTTTTCTTTATAGTTTACAGCAGTTTGAAACCCCATGCACACAAATTTCATTATTGTTTCAATACCAGTCGGACAACCAATAAGACCCATGTCAAAAATTTCAATTTCCAAAATTGTTTTTGGAAACAAAAATGAATTTTTCCAGGTTTAAGTTAGAAAAATTATTTTTGTGCCCAAATACGCGTGAATAAAACTTTCAAGCAAAATATACCTGCTACATTTTGAGAAAAGGTTAAAACCTCAGATTAGACACTCCTCGTATTAAAGTATGAAAGTGTGTTGATATTTCAGTACAAGTTCAATTTGCTTCTATTCAAGGAATCTAAAATAAATAAAGAGATTAGTACCAGGGGGACCGAGCTTAATCTCGGAAAATTATTGCTTACGTTCTCACTCAAAGCTCGTTCGCTCCGCTCACTCGCCCTCTTCCATTTAAAAGACGAGCTCGTTCGCTTCGCTCACTCGCCAAGCCGACGGGTGCTGCAACTTTGGTATAATTGTCTTAAACTACAGGTTAAATATGTAACACATTGGTTTATATCTACAGTTATCAGCTGATTTTTGTTCAATTAATAAAATCTCCATAAGGATAATATGGAAACTTTGGAGGGCTCTAGCGCGAAAACCGGATTTTTCCCAGCTATGGGACCAGCTCCAATCGATTTCTAGTGGCGAAAACCCCCATATTCTATCAAAAAATCAAAAATCCTTGGAGCGAAAAAAAAAACTTTGCCCGGACAAACGGAGCTTGTTTTAGAGTATAAGATTTGTCTTTATTTGTTTTAGATTCCTTGCTTCTATTCAGCTTTTAACATATGTGTTTGTTTAACTATCAACAGCTGTTTTATTTAGCAATTCAAAATAAATTGTTACCCATGTTAATCTTATGGACAAAAAATTAACTTTGAGGGCTTTCCGTGAGCTTCAGAATTAAAATATCAAAAATCTAAAACCTTAGTGCAAAACTACGAACTGAGACCATTCTTTTGACACCTCAAACTTTAAAATTGGTCCAGAAATAAGGGAGGAGTAGTGTTAACAAAAAAGGGGCATCACGTATTATATATGTAGACAAGGGTGCCTGTGCAGCGCAATGCGCTGCATTTATTAGGGTACCTGGTGATCAAACTTTGCTCCATGGTAATACTTAAAAAAATTTCATTACAGTATAGTGAAAATCAGATATAACATTATTGGTGTTTCATCGATCGATCTTCATTACCAATTCTCTAACTTCCCAATGTGATAGTGTTGAGAAGTGGTGCTCGTTATTTTAGGTCTAAATTAGCTAAGATTACTTAGTTGTTCTTTTGCCGATATGTCTTAGGGCCTTTGTCTAAACCCTCCTATAAAATTTAGAATAAATTCACGGATGCTGGATCCACTTAGTTCATCAAACATAAAATGTAAATGACAACAGAATAAAAACCACATTTCAATACTCCCTGGTCCTGTATGAGTTATGCAGCAATCACTACGGCTGTTTTTGTAGTACTACTGTATGAGGTAGTCAATGACATAGTGAATGAGTGTCCACATTACTATTTATGCCTAACTCCTCTTTAACTTAACTTTCCATGACATTACAAAATTTGAGTAAAGAAATCACAAAATTAATAGAATTTACATCTTTGTTGTGTAATCCATTTTGTTATTAATGGCATTTTTATTTTGGTTAAAATTTCTCTTTATAAAAACCATTTTTGTAATAAGCTTGTTTTCTATACTGGAGGTAAAAAACTTTTAAATGTTGTCTTTTACAAAGGTTTTTTAATATATGTGTAGCGTTCTGCATAAAACATGTTTATACTATAATAGTGAATAAAAAGGTTATTCCACTTACAACCAACTATCCCTTTTCCTTATAGTTTACAGAAGTTTGAAAAACATGCACACAAATTTAGTATTCTATTTTAATATTTGTTACCTTTCATTATTGTTTCAATACCAGTCAGACAACCAATAAGACCCATGTCAAAAATTTCAATTTTCAAAATTGTTTTCGTAAACAAAAATGAAATTTTCCAGGGTTAAGTTACAAAACCCATTTTTGTGCTAAATACGCGAAAATAAAACTTTCAAGCAAAATCTACCTGCTACATTTCGAGAAAAGGTTAAAACCTCAGATTAGACACTCCTCGTATTAAAGTATGAAATTGTGTTGATATTTTAGTACCAGTTCAATTTGCTTCTATTCAGCTTTTAACATATGTGTTTGTTTGTTTGTTTAACTGTCAACAGCTGTTTTATTTAGCAATTCAATATTAATTGTTCCCCATGTTAATCTAATGGACAAAAAATGAACTTTGAGGCCTTCCCGTGAGCTTCAGAATTAAAATATAAAAAATCTAAAACCTTATTGCAAAACTACGAACTGAGACCATTCTTTTGACACCTCAAACTTTAAATTTGGTCCAGAAATAAGGGAGGAGTAGTGTTAACAAAAAAAGGGCATCACGTATTATATTATACTAGGGGGCCCCGTGCAGCGCAATGCGCTGCATTTATCAGAGTACCTGGTGATTAAACCTTGCTTCATAGTAATTTACCGAGTTACTTTGAATTAAAATTAAATCGTAGTGAAAATCAGATTAAACTATATTTTTATTCATCAATCGATCCTCATCAATAATTCCCCAACTTCCGAATGCGATAGTGTTGAGATTTGGTGGATGTTTTTTTAGGTCCAAATTATCTAGGACTACGTGATGGTTCTTATGCCGATTTTGTCTTAGATGAGCCTCTGCCTAAGAACTTCTATAAAATTTAGAATAAATTCACAGGTGTTGGGATCTAGATAGTTCATCACACAAAAAAACCTATACAGTGTGGCTGTAAAAAAACTAAAAACCTACAGTGTGGCTATAAAAAACCTATAAACTCTGGCTGTTTTTCTAGTAATGTATGAGTTAGTAGTCGACATAGTGAATAAGCCAACACATTACTATTTATAGTTGACTAAATCCTCTTTAACTTAACTTTCCATGGCATTACCGAATTTAAATAAAAATCACAAAAATTAAGAAAATATACATCTTTGTGTATGTGCGATATTTTAATTTGATGTAGGCATTTATATTTTGGTTAAATTTCTCTTTATACACCATTTTGCAATAAACTTCTTATCTATACTGGAGGTAAAAGACTTTTAAGTGTTGTCTCTTTTAAACAGGTTGTTTCAATATGTGTAGCATTCTGCATTAAATTGTTTATAGTATCACAGTAAATATTTTATTAAATTCACACCAACAACCAACTATCCCTTTCCCTAGTTCCGAGCAGTTTGAAAACCCATGAGCAAACATTAGGTATTCTATTTCAATTTTTGTTAACTTTCGATGTTGTTTCAATGCCAATGTGATAACCAGTAAGAACCATGTCAAAAATTTCAATTTCGAAACTTGTTTTTGTACAGGAAAATGAAGTTTACCGCGGTTAAGTTACTAAACTTATTTTTGTGCCCAAATATACATAAATACAAAGTTCAAGCAAAATCTATAATATATACATCTATAATATATACCGCCGCATGTGTAACTGACTGACTGACTCACTCACTGATGATAGTAATGTCCTGAAGCGACCGTTAAAGCTAGAGACTTGAAATTTGGCATGGGACATTCTTTGAGATGTTTCAATTTTAGGGAAAATCATAAAACTACAACTTTTTTACTTTTAAACTATAAAAAATGTAAAAAAATATAGATTTGTCGGTAACGTAGTTCAGCCGTCTGTGTGAGCGTATATAACCGTTTTGGGTAACGTAGATCACTTTGCAGGTTTAGTTCTCGCTCGTGTTTAATTGATCTCTTTCAACTACACCCGTGTTTGATACAAATACTGTATTACATGTAAACATGAACATCTCTATGTAGACGACGGTGTTTCGATACATTGAGAGCGGGTTATTTCACCAGGGTAATACTCGCTTTGATATATCCAGTATTATGCCCAAAAACTACAAATTTTCAACTTTCAAATTATATAAATACCGAGGTGTCGGTAAAGAAGTACGTTGGTTCTTAAAGATATCGCTTGGAGCGCTATTATAGTCGCTTAGTTCTCGCTTGTATTTAAAAGATGTCTTTTAACTACACCTCTTCCTTATAATTAGTTTCAATTGGGTGCATAGTTGTTTGCGTATGGTTTTCCTTCTGATTGCTGTGTTATTATTGAAAATGAAGTTTACTGAATCGAAAGCGTATATTTATATTTAGGTGATGTCCGCTTTGATTTCTATAGTAACTTTAAATTAAGGTCGCTTAATTCTCGGTTGTATTTAAATTATGTCTTTTAACCACACCTGTTCGTGATGAAGTTTTCGTGACAGTTTTGCAGAGCAGTGATCTTAAACGTTGTATAATCTACGTTAGTGCAAATTTCAGTTTACAGTATATTGTAATATAGCTTTAACTGTAATATAACATTTGTTTTAAGGATGGTGAAATAAATTTAATGCACGTACTCTAAAGTAACACGAAAATGTTGATTGAAACGTGAGGTTCTCGTTTCGTTTTATTTAAATTGATTTGTTCATATTGGCTATTGCTGGAACACTTTGTTACAATATTATATTATTAATTTAATCATTACTATGGTGAGCTCTACGAAGCTTGTGCGAATACTTTAAACATATTATTTTAGTACTGCATATTTTTTGCCGCAGTAACGCCCGTAAAGTAAATGATTAATTACTAAAAATATTTTAGGTCTTACTACATTTTCTAGACTTTAGTCTTCTCATGCTGGAAAATTTCTTGTAGGTTTTCGCACAAAAAAACCCTAATACAGTAATTATTCTTAATTTTCTACTATTTGTATGCTGTCTCTCTATATGAATCCCCAGATTGAATATAGCGCTTCAGTTGATAGTTCTGGTGCAGTTTTACTTTGAAGGTTGAACGTGTCCCAACACGTTTGACATCCGGTCTTTGACCTATTTGCTGCCGTCCAATCAGGCTTAGATTTTAGTTTAGGAAACGATTGAACAAATCAAGTTATAGAACGATTGAACTTTCCATTCTTACCTTGGCTAACGTTTACCTACTTCCGACGTTTTTTTAAACCATCTACATATCTGATGACCCATCAGGCTGAGAAATATTATAATAACCAATTGAATTAAACTCAATAGTAATTTTTCTCGCTGCCACTTTGTCCGACAAACTTCCTCAATGCAGTGCTCTCACCTAAAGTCTCGATTAACCCTATTATTGTTGTAATTTAAAACTATTCTATACTTATCAATTATTGTAACTCTTTCAGTATATTTTAATTTAACCGATAATCCTTTTTTGGCTATTATTTCACAATTGGTTTTTTTTTTACTACCATTGGTTGAAAATGCATAATGTACGCCGATTTTATGGTTCTTAAGTTGCAACTTTCTTCATTTTAAGACTATATAAAGACTTTAAGACTTCATGATTATAGTACCTAATACCCTGTAATCTATTACATACTACTAGGGCTCTATTTTTATTAATTTTCTGAACTAATATATATATAACATTTAAAATTGTTAAACTAATAATTGCTGATTTTGAATGATAAAATTGTTATCGTTTCTCTATATGGTACATATATGATTCCTGCGTTTCTTGGCCACCCCGTGGCGGAACTGAAGCATCTTAGCCTATAACATT